>JAHHFK020005245.1:0-496898 GCA_024533555.2 Aedes koreicus
CCTTGGCCTTAACCCCGACCATAAGATTCTGCACAACCTGTGCATCAACCGTTTTTTGCATGTAAACCCATACTTTCTTCAGTTCCTCGACTGTCTTCACTACCTTAGGTCGTTTAAGAAGGTGCTGCTTCATAATCGCCCAGTACTTCTCGATGGGGCGGAGCTCCGGAGTGTTGGGAGGGTTGAACATTTTCGGCACGAAATTGACCTTATTGTCCGCATACCACTTCAGCACGTCCTTGGAGTAGTGGCATGAGGCCAAATCCGGCCAGAAGATTGTTGGGATGTTGTGGGCCTTTAGGAGAGGAAGCAGCCGCTTCTGGAGGCACTCTTTTATGTACACCTGTCCGTTCATAGTGTCCTGGGTCACGAAAGGTGCACTCCGCTTCCCGCACGTGCAGATGGCTTGCCAAACCAGGAATTTCTTCGCAAATTTGGACATCTTCTGAGTGCGGACATGCTCCGGAACGCTAAACTTATCCTTGGCCGTGAAAAACAGGTTGCCGGGGATCTGTTTGATCGGCCTTCACATATGTTTCGTCGTCCATGATGCAGCATTCAACTTTCGTCAGCATGTTGAGGTACAACTTCCTGGCACGGGTTTTGGCGGACTTGTTCTGCTTCTCGTCGCGATTAGGGGCCTTTTGTACCTTGAACGCCCCGAAGCCCAGCCTTAGTTTTGGCCTTCTGGACCAAAACTTCGGCTAAGGTGCAACTTCTTAGCCACATCCCGAACGGGAGGCGTTCGGATTTCGGCTGAAGGCCCTAACTACGCGGTTGTGATTTTTGGTGTTGTACGGAATACTTTTTCCTTCACTTCTGGGCTTCCGATCGGTGGTCAACCGTTCCTCGAACCGCTTAATCACTCGCGACACTGTGGAATTCGCGATTCCCAACGTTTTAGCGATGGAACGATGCGAGAGATCCTTGTTCTCGTGATGAATGCGCAAGATTTTATCACGCACGAGCTGTTCTTTCGACTCCATTTCCGCGAGTTTTAATCACAGGACTTTAAAACTTGCAGGATGTAAATAATGCACTATGAACTAAATCCACCCAAATTTTCATTAAATTCTACCCAACGGTTAAAAAAGTTAGAGCTATTTCATAGTGTGGCCATTTCATCGTGGACACCCGGAAAACGGGTTTCCCAACCCTTAGGGTGGTTGGTGGGCCCGCGACGGGGGGTGGGGGGGTGGGTGGCGGTCTGGGTGCCCGGGGGGGGCGGCTTGTGTAAGGTGGTGGGGCGGAGGTGAGGTTGGGACGGGGGGGTGTGGGTTTTGTGGCGGTTATTTATCGCGGATCGAGCGGGCAAGAAGCTGTGGTAGGGGGGAAGTGAAGAAATTGTGGTTCTTCTGAGTAAGATACCCAGAATATGTTTGAATCCGTCCAAGGTTTCAGCATGCAAACGGCATTCACCTCGTCTGGAGATTTGAAGGGAATATTTCACACCTTCAACAAATGTTAAGATTTCCTTGCGAAAAGCATGGAAATCCGAAATTGCCACCACAATAGGGGGAACTTTTTCCTTTCTCAATCGAGAAAGTTTGTTCAAATTTTGATTAGATGATGGATCACCTCATCATCTGTGAGCATATCAAATTGATTACTCACATTTATTTGATTTGCAGGCAAATCAATAGATTGCCCTTTTCGTTTGCGCTTATTTGCCATAGTGGCAGAGTAATTTGCTCCAAATCGACGTCCAAGCAGATAACTATAAGAATCCGAGGGACCGAAGAGGAATTTTCCAATGCGATATCCAAGCCGGGTTACCCGAAGGGCCTAACAAGGATCGAAAAGGAATAAGAGGAAATCTAAAAATTGTAGGTATTATTTAGCACTGAAAAGTGCTGTTTAAGATTTGGTGTAGCGTTACCCGGTGTCTCCACTAGCATTTTCTGTCTTGTCAGATCTGTCTTAACATATGACAAGCAACCTGACATTTCTTCGATGCTGGGCTTAGCTCTAACAGATTTGTTAAGACATTTTCATCAAATTTTAACAATTGCAGTACCCGATCCCGATTTTTTTAGGATCTAGAGCATTGATGAAGTCTTTAAAAACAATTTTATGGAATTGAAAACTAAAACAAGAATTATTTTGGATTTCGTCATATTTATTTAAAAAAATGTCTGCTTAAAAGTTTAACATTTCTGTCAAGAAATATGTTTGAACAGAACTGTCTTAACACCTAACATATGTGTCTCCACTTGCCATATTCTTTGACAGTGACACAAATGTTAAGACAGAAAATGCTAGTGGAGACACCGGGTTAGGTAGCAATAGCACTTCCTTCAGAAAAATGGAAAAAGAAAGCGTGGGACAAGAGAAAAATAGGAGATTAACTGAATATATTGTACACAACACGGTTGCCACACGCAAAAAAAACGCTGTAGAAACTACCATTTCGAGGGTTAAATTAAGCGCAAACACCAACAATTTTCACCTGACTGTAAATGCGTTTGATTTTACCATGCCTGCTATTAGATCAACCATGGTCAAAACCATGGTGGTTGATATCAAAATGAGGTCTGTCAAATATACCACAAGTCTTGAAGGTTGTACCATAAACGTTGTAAATTTGACTTTAATTTCATGGTAGTTTTGAAAATAGGCATAGTCGGGTAAATTGGTAGTTTTTACTACAAGATTTTTTTCTGTGTATGAAAGACGATGCACAGATAGATAGACCACCGGGTGACAGAAGAATCACTTGAAACATCGCTAAAATCAGTCCATTTTTGTAATCCATACGTTACGCATGTGTTTTCGAATATCAGAATTTCAAAATTTTCCATGTATAATGATCAAATCTGACAAATAGATCATTTTTGAAAATTAATTTTGCTCCATTATTTGAATATTCATCCGAACCGAAACATAAATAAAAAGAATTAAGCCAAAAAAATGAATCCATTGACTTCATCGTTTCCTTTCATAGAATCTTACATTTCAGACACATCGAATAACATTAGGATAATTCATCTAAGAAGCCCTTGTTTATCAATTTCAAGTCGTACAAAACCTCAATCAGCATTCATAAGCAAACCCATGAACAGTTTCCCACTGCAAATGCAAATATCCCCGATAATCGATGTGGCAGTGAGAGGGCGTCGAGATGTTCCCCCTCGGCATGTTTTCATCTTTCAAAAATCAATCACACACACACACACACACACACCCACACACACACACACACACACACATGCTGAGCGCTGGCTCGGAAAGTACGTCAATTTTTCCGATACCTACTCGGGAAGATATTTCTGTTTTCCCACACACAAATATACCCACACTCCCTATTTTCACTCGTCAGTGTTGACATTCAAACTACAACGAAAATTTGGTAGCCTAATGTGCCGACATTAACGGGTGATTTTTTGTTCGACTAATTTGCTCAGAAAAACAACGCATCCAT
This sequence comes from Aedes koreicus, assembly GCA_024533555.2. Taxonomy (NCBI): domain Eukaryota; kingdom Metazoa; phylum Arthropoda; class Insecta; order Diptera; family Culicidae; genus Aedes; species Aedes koreicus. The sequence continues at coordinate 3,422 of JAHHFK020005245.1, forward strand.
ATGGGATTAAAAGTATTTTTAGTTTATGTGTGAACTTGTATTTTTATGGCCGGCAACCGACAAAACACGCAAGGGACTACCCAATTGTGTGCTTGTGTAAAACATAAAAGTGCAATTAAAAGATTCTTTCGGCCCGAGGTGGATGATAATTTTGATACCACTCAGACTCATTTGCTCCCGAAAGATGAGAGAATGTGAAGAGTTTGTGACGCTATGTTTTGAAATCGTCTTGAATGCATATTACGAGATGGTTTTATTCTAGGTTATCTCAACTAGTGACGTGATGACCTTAATAACTATAATTAAGAGTGGTTAACACTTCGTTGACCTCGCTTGGAAAATAATGTAAGAGATTAGAAGCTGAGCAATAAGCACAGTCATTAAGTACATATCCAAGAAGTGGCAGACCATGGTTGAAGTACATATGAGACTTGTTTTCATGAAATTGGGAGATTCCAAATCTATCGTGAACTTCTGTCTTCGCATTTTAGGTTTATTGCTTAGTTGTTAGTTGTTTGCCTAATCACAACTTTGTGTTCTAAATGCACTTCCATAGCTATTAATTGAGAACATTCGATGATTCACTTGGAAAAAAAAAACACATTTTTATGAGGTTATGAGTAGAACTATTTTAATTGGAATACTTGACCTACTGTGATGTACTCTTCAAGTCGAGCACTCAACACTGATGAAGTCTGTAAGTCGCCGAAGAAATAGGCCTATCTGTCAAAAGACGAGCTTTTTCTACTGGAATTTACTAGTGTCTACTAGTGATAGGGAGATTTACCTATTCGCAGCATTGATCTACACATTTTCAGTTTTTGTTTGTTTGTTTGTTTGTTGTACATGTGTTTGCACTGTGATTTTCTATCTATTACAATCGTTAGAATTATCCAGAACGGCATGAGAGTGTTTTTAAAATGCACCAAACTTCTCAAGTTATTGCATCCATTATCGGCTGTCAAATTTTAATTTGGCTATTTTTACATGTGAACTGCGTGTGAAAAAAAAGTTCTACAGGCAACGAAAACAACATTTTTGAGTGCAGCCACATACATGTTTGAAGAAAAATATGGCTTGAAAGAATGAAAGAATACTTGAAAGGCAATCCAATTGAAGCTAAATAACTATGAGTAGATTCAGTGATTCACTTCAGAAGTGCTTTGATAAAAAAAATCTATAGAATTCGAGGTTTGAAAATTGTTTTTCGAGAATAGCTAACATTTCCGAAGCCAACATTTTAAATAGTTTGAAAAAGTGTTTCAGTTTGTTATATTTTATTTATTTAAATTAAATAAGTGAATAAGTTACATTTATTTATAAGTATAATGGTGTGACAAGTACTATCATACCCGGGAGTCTAGAAAGTCCGGAAAATTGCTTCCGAAAAAAATCCTAGACACGATCGGGAATCAAACCCATTTGAGCCTTTACCAAGAGAGCTAAAGAAGGATCTTATTCAACATAGTGTATTCGGAAAAATGACACCTTTCTTCATAACGAAAAAGAATGAATTTTGAATCCAAAAGTAAAGTTAAGCTACACAAGTACATAGCCTGCTCGTTTTTTGCTCACAGGGAGACCCATCTCTAACTATCATAGGACTTTCTTTTTAGTTCTTCTCAGAATCATCATACTCGTTGAGCAGCGTCATAAAGGGTGTTCCGATCAAAATTTGGTCAAACAGTAATGTGTGAGAGCCGATCAAAGTTTTTATTAATAAGTCAAATTCTTTTTCTTTTTCAGGTTCAGGTTCTTTCTTTAAACACCTGCCATAAGATTTTGTACAGTCCCCTTGTCCACTTTATTCGCCGCAGAACGCCAGTTTGCCTTGAACTGTTTCTCGCTCACAAAAACTTTTTGAGTCTTCTTAAGGTTCCGCCTGACGATGGCCCAATATTGTTCGATTGGGCGGAGCTCTGGCATGTTGGGAGGGTTCTTGTCCTTGGGCACCACTTGAACGTTGTTGGCAGCATACCACTCCATGGCCTTTTTTCCGTAATGGCAAGATGCCAAATCCGGCCAAAATAGAACGGAACAATTGTGTCGCTTCAGGAAAGGCAGTAGACGTTTTTGTAGGCACTCGCTCAGATAAATTTCCTGGTTGACGATTCCGGTCGCAATGTAAACGTTGTTAAAGCCCCAGGTACAGGTGGACTGCCACACCAGATATTTCTTCGCGAACTTTGACAGTTAAAAGTGCTTGAAAATATCTGCCACCTGTCCCCGTCCGGTTGCCGTATGAAATTCCTGTCCAGGAAGCTGTTTAAATTCTGCCTTGACGTAAGTTTCATCGTCCTGTACCACGCAATCAAACATCGTCAGCATCGTCGTGTACAACTTTCGCGATCGTGCTTTGGCCGACGTATTTTGTTTATCGTCGCGATTTGGAGTCACCACTTTCTTGTAAGTCGACAGTTTAGTTTGTTTTTAGCTCTATCCACGGTTGAAGGCGCCACTCCCAGCTTCTTTGCGACATCTCGGACGGTGAGGTTGGGAATCCGCTCGAAACACCGGGCAACTCTTTTTGTCGTCGCTGTGGCCTCTGGCCACATTTCCCGCCGATCCAGCTTTCCTGCCTGTCGACAAACGTTCACCGAACACTTTTAATACGTTGGTAACAGTTGATTTTGCCACATTCAACAATTTCGTCAACTTGGCGTGAAAGTAGTTTGGATTTTTGCCATGCACTCGCAAAATTGCGATGCGTTGCTTCTCTTCCTTCGACAACATTCTGATAACTGAAGTGCTAATCTCAAATCAAAATAGATGCATGATATTATACGCAGACATCTTCAAAATGAGGGGTGTGCCAAATTTTAATGCACGATGAAAGGAAATGCGTCAAGTTTAAGTCGACCAAATTTTGATCGAAACACCCTTTAATTGCCATAGAACTCTATTCGGATTTACAAAAAGATTAATTTCTGAAAACTTTGAAACCTCTTCTGGAATTTCCCTAAATCATCTTAAAACAGATGATAGCTTTTTCAAAATATTTGCAAGACTTTTTGAGTTGTTCAAAAATACGTTTTTAGTTTCCATTGCCTTCCTTAAGAAATAAGTGAGCAAATCAAGTCAGAAATCTGTTGGAATGTCTGTGTTTTTCTTTTACTATAGCAACCATTTTAATTTACTATAGCAACCAGGATAATGCATTATCCTCTTTTTATCTCAAAATTAATCTAAAGAGTAATGTTTTGTTCAAGCAAACAATTGATCCTTTATTGTACTTGATCAAACTTGAACATTATGAAGACTGGACAAAATTAATATTATTCCTTCACGAATTCTCGAAGTTTTGATCGAACACATTTCATGAAGGCTTGTTCGCGACAAAATGTGGACACCCCTAAATACGTATTTCTCTGGAAATATTTCATCAACGCGTGAAATATTTCGCAGACTGGTAAAAGCATGTCTGTTTATTGTGTAAAATCAATTTTTGGTGATACTACAAGCTTTTAGATCGAAGATGGCGTCGAAAGAAGAGCAAGTGCGAAAAGCTATTCGTGGCAAAAAGGTTACCCATGTAAGCCTCCAATTCTATCGGATAGGTGAACTCTTTCTCTTCAAAATGACCGTGGTGAATTGATCAGGCGAATTTTCAATGACGAGAAATTTGCGGAAAAGCCATTGTTTACTTTTGTCAGTTAGGCTCTAATGAAACATCTTTGTCGAATTGTGTGCGGGCGCAATGAAAATCTGGATCTGTCAGTAAGAAAACTTGCAAAAAAGCTTGGTTTTCCTGCAAGCACTGTCCATAACGTTCTTAAATCTTTCGATACACGTTTTACAACAGCCAGGAAGGTTGGGAGCGGAACAAACACGGATCTCAGTACCACCAGATGGACGGGAAGGTGAAGCAAATATTGCAGAAGAGACCAGATTTTTCGGTACGTACTGTGGCTAGAAAAATAAAAATGTACCCAACTTTCGTGCATACTTCCAAGCACCGGCACGGTATGAAGTCATTCAAGGTGAAAACTGTACCGAACCGTTATGATAAACAGAATGTGACGGCTAAAACCCGGGCTCACAATTTGTATCGCGAATTTTTAACGAAGTTTTCCTGCGTGATACTGGACGATGAAACTTATGTGCTGGAAGACTATGAGCAGCTTCCCGGAATGTCTTATTATACTGCCATGCAACGGAACGGCGTAAAGGAGCATTTCAGGACGAAGAAAAAGGTCAAGTTTCCCAAAAGAAATTTGGTTTGGCAGGCAATATGCAGCTATGGTCGAGCAAGCCAAAGCTTCATCTCTACCGGAACGGTAAACAAGGAAATATGCCATGAAGAATGCTTAAGAAGCGATTGTTAAAGGGTGTCCACGATGAAATTGCCACACACAAAATTGATTCGCAAAATTCGAGTTTTCATCCGATTGCCATCAAATTTTCAGGGATTGAGAAATAACTATTAAACTTCATTTTACCATTTTACTCGTATTTTATTTACAGTCCATACGCAAATGCCCGCACCTTGGCCTTAACCCCGGCCATAAGATTCTGCACAAATTGTGAATCAACCGTTTTTTGCATGTAAACCCATCCTTTCTTCAGTTCCTCGACTGTCTTCACTACCTTAGGTCGTTTAAGAAGGTGCTGCTTCATAATCGCCCAGTACTTCTCGATGGGGCGGAGCTCCGGAGTGTTGGGAGGGTTGAACATTTTCGGCACGAAATTGACCTCATTGTCCGCATACCACTTCAGCATGTCCTTGGAGTAGTGGCATGAGGCCAAATCCGGCCAGAGGATTGTTGGGACGTTGTGGGCCTTCAGGAGAGGAAGCAGCCGCTTCTGGAGGCACTCTTTTATGTACACCTGTCTGTTCATCATGTCCTGGGTCACGAAAGGTGCACTCCGCTTCCCGCACGTGCAGATGGCTTGCCAAACCAGGAATTTCTTCGCAAATTTGGACATCTTCTGAGTGCGGACATGCTCCGGAACGCTGAACTTATCCTTGGCTGTGAAAAACAGGTTGCCGGGGATCTGTTTGAAGTCGGCCTTCACATATGTTTCGTCGTCCATGATGCAGCATTCAACTTTCGTCAGCATGTTGAGGTACAACTTCCTGGCACGGGTTTTGGCGGACTTGTTCTGCTTCACGTCGCGATTAGGGGCCTTTTGTACCTTGAACGTTCGAAGCCCAGCCTTAGTTTTGGCCTTCTGGACAAAACTTCGGCTTAGGTGCAGCTTCTTAGCCACATCCCGAACGGAGGCGTTCGGATTTCGGTTGAAGGCCCCAACTACTCGGTTGTGATTTTTGGTGTTGTACGGAATACTTTTTCCTTCACTTCTGGGCTTCCGATCGGTGGTCAACCGTTCCTCGAACCGCTTAATCACTCGCGACACCGTGGAATTCGCGATTCACAACGTTTTAGCGATGGAACGATGCGAGAGATCCTTGTTCTCGTGATGAATGCGCAAGATTTTATCACGCACGAGCTGTTCTTTCAACTCCATTTCCGCGAGTTTTGATCACAGGACTTTAAAACTTAACTAAAGATGTAAATAATGCACTATGAACTAAATCCACCCAAATTTTCATTAAATTCTACCCAACGGTTAAAAAGTTAGAGCAATTTCATAGTGTGGCAATTTCATCGTGGACACCCTTTACCATTCCTAAGCAGCCATGACGCTCCCTAGCTATTCTGGCCTGATTTGGCATCTTGTTACTACGCCAAAGATGTTTTGGAATGGTATAAAGCGAATGGAGTTCATGTTGTACCAAAAGAGGCGAATCCACCTAACTCCCCGGAGTTGCGACCTATCGAGTGGTATTAGGCTCTCGTGAAGAGAGAACTCTCTCGATATAAACAACAAGCTACAACTATAGAAAAATTTCTAAAATCTTGGACAAAAGCAGCTAAATCGGTTGCAGAGAAGTCTGCACAGACCCTAATGGCTGGAGTAAACTCAAAAGTTCGTAGTTTCTTCATGCAGCCTACTAAGTAACTGTAATTAGTTTTAAGATGACTAATAATGCACAATTAAATGAATAAAACCTGAATTAATCCACCGATGGTTAGACTGAACCCTTCTTAAACTTCACCAGAATTACGAACTCAAATGTGGCCAATATGGTACTGTATACATATTTTGATCAGAAATTCCAGGAAAAACAAGGAATATTCGATATGTCATACATTCAGTTTATAAATTGAATTATTTGTCAATTCTGAACGTATTGTTCATCGATGTGATTATGTAATATTGCCATTAATAGTCTTTAACGACCTGTTTATATTAGGTATATAAAAAAGAAAATTACATAAATATTAGAAATTCCATATAATCAGTCCATAGAATGAATTATTACACAATCCTAAGCGTCAATTTTGATTATGGATATGGATTCAAGATGCTCAACAAGTACATGTTCGTTGAAAATTGTGTAGTTATGGAAGACTTTGTGCATTTTCGAATATACTCGTTGCAGTTCAAAACCGGACCACTCGAGCCAACCGATCCTACTCTAATTCTATAGAGTCCGCTGAATGTGCTATACAACGCACCAGATGCAGAACAATAGAATACAAGCGGCATCGATTGGGGTGAGTGATCTTGTTCGGTTTTGAACTGCAACGAGTATATTTTTATCTCACAATTATGTGCTCTCAGGTATTGTTTTGGTCATATCTCCATGAAAGATTATCCAATCATAATGAAATTTTGACCAGTTATTTGAAGATTTTATAACTTCAATTTGGCACTAATAAAACTAAAATCGGTACACAAATAGCTCAGTATGTAATCGGAGACTAAACTGTTTGATTACTATTATAATAGGCCTGTTTCGTTCATTTCTTCGTAACGAAATATCCGAATAAAAAAATCAATAGCGCGTTCTCTGGGAATGTTGTAGCTTTCATTTGCCGTCAACAGAACTGAAATCGGTTCACAAATGGCTGAGAAACCGATGTGACATTATTTGTAACGCACACACACACACATACACACACACACACACATACATACATACAGACATGTGCTCAGTTCGTCGAGCTGAGTCGAATGGTATATGACAATCGGCCCTCTGGGCCTCGGGTAAAAAGTTGAGTTTTCAAGCGATCTTAATACCCTTCTTTTGGTGTAAGAAGGGTAAAAATGCATCGTGGGTTGAACTAACAGCAAATTTGTTTTATTCCAAATTTAATCTGTCCAGATTTTGTCGCGAACAAGCCTTAGCAGGAGGGACAGAGCGAGGCAGGGCCCACCTAGGATAGACGGGAATACTTTCGAGGTGGTGGAGGAATTCGTCTACCTCGGATTCTTATTTACGACAGACAACGTCAAGAGCCATGAAATCCGAAGACGCATAGTCACTGTAAGTCGTGCCTACTATGATACCAGAAGAACTTGCGGTCAAAAAAGATTTACTCCGTACTAAATGTACTCTACGGGCATGAGACGTGGACAACGAGAAGGTGCTAGCACTTGGTGCTTTTGAACATTGCGTGCTATGTGCCATCTATGGCCGTGTGCAGAAGAACGGTGTGTGACGGCGAAGGATAAATCACGAGCTCACCCAACTCTACGGCGAACCCAACATCTAGCCAGTGGCGTTGGGCAGGGCATGTTGCAAGAATGCCAGACAACAACCCTGCAAAGATGGTGTGCGTCTCCAATCTGGTAAAAAAAAACGTGGAGATCTGGCTAGTCTGGGTCGTCAACGAGGTTGGAGAGATGTAGCCATGAACCGAGTACATTAGCGAAATGTTGTAGACGAGGGCTGAAATAAGAAGTACCAAAAGAGGGTTTCAATCATTGGAATGACCGCATAATTATTTACCGCTTTAAAGCAGAAATTCATTTAATTAAATTACATCGGATCAGATACCTCATCCTGTATTCAATTGAACTATTGCACTGTTGCAGCTCATTAAAATTCAAAGAATGGGTCGCAACTGAACAAAGATTGAGAACTGCTGGTCTGGTCATATGCATCGACATTCTCTGCCTCCCAGTGGCACGCTTTCCGGCCACTTGCGCTTGTGTGATGTGACTTGCTCGTAACGATTTATTCTTGTCATGTTCGTCGAGAATAACACGCGAGAACATCTCAATTACGAGAGGTATGCTGGAGTGAAGCACCTGTTAGGTCGAAAGAAGAAAAACGATCCCTCACTCTGACAATAGGTAAATGCCATAGGCGTAGCCAGGGGGCAGGGGGGCCGTTGCCCCCCCCCCCCTAAGTTTTGATTTTATTTTTAGAATTTTATTATTTGTTTCAATATATTATTATTTATTTTTTATCTCTAGAAGGTTGCAAGGTAACTTGTTGCAATACAGTTGATGTTACTCCAATACTACTCAATTAAGTCACAATTAAGTCACTGTAACCAAATATGACGATTTTGTGTTGCTTGGGATGTTTGTCAGATTGCTCTTTTGCCTAAATAAAAAAGCCAAATTACGCGAAGTTGCCTCGATTTTGTAACAAGTTGTAGCAAAAAAGCGTAAAAAATTGACATCCATGAGAAAAAAGTTGTAATTATATAATAGTTTTTAAATAGTAACGAGTAACAATTTTATTACAATATGTTTCCTTTAACCTAGAACCCAACCTATGTAGCCTAAAGTATCTAAAAACCCCAAGCAGCACACAACAGTCAAAACTGGTTTCAGCAGCTCTATTGTGACTTAATTGAGTCACAGAGCAGTCACCTTTACTGGGTTGAAACAAATGTGCTACTAGGGAAATATCTCTTAATCTGTAATGTTAGCTATTAGATAAGCATTGATTGATTTTTATCCCCGCTAGCTGAAAGTTGAAGAAGCTATGCTCAATAAAATGTTCAGTTCTTGGTTAATCAAAAAACTGAATATTCAAACCTATGCCAAATAATACTAGATTAAGAAACACAGTTGATAGTTAGAAAAAGTATCAACGAAAAATATTTATTTGAACTATTCATGGCATGGGTCAAACCGCCCCGTTACCCCGCTTTCCCCGTTTTAGGGTACTGTAGTTTCATATTATTGAGAATATATGTTGATCATATCTTACAGTTTGATTCAGCGTGTGAGAAGCAGAACAGCAAGCTAGTCAGGGCGAGAAGTTGCAGTTGTCTTATCCTATTCAAATAATTTATCCGTTTTTATGAGCATGAGCAGGATAATGAGAATGATTGACCGCCCGAAGTTGTTATTCCGTTACTGCCAGTTCAGCTGTTATTACTCAGAAGATCAACAGATGATGCAAACATGCTCAATGTGTAAAACTGGTGATCCCAAACTAAGGCAATACTGGCACTGGCCTCGCCCGAATGCAGGTCAAATAAGGAAAGGGTAGGAATGCGTTAACGTTTATTTGGACGTTTTATTGGAAGCCGAGACCACCGCCGCACTTCCACGAGAATTCACTGGGATTTCGGATGACAAGATTGGGTGGCAGCAGGGTTCGTTTTGGTAAACAATAAGCTGAATTCACGCTTCGTTTAGTAAAATATTTAAATACTAGTACCGATTTCTGATTCGAACCGATTACAACAGTAAGGATGCTATTGGGGCCACGCACAAAGTGTAAAGGTGTTTTTTCATCGGAAAAACAAGGTGATTTTTTATAATGTTGGAAATCCGATTTGATCTGAGTTAAACCAATAATAAGGATGCTATTGGAGCCACTCACAAAGTGTGATGGTGGTTTCCGTTAGGAAAACAAGGATAATTTTATGAACGCTTGAGAGACGCTTTGTTGTTCTCTTACTGTGCTCACTCGATCACTCGTTACACCGAATTATAGATAGCCGAATCAACACGAAACGCGCCATGCTCGATAGGAAAATAGTGCGTAATAAAGCACCGACACAACCTTTCACAGCCGATGCTCGAACCAAACTCTTTTTTCGTAACTTACAATTTTTACTACTGTATTCTACAATCTATTGCACTGCTGTAACTAATAACTGTATCAATCAAGTTGAAGTGTCTAATGAACAATCTATGCTAATCCATTAAAAATTGAAATTGAGGGATTTCGTAAAAATAAGAGTCCGTAGATGCATTTTGTGCCTTCTGGTAACTTTATGTTTCTATTGATATCCATGCTCATCGGTTTAATACCAACCGGGAGAGACTTGGCCTTATACAAATGGATCTCATTATCTCCAGTCCACTCAACCAATTGTAACGTTTTGTGATAGATTGGACGGATTATTATAATTTGAGATAACTCCATGCAGATGTCTTCCAAGTTTGGCAGATCGACAAGCAATCGGTGGAGAGTTTAGAGGAAGTCCGGAAGAATAAGCGATGGTTCTGCGCGTGTTTCTAAACAGAAGAACCTTCATAACAAAACGAATCATCGGGTAAAATACATACGGTTTTTTTTTTTTAATTATAAGCAGTCTAAAGCAGTTATTTGATTCATTTTATCCAGAAGTACCATAAATGGACATTCGAAAGTTTTTCAAAAGTAAGTATAATATTTTCCAGCATGTAATTAAAAAAAAAACAAGCAAACAAAACAAAACGAATGTGTTTTCATGCAGCTGAAATAACCACGAATAGAAAAATATGCAAAATGGTTGTATTTCTCGAATTTGAACAACAATTTTAATGTAATTCAATGATACGCCGTTTTGGTTTCATACTACTCAGATACACATGATTGCTACATATACCGTGTTTCGACAGAACGTGTTTCAGTTGAATCATATCAGATAAATCGGTTCAAATTTCAAAACGCAGATGCAGATGTGCATATAAATTATTTTTAAAATATTGAGGAATAGCTGTTGGAACGCATATGAATTTCTTTTCGTCATTGATGAATAAAATTTCTTAAATTATTTACTAACAAAAAACACAAAACAAAACACAAAACACAAAAAACACAGCTTGCTTACATTTGTTACTTACGTCGTTTTAAAAGGTTATGTTTGATGTTCCTGTTTAGAAAATATCAGATACAATCATTATACTAAAGGTGAGCAAAGGGGACACAAACCATAAGCTATAAACCACCAAAACTCAAAATGTATGTTTGTTAAAAGCTAATAACTTATTATTTGAACAACCATTAAAAAAATATAATCTATTCAAACGGTGTGAGCATGGTGAGTAAAAAACGGTGTTTCTTCTGTGTTGCTTTGGGTGAGAGGGTCGCGGATGAAAAGTACATTTTCAGTACAAACTGCAAACAAATTCGGTGGTTATTCTATACAAAAATCCAACATGACCCGTTAAATGTTTGGCATTCAATGTGGTTTGATTTAAAAACATTGGAAAAATTCGAAAGTTTTTAAAATCGTTTTTTTTCCAGAACAAGCTTAGAATTGTTTAATCTTGGTGCAAGAAACGGACGGGTATTGTCAACTACTTTGGGTGAGAGTAGAGAAGATAATCCACCTGCATTCAGGCGTAATGTCACATAAATGGGGCTCCATTCCCGCTCCATCTGTCGGAACATGAAAATGACCCTACTCTACTGGTCCACCGGGCGTTGTATTGTCCGTTAAGTGTCCGTTAATATTAATTGTTCAGTATGTGCAACCACTGGTTGGAGACGATGTAATTCTCTCTCTCTCTCTCTCTCTCTCTCTCTCTCTCTCTCTCTCTAAAAAAAAACTCGCCCCCCCCCCCTATTTGAAATCCTGGCTACGCCTATGGTAAATGCGATAGCCCAAACGCGAACTAGCAAAGTCCTGCTGACGATGATGACGGCAATGACGACACACGATTGTTTATGTAGACAGCGGAAAATGATGCACCGTAACCGTGATGAAGCTAATGCGCTTAAATGGGAAGTGGCCCTTTTGAAGACGACGAGATTGAGCTGGGAAAGGGTTGCTCGAATTGTCCAAAAGATTTGGAAGCTAGATTTCAAATTTTGTATCCCCATTTGAGTATCAAACCGATAGACACCGATCTGAAACGCAACAGTTAGCCAATCGCCCCTTCCTCGATCTGCACATGCATTCTAAATAGGAAACCGCTCTGGCCATTATGACATAACTACTGGTGGACACTCGAAGAGAACACATCACCGTAATTGATACCGGACAGCTGACTACCGCGTAAAGTTGGGTGTTATTGTTATATTCTATTTCGACGCTATCGTATGAATGTTTGGCACAACAATTGAACAGAGCTCTTGGTAGTTTTGCATTGTTTTCCTCACAGCCACCGGCAGTAGGCTACTTGACCTGATTCGATCCGGAATGTTTGACGTAAGTTTGCAATTAATGAAGTGGTTTATTGTCAGTAGCAAGTGATAAGACTCAATCGATTAGTTAAGTGCCAGCTCACGTGGCTAAATCACGCTGAAGTTATTGTGATTGTAGAATCCATTTGATTGCTCTTCAATTGACTATTGAGGAACTATTTCAAATTCGAAATAGGGTAGGGAACGGCTTCAGCTTCCCGGGACACTATTCCAAACACGGGGTGAACGATAACCTACAAAGCTCATTTTTCGCAGCATGATGCTTCATCTACATAGTGAAGCATCATACTGCGAAAAATGAGCGTTGTAGGTTAATGTTTATCGCGTGCTAGGAATGCTCGCGTGCAATCATGCTCACTGAAAGCAAACTATTTAAATGGTCAGGTGACAATGCCGTCAGTGAGTATTTACAGTAATTTACAACGTTTTCAATTGGTTAAATTTGTTATAAAATAAAATGAATTGAACAAACTAGATGCTTAAACCAATAAGTTGAACAAACATCTATTTCGTCAACTTCTTGGATAAGAAAAAGAAGGAACGTCAGAAAGTTCATGGAGGAACATGAGAAAGTTCTTGGGGAACTTCTTCAAGTTCCTGGAGAAGGAATGTTCCTGGAGGAAATTCAGAAAGCTCTTGACGAACCTCAGAATGTTCCTGGAGGAACTTTAGAAAGCTCCTGGAGTAAGTTCAGAATGCCCAAGTAAGAACTTCAAAGAGCTCCTGGAGGAACTTCAGAAAGTTCCTAGATGAACTTCAAAATGTTCCTCGAGGAACTTTAGAAAGCTCTTGGAGGAACTTCAGAATGCGCTGGAGGTACTTTTTCAAGTTCATGGAGGAAATTTAGAATGTTCCTGAACGAAATTCAGAAAGTTCCTGGAGAACTTCTGAAAGTTCTTGGAGGAACCTGAGAGAAATCATGGAGGATTTCCCGAAGGTCTCTGGAGGATCTTCAGAAAGTTGCTTGGAACTTCAAAAACTTTCTGAATCAAGTTTCTAGAGGATCTTCAGAAAATTTCTGGAGAAACTTCAGAAACTTCATGGAGGAACTTCAAAAAGCTCCTAAAGGAACTTAAAAAGTTTCTCGAGGAACTTCATAAAGTTCCTGGAGGAAATTCAGAAAGTTCATGGGGAACTTCAGAAAGTTCCTAGAGGAATTCAGAAAATCCCGTGAGGAACCTTAAAGTCCTTGGAGAGGAACTTCAGAAAGTTTCTGGAGGAACTTCAGAAAGTTTCTGGAGGAACTTCAGAAGGTTTCTAGAGGAACTTCAGAAAGTTTCTGGAGGAACTTCAGCAAGCTGTTGGAAAATTTCAAAATGTTTTTGGGATACTTCAGAAACTTCCTTGAAATGTTCTGAAAGTTTCTGAGAAACTTCATAAATATCCTGAAAAACTTCAGAATGTTTCTGGGAAACTTCAGAATGTTCCTGGAGTGCTTCAGAAAAATCCTGGGGATCTTCAAATAGTACCTGGGAACTTCAGAAACTTCCTGGTGGGACTGCTGAAAATTCCTGGAAGAACTCCAGAAAGATACTGAGGAACTTCAGAAAGTTCCTGGAGGACTTCAGCAAGTTCCTGGGGAGCTCCAAGAAGCTTCTGGAGAACTTCAACAAGTTTTTTGGGAGTTTTATCAATTTCCCGAAGAACTTCAGAAAATTCCTGGTGAGCTTCAGAAAGTTCCTGGGGAACTTCAGAAAGCTCCTGAGGATCTTCAGAAAGTTCCTGGGGAACTTCAGAAAGCTCCTGGGGAACTTCAGAAAGTTCCTGAAAAACTTCAGAAAGGTTCCTGAGGAAATTCAGAAAGTTCCTGAGGAACGTCAGCAAGTTCCTGAGGAACTTAAGAATGTTCCTGAGGAACTTAAGAATGTTCCTGGGGGACTTCAGCAACTTCCTGAGGAACTACAAAATGTGCCTGCGAAACTTCAGAAATTTTCTGATGAGCTACAGGGAGTTCCTTGCGATGGTTAGAATTGAAATGGAGGAATTTCAGAAAGTTCTTGGAGTTCCTGAAGGAACTTCAGAAAATTCCTGGAGAAACTTCAGAAAGTTCATGGAGGAACTTCAGACAGCTGTTGAAGAAACTTGAAAAAGTTCCTCGAAGAACTTCACAAAGTTCCTGGATGAACTTTAAAAAAATTCCTGGGGAACTTCAAAAAGCAATTGGTAAACTTCTGAAAATTTCGGGAGGACCTTCAGAAAGCTCGTGGAGGAACTTCAGAAAGTTCATAGGGAATCTAAGAATGTTGCTCGGGGACTTTCAGAAAGTTGCTGGAGAAACTTCAGAAATTTCACGGAGGAACTTCAGAAAGTTCTTGAAAGAGCTTCAGAAAGTTTCTAAAGAATCTTCAGAAAGTTGCTGGAGGAACTTTAGAAAGTTCCTGGTGGAATTACAGAAAGTTCCTAAAGAAGCTGCAGAAAGTTCCTGGAGTAACTTCAAAAAGTTCTTGGAGAAACTTCAGAAAGTTTCAGGAGGAACTTTAGCAAGTTCCTTGGGAACTTCGGAAAGTTAAGGGAGAAACTCCAGCAACTTCCTAGGGAAACTTCAATATGTTCCTAGGAGAACTTCAGCAAGTTCCTGAGGAACTTCAGCAAGCTCCTGGGGAACTTCAGTGAGTTCCTTGACAGAAAGTTCCAGGAAGATCTTCAGAAAGTTCTTGAAGGAACATCAGCAAGTATCTGGAGGATCTTCAGAAAATTCCTGGAGGAACTTTTGAAAGCTCCTGGCGGAATTGCAGAAAGTTTCTGAAGAAGATGCAGAAAGTTCCTGGAGAAACTTCAGAAAGTTTCAGGAGGAACTTTAACAAGTTCCTGGGGAACTTCGGAAAGTTAAGAGAGAAACTCCAGAAACTTACTGTGGAAACTTCTATATCTTCCTAGGAGAACTTCAGCAATTTCCTGAGGAACTTCAGCAAGTTCCTGGGGAACTTCTTCAAGATCCTTAGGAGCTCCAGTGAGTTCTTTGACAGAAAGTTCCAGAAAGATCTTCAGAAAGTTCTTGAAGGAACATCAGCAAGTTTCTGGAAGAACTTCAGAAAGTTCCGGGAAACTATAGAATGTTCTTGGAGGAATTGCAGAAAGTTCCCGAAGAAGCTGCAGAAAGTTCCTGAGGAACTTAAGCAAGCTCCTGGGGAACTTCTTCTGGTTCCTGGGGAGCTTCAGTGAGTTCCTGGACAGAAAGATCCAGGAAGACTTCAAGAAGTTTTTGAGAGAGATTGCCGAACCAGCTGTGACTGAAGGGCTCCTAAACAAAGAGGTTATTGGGAGACTTAAAAATGTTCCTGACGAACTTCAGAAAGTTCCTGAGATTCTTTAGATAGTTCATGGGGAACTTAAGAATGTTTCTGGGAAACATCCGAAACTTCCTGAGGAACTTTGGAAAGTTTCTAAGAAACGTCGGAAAATTTCTAGGAAACGGCAGCAAGCTTCTTTGGAAATTCTTCTAGTTCCTACGAAGCTCCAGTGAGTCCCTTGGGCAGAAAGTTCAAGGAAGACTTCAAATATTTCTTAGGAGAGGTTGCTGAACCAGCTGTGTCTGAAAGGCTCCTAAATAAAGAGGTTCTTGAGACACTTAAAAAAATCAGAAGGGAACAGAAAGCTCCTGAAAAATATTAGAAAGTTCCTGGGGGACTTCCAGAAAGTTCCTGGAGGAACTTCAGAAATTTCCCAGAGGAACTTTAGAAAGTTCCTGGAGGAACTTCGGAAAGTTCCTGGAGAACTTCGGAAAGTTCATAGAGAACTTAAGAAAGTTCATGGGGAACTTCAGAAACTTCCTGGAGAACTTCGGAAATTTTCTGGGGAACTGCGGAAAGTTCCTGTGGAACTGCATAAAGTTCCTGGGGAACTTCGAAAAGCTCCTGAGGCTCTTTGAAAAGTCCCTGGGGAACTTCGGAATGTTCCTGGGTAACTTCGGAAAGTTCCTAGAGGATGGCTGATAATCAGCATACTTCGTGAATTTATATACAGACAAGGCAACTTTACAATGCTGTTTCTTTGTAGCTTCTTAATGGATTTTGTTGCTATGTGCAGAAGAAGCGAAGATAGTAACTTGAAATTAATTATGCCAATGAAACCATACGTTTGCGAATGCCAGCTGGAAATGAAAGCCTTTTTCAAAATTGGTCATATCATTATCACTGGTTCCTAAGTTCAATGAATTACAATCGAAAACTGAAAGAATTTCAGAAAAAAATAACATCCTTCAAATGTTCTGTTAAAAGAGTTGAGTAACATTGTAAAAGTAACCAATTGTAACGTTATCGTTTTTCGAATAGCCTGGATTCTTTTCAAGAAATGCATAAAGATCTTAATCATGTTTCTGAAAGAATTTAATCGGTCAACGCGTTCTAAAATTCATTTTTGACACCAAATAGCTATGTTGTTTAGTTTTCCTGTAATTTTAATTTACGACCAGCATTTCGTGTGAGTTAATCCATGATTAACTCTTCATGAAACTACTAGTAGTTACTGGTACTAATTCCAATCAGTTTCCAATAACATTAGATCACTTAATCAACCGCACTGCTGCCATCGTCACAGCAACAATGGCTTCGCGCCATAAAACTCCAACAGCGGAAATAAATTGGGAGCAACCAACGGCACCATCCGGCTGAACTGTCGTCACCAATCGTACTGCTCGATGCGTTGATCCAATTTGGCTGCACTTCCATTTATCGAATTACTCACGCAGCAAGAGCACAGCAGCAACGACAACATAGACAAAAAGAGCAGCTCGTCCGCTCGTTTGTTCGCCATCGGCCAAACAAGCAATCCGATACATCCCCCCAGGTATCCGATTGCCATGTGCGCGATCTTTCCGCCCGATGCCGTCCGTAACAAGACTCGCTGCCAGCGCGCTTTTTACTGCGGGCTGTTAAACTAGATCCATTTACTGTTGAAGAGTTCCATTATCATCTATTAATTGAATTATAAGCTAGCAAATTTCCTTGTTTTTTCGCGAAACCTAACCACCATTTGTAGGCAAAATGTAAGTACAGTTTGTACAAATTGCAACAGTTTTTGTTGAAACTGTTATTCACCAGCCCGTGACCCACCAGAACCCAGCAGGTGCAAGGCGTGTAAGGCATGGAATAGGTAAACAAAAACAGTAGATAAATAGTCTTTTAACCTGTTGCTCGAGCAAAGACGAGGGCACTCAACGCTGGAGCAGCATTCCAGAAAGCGATTATTACATCGATGTGCACTACTTGAGATTGATGATGTGGTTCATTTCCCATTCCTGTACCCACCATACTCATCCACACAAGAGCCGACCAGAAAGAACATGGCCCGATCTTAACCAACAACGAACCTAGCTTCTAATTTCACCCCTTTATGTGTATAAGAGGTTTCTGAGGGCCAACAACTACCACCGCCCGTCAGTATCATCATTCATTCATCATCATCATCATCATCATAACCATCAAAAAGCGAACGGTATCTCAAAAGTACCGAAAAATGCGCATCACCAGCAGCTCAACTCGAACTCGGCTGAAGCAAGCAATGAAGATGCGATAAATATTAGTTTTTCTCATTTCCACCTTTCGAGGCTTTTTAAATGAATGGGTCGCGGTCAGCTACCTACCGAGATGTAATGCATGGCGAGCGATTACAAGTCGGGAGGTGCGAATTTCGATTACCTAGGGGGGGCCTCCGAACCAACTCCGTCGAAACGTATGTAATGATGTGTTTGGGGTTTGATTATTACCAACGGGTGGATTGTGTCGGGCGGTGGTGGCGATGTTTGTCGAAATTATTTGGAAACTAATCGACTGTGTGTAAACGGCGTGTTTGGATTAGAATCGAATCATAAGTGGTGCTAACAGAAAGAAAAGGGCGGTGAAGCGTAGAAAACGGATCAATTTATGACGAGTGTGTTAAGTGGTTTTTGTTTATGTAACTATCGTTGCTGGTGCTGTTGGGCTTCCAGGGGTGGGAAAGTTTACGGCGATGCAATTGAAGTGCGTGATTGTCGGGAATTGCGATCAATAAACATCAATCTTCTTTCCATCTACAGTTACAATCGAGAAGAATAAGCCATTTATGAAATCGATATCAGAGTGAGGTACTGAAGAAAGAAGAAAATAGTGACCGAAGAACAGTGTGTTTGTGTGAAAGTTTTGCTTTTGGCAACAGAGGAAATATTGCAACGACAATGGCTGCACCTGCTCCAGTGAAAAAAGTGCCAATCCATTTACAGGTGAGTTAGAATAGATAGTATTATTTCGATTGTATTCTCACGGTGTTCAATGCTAGACAAAATCGTCAAAAGGTCGAAAGTAACAATTGTAAACAATGACTTAAAACGTAAATTTACTGGAAATGCCAGGTTGCTAACATCTATATCCACTATCGACGGGAAGGTAATAACTCCCTCTATCTGTTTCTGGTGCTATTTTGTTTGTGGGCGCAAGCAGATCCCAGAAAAATACGCTAGATGTCATTTTTTACAAATGTTACTTTCGACCTTTTGACTATTTTCTCTTGAATTGATCGTCATTATCGCAAGAATACGGGGTATGAGTCCCTTGGCTCAGCCTAATATGCAACGATCGATCACAGATTTGTCTATAACTCATTAAGTATTTGAGCTGGAAACAATATTTTACTAGTTAAAGGGTGATACGGTCAAAATTTGGTCAAGGGAAAACGCGTGTAAATCGGTGAAATCGTTTATTTAAAAAATCAAATTAAATTTCTTTTTCAAGTTCAATTAGTATAAAATTCAGGAAAAATATTCAGTTAGGCTTCCGCTTTTCCAAATCTGAATTGCCGGGCCTTACGCTTGACCCCTGCCATCAGATTTTGTACAGCCACCTTGTCCACCTTCTTCGCCGCAGAAAGCCAGTTTGCCTTGAACTGCTGCTCGTCCTTAGCAGTTTTTTTGGTCTTCTTTAGGTTCCGCTTGACAATAGCCCAGTATTTCTCAATTGGGCGGAGCTCTGGCGTGTTGGGAGGGTTCTTGTCCTTGGGAACCACCTGCACGTTGTTGGCGGCGTACCACTCCATGGTCTTTTTACCGTAATGGCAAGATGCCAAATCCGGCCAAAACAGTACGGAACAACCGTGTTTCTTCAGGAAAGGCAGCAGACGTTAATTCAAACACTCTTTCACGTAAATTTCTTGGTTGACAGTCCCGGAAGCTATGAAAATGCTGCTTTTCAAGCCACAGGTACAGATGGCTTGCCAAACCAGATATTTCTTTGCGAACTTTGACAGTTTCGTGTGCTTGAAAATATCTGCTACCTTTCCCCTTCCTTTTGCCGTATAAAACTCCTGTCCCGGAAGCTGCTTGTAGTCGGCTTTGACGTAGGTTTCGTCGTCCATTACCACGCAGTCAAACTTCGTCAGCATCGTCGTGTACAGCCTCCGGGATCGCGCTTTGGCCGTCGTATTTTGTTTATCATCGCGATTTGGAGTCACTACCTTCTTGTAAGTCGATAGTCCGGCTCGTTTTTTGGCTCGATGCACGGTTGTAGACGATACACCCAGCTTATTTGCGGCATCTCGGAGAGATAGGTTAGGGTTTCGTTTGAAACTACCGGCAACTCTCTTTGTCGTCTCAGCGGCTTCCGGTTTTCGATTTCCCCCCGATCCAGACTTCCTGGCTGTCGACAAACGTTCCCCAAACACTTTAATTACATTTGTAACGGTTGATTTGCCAACTTTTAGCGATTTAGCAACTTTGCGTGCGAGTAGCTCGGATTTTCGCGATGCGCGAGCAAAATTTTGATACGCTGCTCTTCTTGCTTGGACGGCATTTTGACAACTGAAGAGTGAATTCCAAAATCAAAATAGGAGCAACATTCTACACACACACCTTCAAAATGAGGGGTGTTCAGGTTTTTTAAATGCAAAATTGAAAGAAATACGTCAAGTTGATATTGACCAAATTTTGACCGTATCGCCCTTTATACACTTGCTTAGATATGTTTAATAAGCCATTTGGTAGTATGTATCACAAAAAGTTACACAACTCATTTTATTAAGTCAGAAACATTCGAGGGATAGGGATATCTATAAGCACCATATTGGGTCAATTCACGGATGCAACTTTGTCCCATTCGATAGATTGGTTATCGAATGTAGTCTTCGTACGGATTTTTTTCTTGATTTCAGACGTTGCCAGCTGTATTCGCTGTACCTTTCACAAAGTTTCGCAACACGGAAAAAAATCCGGTCTCATATTCCAGAACAAAAAATCACGACATCGTGAACTAACATCAATTCCAAATATGTGACTTTCTACTCATAAACGTGATTCCTAGAATCCAATGTCCATGAAAAGAATCACGATGTCGTGAACTGAATTCATGTCTGTTTGGCATTTCGTAACACAATAAAAATTACTGGAAATCATGATCCTCGATCATAATAACGTGTAAACGAAAGTGAAAGTTTTAAAATGATTTTGAATTGAGTACCTAGAGAAACATTTCGAAAGTGTTTCTTTACAACGGCAGGTGGCGATGGTTGGAACGCCGAATAAAGCAGCTGGATTTTTTATTGTCTTTGGTGGCGCAGAATACAAAGCCGATAATATTCATCATGCTATATGTTTATGCCTACAAGTATCGTTCGTATTAAGTCTTAAGTAAGCACCGGATTGTAAAACAGTCTGGATGTTCATACAATCATATTTATTCGGGATACATGCCTCAATTCTAGAAATGCCGAAGGTGACTAAAGATGTTATCAGAAGCATTTCTTAACTAAACGACCTAATCTAGCCGAATGTATAATTCATAAGAATCCTAAATTTAACTTTTCTTGTTAACGATAATTTTATACAATGAGTATTCCTTTTTATATGTTTTTAATTCATACTTACAATAAAATGCAATAAGCCTGCATGCGTATAATCGAATATTTTTAGCATTTTTTCTACTCCTCATGCGAAAGTATACTCTCATGTTATTTTATAAATTCTTGAATTTTGTTCTAATATTCATGAACAAAAATTTCGTTCCAAATACAGTCCTTGAGCTACGTGGCTGCTTTTGTGAACTGTATCACGAAATAAATTCGATTTCGGACACATTAATTATGAATACGTGAACTAAATCATGATAACCAAGAAAAGTTTTCACGTTTTCATGACACACGTTGCATGCAACTACGTTACTCTAGCGTTATATTAATTTTGCGGGACAAAGTTCACGTACTCATGACTTTTGTTCATGGTGTATTTTCGTTAATGAAATTTTGACTAGTTCTGAAATTATTGACTCGAGGTTGACATATTCCGGAACGATTTTTTATCCGTGAATACAAACTATAATAAAACTGGTTAGAAACACTCATGTGATTCTCACGTATGCTTTATTTAAAGCTTGCTTCAGATAGAATTGGAACAAAAACAATTGCCTGTATTTCAGTTATTTATTATTGAATTCAAGATCTTTTTTTATACAAATGTAGCGTTTTCTTCATACTTTTAAGAAAAAATACGGATAAAATTAATCGTCACGGTTTCGAAGGAATTCTCGAATTTTTCCTGTAACACGGCTCATTAGGCGGCGCACACCTTCTTCGTCCATCGTTTTAGCTATTATTCCACCAGGTCTTCATCTGATTGATGTCTTTGACAATCTTTCCCTTTGCCTTGAGTCTCCTCTTCATGATTGCCCAGTATTTCTCAATAGGGCGGAACTGGGGGCAGTTGGGTGGGTTAAGGTTTTTCGGAACAACCTGGACCCCTTTCTCTGCATACCATTCTTGAACGACTTTGCTGTAATGACAGCTTGCCAAATCTGGCCCAAACATTACGGGATGGTCGTGGGATCGAATGAACGGCAAGATTCGTTTTTGGAGACACTCTTTTTGGTATAGTTCCGACGTCATTGTCTTATTTGTAACGAAAACTTATGTTGGCAAAAACAAATTTAAATTTGGCTGGAACATCCCCCCGTGCCGTTGCCAAGTAAAATTTTTGACCTGGGATTTGCCCAAAGTCAGCCTTGACATAGGTTTCATCGTCCATCAGAAGACACCCATCGAACTTGGTCAGCACCTGGTCGTATAGCTTCCAAGCACGGATTTTGGCCACACTATTCTGTTTTATGGTCCGATTTGGCTGTTTGCTAGCTCGATACGACTTGATTCCTTCCCGGAGTCGAGTTCTCCTCACGGTACTATGGGCAGCACCGAATTTTCTGGCCAAATCACGGTCCGACAAATTGGGATTCCTCTTAATCGTCTTCAAAATCTTACCACGCAGTGTCCGGTCGACAGTTCCACTCCGACGATTGGCTTGAGGCTTCCGAATCGTCGTCAATGTTTCCTTATACCGTTTGATAACGCGCCATACGGTATTTCTGGGCAATTTCAGCTGTTTAGCTAGCCTAGATGCAGACCACAATGGATTTTCCAAATAACTGTGCACAATTTTTTCCCTTCTTTCGGCTTCCATGTTGATTGTTTACAAAGTACAGTCGATTTGCGGAATGTCAAAAATACATTCGTGAAGCTGACAAAATTCCCGACACGTGGGCGCCAAGAACTTCCAAACCCGTCCACCAGGAGCGACACAAGTACCTATGTGTGAAGTACCTATGTGTGAAGGTTGTGAAAAAAATATACACTGAAAAAATAATTTCGGAAAAACAAATCGACAATTAACATAAAAGTTTAAATATCTCAATAGACGATTTTTTGATTTTTTTTTATTTTTTGACTGTAAAAATTTGAAGTTATTACGCAAATTTAAGCGAAGATTTCAAGATGGAGAAATGTTAGGGAAAAAAGTTTCTACAACATCAACTGTTGGTGTATCTCTCAAAATTTTAATACTTGCGGAAATAAACGTATTCTGATTATATAATTTGATTTTTGAAGTATTTAAAAAAATTAAGCTCTTGATGATGATCTTCGTAAGAGCATCCGTTCTCGAGATATTTGCGATTTAATTTTATCACATTCGAATAATTTTCGAAAATGCGACCTTTTCAAAAATTATTCGCGTTTCTTCAGTAACCAAACAACGTTTTTCGAAATTTTTGTTAAGTTTCCTACAACTTTCTTTTTGACAGCAAGACAATTGAATGAACGGGTCAAAAGATATGGGGTAAAATGGTTCAAACAGTATTTTAAAAACTTTCGTTTAACATATGCCTATTTTACTTCTTATTGTATACTTTATACATTGTGTGTAAAAACTTGAAGCTCTAACGTCAATTTTGGAAAAAACTTCAGGGTGGAGAGATCTGAAATGAAAAAAGTGTCTCTAAGGTCAACTTTTAAAGCATTTTTAAAATCTCAACTATTTGCCAAAATAAACGTGTTTCGATGTTGCAGTATATTTCCAGCAGAAAATACGGCCTTTTCATAAATTATTCGTGATTCTCCAGCATCACAAAAATATCTTTTTTGAAATATGCGTTTAGTTTCCCACAACTCACTCTTAGCCAGCAAGACGATTCTATAAACAGCATAAGAAATAGGGGGAAATGATTTATTTCCAATTTATTATGCGCATACTAAAGTACATATATTGTTTCTACATTTAGATTAGTTTAGAGAAGTTCCCTTTCATTTTTCATGTTTATATATATATACTATGAAGGCTTGATGCTACATCATTTGAAAACAATTTTGCCTCTTTATGATGATCTGAACGCGGAAAAAAAGAGTGATATTTTTGTGTACCAGTAATCATTTTAGTTTGCTGAAAGATATTGCTCCATTCTGTAACTCCCTGTTCATAGTCTTCATAAGATACATAACAAAATGACATTTTCGTTAAGCAATCATTATTTTTCTGATTGGCCCAATCATATAATTCTTTTGCATTTTTTATTGGGTGTTCATGTCTTTTAGCTATACTTGCGTTTCTTGCCATTCGTTTTAATGTGCCACCAATTGCATCGCATGGCCCCTTGCCATGGGAAGTAGCGAAAAAATGCCATTCAGCATCT
Source organism: Aedes koreicus (assembly GCA_024533555.2). Lineage (NCBI taxonomy): Eukaryota > Metazoa > Arthropoda > Insecta > Diptera > Culicidae > Aedes > Aedes koreicus. The sequence goes on from JAHHFK020005245.1 coordinate 27,512, forward strand.
TTGCTATATTTTGATTTGAATTTACAAAGGCTTGCAATTTTTTTCCTATTTTCAAATTGGGATGCAGCTCCATCAGACATAAATATCGCTTTCGTCAACTGTGTTAGTTTGTTTTTCAAAAAGCTCATTAGTTTTGAAATAAAACCTGAACCGCTATTGTGTCATGTTCAAGTACTTCCGATATAACGATAAAGCTAAGATTCTCAAGCACTCCTGATTCGACATAGTAAATAACAAATGTATAATTTTCTATGACATTGCTTAAATTTTTTTTCGTGTGTCTCAAAAACGAGGATGTTCGGTTTTGATATGATCATAGGTGACCAATTTTTCTAAATTTTTGGTAAAATATGATACAAATTCATCAACTGGTTCTAGATTACACCGGTCTGTTGAAATCCACTGTTCGAAAGATATTTCTAATGCATTACATTCCTCCAGTTCCTTGAAAAGGTTATTTTCAAAAGTTAACCGGCTTGGACAATTTTCACATTCACGGAGATAACAATATTTCGATCTTGACGATGTGTTGCATAACTGTATCCGATGAAGGTAACAGTTTTGTGTTTAATGGCATAGTTTTAGAGTTAGAGCCAATTTCTGGCAAGCATAGACCAAAACAGAAAAAGTTTGATAACTCAGTGATTTTTAAGATTTGATCATATGCGTAGAACAATTTTTTTCTTCAAATATGATCTTCTATCACCCCTTAAATTATTTGCACTAAGGAACCGAACACCCTGTATTATAAATTATGTTACGTATCTTTTAAACGAAGCATTCTAGGAAATTGATTTTCTCAGCAATGTTCGCCATGAGACTGCGCTGAACAAAATTGTGAAAGACGTTCAAGCTGTCAGTGCAAGTTTATGTCATATTTTGTTGCTTTTAGAAATTTAAGCTAAAACTCATTTTACCATTGATTTTGCAAAACAAACAATCAAAACAAATAAATTACCTTGTTTATTTTTCTAATGAAAACCACCATCAAACTGTGTGTGGCCACAGTTGCATCCTTACTATTGGTATAAAACGGTTCAAATCGGAGATTGGAACTAATATTCAAACATATCCCACAAGATGTATATTTCAAAACTACGATCGCGTCACTTATCAAGATGAATTTCGATCCAATGTACCCTGACCTATAAAAAAGAAAACCCCTCTTCTGTAGCCTTTGTGGCCATATGTAAACACGGTACCAAAAAACAACAAAGGTTAACCTTATATTCCTTTCTCATTTCCATCTCATTGCAAGGACGAGGCCGGCGTTCTTATTGATTGTAAACACATGGAACCATTGAATCCTGTACAATGAGAATGGGCGGTCAATCCCAGCCCCAATCAATTGAAAAAAAGTTTGTATATTCTTATCAATCACTATAGCCTATTTGATTCGTGCAGTCAGCCCTAGCTAAGTGAATGCCTACATTTCGGCGTAATCGTGCATTTCATCACATTTATTTCATCCTTTCGGTACCAATTGCACTTCATGTGAGAACTTGAGCATAAAATTCAGATTCAGAAAACCCGAATTTAATCAAAAACTATTTTTGAAGGCATTTGAAGTGGTGATCAAAACTATCCCAGAAGGATGTGCTCTTTTTTTTTTCAAATTCTAGACAAAATCGTCAAAAGGTCGAAAGTAACAATTGTAAACAATGACTTAAACCGTAAATTTCCTGGAAATGCCAGGTTGCTAACATCTATATCCACTACCGACGGGAAGGTTATAACTCCCTGTATCTTTGTCTGGTACCTTTTTATTTGTGGGAGCAAGCAGATCCCAGAAAAATACGCTAGAAGTCATTTTTTACAAATGTTACTTTCGACCTTTTGACTATTTTGTCTAGAATTGTCATATTAACCAACAAAATACTCGACATGGGCAAAAAGAAAAACAAGATTGACAGAGACATAAGGTCAACTTTTTTTTTTTAAAACGTCCAAAGTTTAATAAACGAAATCTTTAAGAAATATTAAAAAAAAAAGTGATCAATGTAAGCTCGTTTTGCGGTAACACTCAGTGATAACTTCTAGTGATCGTGAAGCACTTATGACGCCAATCTCATCGGTACCGATTGATTCGTCTCCTTTCTAGGCTGCCTGGTTTCCTCTATCACGACCCTAATCAGTCATTAAACCAACTGGATTTGGAGTGAACTTCCGCTAGGCCAGTTCCAAAATCGCATCCAACCAACTCCCGTCGTCACTTCGAAGGTGTCTGACATCAGCGTCCGCGTCCGCGTCAAATTGGCTTTAGCCGTTCCTTCTATGGATTCTATGGGTTATTTGACCATACCTTCTTGAACCTAAATGCAAATAGAACGGATTAGCTTGGTGGTGGAGAAATGGAAGCGCACATAGAACAACTCGCATCAGGTATGAAGGTGAAGGATTGATGGCTCTCGGACCTGGGCTCGCATTCATTTGTTCGTTGAAGGTGCACGTCGGAAACATAAAATGGGAAGGTGTAGGTGAACAGTTATCAGCATATTTATGAGCCTGATAGATGGGTTTTCAAGCAAAATCGCCATGTTTGATTCGCTTCTAATTTCGTAAAAACTTTTACTTGTATTGAATTCAGACGTTTGCATGAACAAAAAGCCAAAAATAGCTATTGGTAATTTTTCTTGAAAAATTTAGTAAAAACTAAACAATTCTCTTAGAAGTCTATATTTTTCAGTTTTTCAAATTTCTAATGTTTGTCCAACAAGTCAATTAAGTTGTGATTTTGAAAATAGATTAAAGTGAGTGGATAGCTAGATCTAAACCCAGTCAAATTAGATATTTTTAGCGAACAAAAAAGAGCTACTGGGCATTTTATTATGCCGATGACTGTAGGCACCAGCGTACGCCGCCTGTTAACAGGAAAAGCTCAACAGTCGGATGGAATAAATTATGTATGGTTATATATGTGGGGGCCGTGAAAAAAACGGAATTGAATAAACAGGTGAATTATATGAGTGATTAACTATAGTGTGCTTACATGTGCCGGGTTTGGGTGTGCCGGTTGAGGGCATTATATGGCTGCTTATTTGTAAGAATGACTAGCGATTTACAAAAGGGTTTGGATTTGGAGCAGTTGCGTATTGATTACGCTGGACTGTAGTTAATTATTAACTAATCAAATGCCGTTCCGATGAACCAGCTTCGGGAATTGATAAAAGTTACATCTTCTCTTATTGGTACGGAATTTAGATTCGTAGACGTGCACAATTTTATACAACCCAAAATATTAAAACCAAATTTGAACAACATTTGTTTTGTTAAGAAAAAAAAGAGACATCTGCTGCAAAGAAAACATGTTAGGCTGGTTGTACATTGATAAAAAAGCAATGATAATATCTATGTGTCCCATTTATGATTGTTTGCAATATAATCAACAAATGATATCTATTTGTAACCACACATACTCCCTGTGTGTACACATAACCACTATATTTGGCCACACATACTTTTCATTTTGCTACATAAACTTCATTTGTGTTTCTCAGAAGGTTCTGTTTATGTGTGAATAAATGAATATTATGTGGAATTTTACATGGATTTTTGCCAATAAGTATGTGTGGATTATTTGCCGTGTAGAGAGTTTCAGTCTTCGGCATGGTTGTTATTCCTTATGTAAATTTCTGTAAATTTGCACACATTAGCTCCAGAACATATCAGAAAGGTGACAACTTAGTATGTTCGGTGTGGCCCATTTAGTATTGGAGCAAACATTTTTGATTCTTACAGCGACCCTAGTAGTCGGATTTGTAAACTATGACATCTTATGTGTTCTCTTTAACAATAACAACAACAAAGGTTTTTTTTGGCGGTGCAGTTCGAACGTGTTTCAGAGAAATACAAAATGGATGAAGAAAGAAGAAAAATAATTGTGCGCAATCATTTGGAAAACCCTTCGTGGTCTGGGCCAAAACTTGCTAAAGTGTTGGGTTTTCCCCGAAATACCGCGTGGCGTGCTTTGAAAAAGTACAGAAAAACTTTGCCGACGGATAGCAAGCCTCAAAGCAAGCGTCGGGCGGGTACTTTCAACCGTCAACTGCGGAACAAAGTCATCAAGAACATTAAGGCAAACCCCAACATCTCAGACCGCGATTTGGCCAAAAAAAATTCGTGCAACGGATTCGTCTCCGGGAAGGCTTCAAGTCATACCGTGCTTGTAGACAACCAAATAGGGATCAAAAGCAGAACAATTTAGTCAGAATCCGCGCCGGAAAACTGTATGATCAGGTGTTGACAAAGTTCAATGGCTGTCTCCTCATGGACGATGAAACCTATGTTAAGGCCGATTTCGAACAACTACCGGGACAAAAATTTTACTTGGCGTCGGCTCGGGAAGATGTTCCTGCCAAATTCAAGTTTGTGTTTCCAGATAAATTTGCGCGTAAATACATGATTTGGCAAGGCATCTGTAGCTGCGGTAGGAAGACCAACGTTTTCATCACTGATAAGACATTTAATTCAGAGCTGTACAGAACGGAATGTCTCCAAAAGCGAATATTGCCATTCATCAGATCCCACAATGAACCTGTCATGTTTTGGTCAGATCTTGCAAGCTGTCATTACAGTAAAACAGTACTACAGTGGTATGAAACCAACGGGATTCAGTTTATACCGAAAGAACTCAACCCACCAAACTGTCCCCAGCTCAGACCGCTAGAGAGATGTTGGGCTATTATGAAGAGGAAGCTGAACGTGAATGGCAGTGTCGTCAAAAGCATCAATGAATTGAGAACCAAGTGGAGTAAGATTGCGAAAACGATGGATGAGAATAATGTGCGCCGGTTGATGAAACGTATTCCGAGAAAAGTCCGCAAATGTCTTCGAAATCGAGATGATTAATTTTTTTTTTTGTATTTTCCCTCTAAAGTTCATATAAAGTCGAACATTTTAGTTATAACAGAGTACTATTTTGTTAATGTATATCCAAAATATGCGCAATAGTCTATGTTCAGATTCTAACTGGGCCACACCTTATTAGCGAAATTATAGCATAGGGATTGTTGGAGAGGGGAAATATTATATATGTGGTAGATCGAGGACGACTGTTTGACTTTGTCTCATTAGTAACAGATGATACCGTAGAATTAGTTTTACAGTCCATTTCTGCTGAATGAAGCTCTATCGAGTTGATGACTTTGACAACGTCGTTGAACATATAAAGGACGTAATTTGGTATAGCGAGATTACTTCTAAATCTTGGTTACAATTACACTTGGATGTAGGGCTAATTGGCCACGATACGGCTGGCAGCAGCCTAAGCGGACTTGGCCATGAAAGTGACTGAAATCAAAGTGGAATGTTCCGTTTGTCAACTGAGCGTGCACCAGGCGCCAAAGGCAAGCTTTAGATGCCTTGAGAGCGGACACATGTCCTGAAAAGGCAAAGGCCCAGGCAGGAGCGAATGTGTTAGAGGTGCGAGGGTAAAGGCCACAAGGCCCGGGACTGCAAAGAGCCCCCCAAATGTCTGATGTGTTCTGGGAAACCAGATGACAAGCACGTCACGGGAGGCCCTAAGTGCTCGGCCTACAACTAAATCTGAACCACTGTGAGGCAACTCAGCAACTGTTGTGCCAGGCAGTTCGCGAGTCGGCATCTGATATCGCCATAATATCCGATCTATACCGCATTCCCGTCGGTAACGGCATTTGGGTTGCGAATAGGTCCAATATACCGGCATTATGGACGACGGGCAAGTTCCCGGTTCAGGATGTTTTGTCCACCTCAAACGAGGGCTCGCGGTTGCAAAGGTGAATGGAGTGTTCTTCTGCAACTGTTACTCGCCGCCAAGATGGTCGATTGACCAATTTTCACAAATGGTTGATCGCATGACAATGGAGATGACTGGCTAAACCCGTTGGTAATATCGGGTGACTTCAACGCCTGGGCGGAGGGTTAGGGAATTGCCTTACCAACCCGAGCGGCCAGATCCTGCTTGAGGCCCTGACTAGGCTCGACGTAGACCTGGCCAACGTAGGTACCAAGAGTACCTACCATAGATACGGAGCGGATTCGATCATCGACGTGACGTTCTGCAGCCCTGGGCTGTTGAGTAACTGGAGGGAGAAGGATGGCTTCACCCATAGCGACTACTTGGCGGTTCGTCATAGTATTGTCCACAATAATACGCAGCGTGCGGAGGGAAGAGCACTCACTCCATTCTGCCGCAAATGGAGAATATCATACATCAACAAAGAAGTATTTAAAGAGGCGTTTGAGCGATTACGCAGTATGGGCGAAACCCCGGACCCGTGAGGCAATCAACTTGTAGCGCTGGTAAAACGTGTGAGAGACGCAACCATAGGAACGTCAAGCCTAGATGTGGGAAGTCACCGGTGAACTGATGGACGGAGTCGATCACTGACCTCCGTAGAATTTGCCTCCGCGCAAGACGGAGGATGCAGAGAGCACGGTCGGAAGCAGAATAAACGGAGCTTCGCGCTAAAGCGAGAGATAAAGGTCAGCAAACGAAAAAGCCAATACGGACCCATGCGGTAACGCCTATAGGAAGGTAATGGCCAAAATCAAGGGAGCGGCGGCTCCTACCGAGAAATCACCAGAGATACTGCAGGTGATCATAGGGGGACTCTTTCCGAGCCACAGTCCGAGTCCCTGACCTCCGAGCGCCGTGGATTTGTCCCATGGCCAGTATTTTAGTATCCTAGACCATAACGCTGTCATAGCAGTGGCTTGATGGTCAGAAACACGCCAAACATCAACAATCACGTGGGCAATAACAACGACAGCGCGGAGGCCGGGGGTGTGGCGACGATGGCGAATGATGAACTCATCGTGATGGAAAAGTCGCTCAAGGTGAACAAAGCTCCAGGACCAGACAGTACAGCGAACTTAACCATCAAGATAGTTATTTTGCTGGCTCTCGAAATGTCCAGGGTGGTAATGTTCACCAAGACGGCAGAGGTCGCAATCCAGCGTAAAACACGGGGAAAACGCTACTATGCAGTGGTCACCCTCGACGTGAGAAACGCGTTCAATAGCGCCAGTTGGAAGGCTGTCGCCAACTCGCTCCAACGCCTCCGGGTTCCTGGGCACCTGTACAGGATTCTGGGAAAATACTTTCAGAATCGGGTACTGGTGTACAAGCGAGTCAGGAACGTGTCCCAGTCACCACAGGTGTTCCGCAAGGTTCAATCCTGGGCCCAGTGCTCTGAAACACGCTGTATGATGAAGTGTTACGACTTATATTCCCCAACGGGGTAAAGATGGCCTGTTTCACGGACGACATCACCATAGAGGTCTATGGTTAATTTATAGAAGAGGTAGAGTTAATGGCCACCCACTCCATAGAGATGGAAAACTGGACTTAGCCCATCACAAAACGGAGATGGCTGTGGTGATCAACAGAAAATCGGACGAACAGGGGACGATTAGTGCAGGTAACTGCACCATTCCTTTAAAGCATTCCCTCAGGTACTTGGGGGTTATGATCGACGACTAGCTGTCCTTTATCAGCCACGTCGATTCCGCCTGCAAGAAGGCCTCCATGGCTATACCGCCTCATGTCGAAAAACTAGGCGGTGCAAGGGAGCAAGCGAAAGCTCCTGGCCAGTGTCGTTTTGTATATACAGCAACTGTTCGCTAACTGGGTGCTGTTTAACTGGGATACTTTTAACCTGACGTTCGCTAACTGGGCTATAGCCCAGTTAAAAAGCAAATAAACTTCAAAATCAGCATTTGCATTTTGTTGTCAAAATCTACAATGGGCATCTAAAAGGCATATAAGGTTCGTGGAGGAGTGAAAAATTGTTAAATTGCACGAAATTGAGTCGTAATGCCATACAAACTGAGTCAAATATTTTGCACAATGGATAGCACAATGAGCTACATCGCAATAACACATAAAGCATAAAAACATTAATGAATTCATGTATTGTGCAATGGAATATCCCTACCGAAATCTGATCGAAAGCCCCCTCGAAATGTATTTACATTTTAAATATCAGCCCAGTTACCGAGCAGCATCCGCTTACTGGGCTGTGCACTTAGCCCAGTTAGCGAACGGTTGCTGTACTCAGATATGGCAGATCGGCGTGGGGCACCGCTTTAAGTACTAAGAGCTACTTAGGTAAGCTCGAGAGAACGCACAGGCTAATATGCCTAAGAGTGCTCAGCGCATACCGCACAGTGTCACGCGACGCGGTATGCGTCTTGGCGGGGATGCTGCCCATAGGCAACATCACAAAAGCGGACGTAGTGTACTTCGAACAACGTGGCACAAGAGGTATCCGGAAAACCATTTCAGTTGCATCTATGGCCAAGTGGTAGAAGGAATTGACCAGCTCCACCAAAGGTCGGTCGAGAGAACATGTGTTCTTCGCATGTCCTCGCTTCAACGGCGCGAGAAACGGCATGATGACCGTGAGTGGTCGGGACATAACCCGGATCCAGAGGATGTGTCAAGACTGGGAGATCTGGGCCGCTGTACTCATCTCAGATCGTCCTAGAGCTCCAGAACAGATGGCGTGATGACCAGTGGCAGGTCAGAGGGCCCAGCTAACTACTATAGTTCTAAGTAGTTAGACATAGCGGGTGCTCAATTCACAACGCGGAAAGATGGCAGCGAAAACTGTTTAAAAATGTCATAAGTAGCTTTTATGGTACCTTAAGGTTATCGGAACTTACTTAAATCCACCGTTGCAGAAACTTGCTCTATTCTTGAGGTGTTTGATTTCTTGGCTTGGAAACTGGAAATTGAAATTTAAAGTGCAACATCCATGAACGTCATGATCAACAGATCCTATACAGCAAATATCTGACAGGTGCGTGGTGAGTTAAATAAGCATAGGAGTACTCAAGCGAGTAAACATTGATGTTAGAAAAGCTGAGTGGCAGTTATACATTTTACTAAATCAATGCAACTCACTTTTTGACATTTTGCATAAAAATACTAAAATAAGTAGAAATACCTGACTTTTGAGTGAAAACGGACGAGCGTGCAGTGAGGCCAAATCTAGACAAAATAGTCAAAAGGTCGAAAATAACATTTGTAAACAATGACTTCTAGCGCATTTTTCTGAGATCTGAAAGCTCCCACAAACAAAATAGCACCAGAAACAGATACAGGGAGTTATTACCGTCCCGTCGGTAGTGGATACAGATGTTAGCAACCTGGCATTGTCAGAAAATTTACGTTTTAAGTCATTGTTTACAATTGTCCCTTTCGACCTTTCGACGATTTTGTCTAGAAATGTAGCTGATCGAGGATCGAACTAACTTTGCATGGCTCTACTCATCACGCGTGACAATTCTTCCTGAACATTTGAAAAGAGCCTTTCTGCCAACGAGTGGAGCAGGAAAAACTAACAGATAGTAATGCTGTTAGTTTGCGTAGGGTGCGTCATTACTCATGAGAAAATTACGTTTGTAGTCATTGTTAACGTTGGGCAGATAGGCTCTTTTCAATTGTTCAGGTAGAATTATTCTTTGATTAGCGATAGTTAGCTGATATACTGACGACTTTCATTCGAGTATTGTGAAATTCAGCAACTCTGCTGTGCACTATGATCGAAAACGTAAAATCAAATTACAAAAATCGTTAGTTCGGAAATCAAAAGATTCTTTAAAACAAGATTGAAAATTTTAGAAAAATAAAAGTTTAACAACAAAAGTTGATACGTCGACGAGATGGAATTCATCATTCATATCATTCATCATTCATCAAAGTTATTGTTGATAATACCATAAACTCTGTAAGACTGACGAGCATTCACTACGCAGCACAACATAAATATCTCAACAGTTGTAAACTTCCAATCTACAAATCTACTAGTTTACGATTTATCAATTTTCGTCACTAAATTATGCGTTTTCATCCAATGTGAATAGTAATCTCTTGCTAATTCTAATTCGACTGAAAAAAAAATGGTTGCCAAGAATTGTCAACTAATCGTGCATTCCCCGATAGGGTGTTACAAAAGACAAAAAGACCTGACCAGTAAGGGTCAAAGCAAGGTCATCCCTACGCTCCTCCTCCGACATATTTGTAAACAAAACCGATCCATCTATTAAACACCCTATATCCATCAGCACCCTATGTAAACAAACAATTTCGACTCACAACAAACACATGACGGATGACGAGGATGCTGGCTAATCTTGAACTTGTGAACACACTTCAAGGCGATAAAACTGTAAAAATTAATTGCACTGTGTATGACCTAACGACCGACTTGTGACCGTGTACCTGCAAAGCAAATTTAGCACCAGCCGGTTGATTATCCTCGATAAGACGCCGACGTTGTCGTTGTCAGTCAGCGGGCCGTTAGACATAGAACAGATTAACAACTGAGCCAGTTGACATCGTACCACCGTTCGGCAAAGTAGGAGAACTATTTTTCCGCGCAGCAATCGCATGCATCTGTGGAACAACGCAAAGTGTTTAAGTTTTAGAAAGTCGACGAGCTCCCAACATATCATCATGGACGATTCCAGCCCAGCAGCATCTGCGGAGGTCATTTGTTTTAGAAGCGCTTAGATTGAGGTTTTTAGAGAAGGAAATGGGCCAGAAACTTACAATTTCCTCGTTTTGCACGCCCAGTTATGAGTCTGATCATTGATAGAAACTTGAGCTAATGGATTAAACAGCCCTCAATAGCATATAATATCGAAAGTGTGAGACGCAACTGTTTTCATCGGGTTTCTTCTTTCTCTTCCATTACAGAGTGCGCAAAACCGTCTGTATATCAAACGGGGTCACGTGGTGAACCATGATGGCATGCAGCAAGCGGATATCTACATCGAAGACGGAACGATCAGGTATGACCATCTCTAATGTTATAATCTAAGGAACGAACAACGACAAAACGGCCGTCGGGCCGCTGTTGATGGGTTTTACAGTTGAATCGATCACCAGCATATCCGGCGTGCGATGTTATGTTCGAGGAAACACTGTAGGTTTACATTTGGAGAATGGCGTTTTGAAGTTTAGCTTTGCAGAAAGTGAACATCGGCGTTTGACTTGATTTTGAAAAAAGGGGCACATTTTCGAAGATAGAGAACCTAGCTGAAGACAATGAAGACAACCGCTCAGGTTATTCAACTCGTCAACTTAGTAGTGTCTTTTGAATTGTTTCTGCGAATTTTGAAGTAGATAAGTCCTTATTTGTCAACATTTTCTTGTGTCTATATTTTTTAAACCGGGCCTGTGTTCAATGAACCACAAAGCAAGGGTCCAAGACTCATTCCATACGAAATCGTATGAAATGATTATTGTTGCATTGATCGAGAAAAACGTGCCTCTTATACACTTTCAATTGACATCACTTATCAAGCGTGTATAATCTCGTGGGATTGTGGATTGCAACTTTTTTTTTCTGTGAGGAAAATTTTCATACGATCGTCCTATGAACTTCTTTCCATTAGAGAATCGTATGAATTTTACAATAATATCTTCTGGCAAATTTCCATACGATATTCCTATGAATTCCTCTCGATTTCTTCGCTCAGTGTAGCATAGCAATAAGAAGCTTGTGATTATTCAAGAATGGCAAGCGTCGCTTTTGAAGACACTCTTGCTTATATGTGTCACCAATTATAGTTCCAGAATTGATATAGGGAGCGTGCATTTCGCAGCAACCGCAAATCAGCTGGCAGATTAGGAATTTCTCGGAAAATTTTCTCAATTTTTGGTGTGCTATTTTCCACGAATACACTCTTTTTAGTTGACATAATTGATTTCTCATTTTGTTCTCCAGAACAGCAGTTTTTCGGCGCGAATATTATGCTTTCCGGTAACTGCTATTGTACAGCTGCCTTTTGTTCGTTGCCTGCAGATCAGTTGTTGTCTTTGAAAGCGATATGTGTGAAATAAAGAATACCATAATGTTCAGTTTCAGCAATGTAAGCGAGAAACCTAACATTGGTTAAGTTGTAGATTTTGCGAAATCATTGCACACTGAACCCGGTAAAAAAAAGCTGCATTTCGAATGACAGAGGAGATTGATTCCTTTTTTATTGAATTTAAATCCGAGGAAGCGATGCTAGCGAAAAGGTTTTTTTTAACATGTTTATTTATTTATACAGGCTCAATCGACTTAACTTCACAGAGCCAAGTTTTCTTTTTCAACAAACCTACATCAATAATCTCAAAAATAAAGTTAACAGGGGAAGAACCGATTACTCGCGGCCGTCTCGAAGCTAGTGGGAATAAAAATTTTATGGATGAAAAGAGGAAGTGGTAATAATAATGTATGATCTACAAAAAACTTGAAAAAAATACTGGAATCAAAACTAAAACTAGACGTACAGGTTTTTAAAACTACTTTGTAAGTCTAATATTAGTCAAAAAGACATTAATAAGTTTCATAAACTCTAGATCACGAAGAGCCGAAATTTCCTTCTCAAACTGTCAAAAAAAAAACAAACATAGTTGAGGAAGATTTGATTTATTGAAATTAAAGATACATTGCCCATTGTTGAAAAAAAATTGGGGAATTTTGGAAAAGGGGGGGTGCGGGGTGGTTTCGTTTGGGGGGGGGAGGGGGGGGGGGTCCTCCTTTTTCTAATTTGTGTTTAAAAATTTTTTTTTTCAATCAACAATTATTTGATTTTCGTCTCCTTTTTAAAGGGTGTTCCGATCAAAATTTGGTCAAACAGTAATGTGTGTGAGTCGATCAAAGTTTTTATTAAGAAGTCAAATTATTTCTCTTTTTCGAGTTCAGTTAATACAGAATACAGGAAAAATATTCAGCTAAGCTTCCTTTTTACCAAATGCAAATTGCCGGGTCTTTCGTTTAACACCTGCCATAAGATTTTGTACAGTCTCCTTGTCCACTTTATTCGCCGCAAAACGCCAGTTTGCCTTGAACTGTTTCTCGCTCACAACAGCTTTTTGAGTCCTCTTAAGATTCCACTTGACGATGGCCCAATATTGTTCGATTGGGCAGAGCTCTGGCGTGTTGGGAGGGTTCTTGTCCTTGGGCACCACTTGAACGTTGTTGGCAGCATACCACTCCATGGCCTTTTTTCCGTAATGGCAAGATGCCAAATCCGGCCACAAAAGAACGGAACAATTGCGTCGCTTCAGGAAAGGCAGTAGACGTTTTTATAGGCACTCGCTCAGATAAATTTCCTGGTTGACGGTTCCGGTCGCAATGTAAACGTTGCTCTTCAAGCAACAGGAGAAGATGGCCTGCCACACCAGAAATTTCTTCGCGAACTTTGGCAGTTTAATGTGCTTGAAAATATCTGCCACCTTTCCCCGTCCGGTTGCCGTATAAAATTCCTGTCCAGGAAGCTGTTTAAAGTCTGCCTTGACGTAAGTTTCATCGTCCTGTACCACGCAATCAAACTTCGACAGCATCGTTGTGTACAGCTTTCGCGATCGTGCTTTGGCCACCGTGTTTTGTTTATCGTCTCGATTTGGAGTCACCACTTTCTTGTAAGTCGACAGTCCAGCTTGGTTTTTAGCTCTATCCACGGTTGAAGACGCCACTGCCAGCTTCTTTGCAACATCTCGGACGGAGAGGTTGGGGTTCCGCTCGAAACAGCGGGCAACTCTTTTTATCGTCGCTGTGGCCTCCGGCTTTTGATTTCGCCCCTATCCAGCTTTCCTAGCTGTCGACAACCGAACACTTTTAATACGTTGGTAACAGTTGATTTAGCCACATTCAACAATTTCGCCAACTCGTGAAAGTAGTTTGGATTTTCACCTTGCACCTGCGAAATTTTGATGCGTTGCTTCTCTTCCTTCGACGACAGTTTGATAACTGAAGTGCTAATCTCAAAATCAAAATAGAGGCATGATGCTACACACACACATCTTCAAAATGAGGGGTGTGCAAAATTAATGCACGATGAAAGGAAATGCGTCAAGTTTAAGTCAACCAAATTTTGATCGAAACACCCTTTAGTACACCAAGGAGCTCAAAATCCCGAAGAAATCTTCGATTGAGCGACACTGAGGTAGATTTGTTGGATTGTGAATTTTGTATACAAATGGGATCGAAATATTCAGGAATTGTGTTTTTTTTTTTTGCCCAGTGCGATGACGCTTTATCCAGTCAAAACACGTATTGTCAATCTGCATGATGTTTTTGTAAATGTTTTTGATTTTCTTCAAACATTCGTTCTGGTACACATCTTGATTGATAGCCAAACAAAAGGGCTTGAACATTGGCTTAGAAATACCTCTCTTGGAAATGGCAATGTACAACATCACTTTCTGTTAAAACTTATATTTTATGTTCGGAGATACAGTAGAACTATCCATGGAATAAAGACTGGACTCGGAAAAAATGAGACACAAAAAAATGATCACCAAAAATTCATTTTAAATCGGATACTTCTCAAATTTTCAGGGATTAAATAACTATATATTAGCTATGTTCTGGCATAATTTATTTATTGAATTTCCTCCCCCAAGCTGAATGCTCGTACATTTCTCTTAACACTGCTCATGAGATCTTGGGCGAGGCTTTGTCCATCTTCTTTACACAATTTCTCCCAGTTTTTCTTCAAAGCTTCATCGGTTTTGAATGTTTTTCCGCTTTTCTTCAACTTCTTCTTCATTATCGCCCAAAACTTTTCGATCGGACGAAGTTCTGGTGTATTTGGCGGGTTCGCCTCCTTCGGGACCACATTAACGCCCTTCGCTTCGTACCAATCCATTACAGGCTTGGCGTAATGGCACGAAGCGAGATCCGGCCAGAACAGCGTGGGACCACGGTGAGAGCGGAGGAAGGGCATCAAGCGCTTCTGCAAGCATTCCTCTCGATAAATCTGCCCGTTTATCATTAATTTCTACCCACGCGATAAAAATGACACCCAAAACAAAGTGTCGCATTTTTTCCGAGTCCAATCTTTAGTATCGATATTTTCCGGGAATTTACGTCTTCGAAAGAGGGAAGTAAATATTGTCGTCCAAAACAAAACATTCTCCGGAATATTTTTTTATCAACCAGTAGCATTGGGATTTCTGTGTCGAAATCAGTTTCTCAGTGTATTGCGGGGCTCTTGTCTTCTCTCGGCACTTTATTCCGACTCTTTTTAATATTTTGCAGATGTACTGGTGAGAACAGTTTTTGCGGCATTCCATTGGCTAGTGAATCCTTGTTGTTGAAGAGAACGGTGTCCATAATTTTGGCTAGCTTTCCACTAACTTGCGAGTAGTTGTTGGGAATCTTAGGCTATGGTAAACTATCGAAGATGCAATTTTTTCGCTTTGAAATGTTGTACCGTATACTTTTTGCCGAGATTTCTGTGCAGTTCGGACAACGGTACAACGCTCTCCCGACATGCTTTTTGTTTCGACGGCATTTTAAGCAAAACCGAGCAAGCATAAACAAAAAAAAAATCTAGCAGAAAGAGGAGAGAGAGCTAACACAAACACACTCTCATTTTTCTCTGAGCTCGTTTGTTGTTGAGTATAGGGGCTTCGGAAATATTGCAAAATTTTAGTTGCCACCCGTTAAATTAGGTTGTCAAACTTGACCCCGAGGGGAATCATAAAGTACAGATCTAACTCTACAATGCTCAATAAATGACCAAATTAGGTGATCTGCGTCATAAGTAGTAGCTACAAAGCAACACCATGCTGGAGGTGGCTGGGTTCGATTCCCGGTCTGGTCTAGGAATTTCTCGACTCCCTGGGCATAGCGTATGATTGTACTTGCCACACAGTCACACTAATGCAAAAATGGTACTTGGTATCGAAAGCTCTTAATTGATAACTATGAAAGTGCATTTAGAACACTAAGTTGAGAGCAAGCAATAACCTGATTGTGAAAGCAATAAGCTTGAAATGCTAAAGAAGAAGTATCATAAGTAGTAACCTTGTCCACATTCACAGAGCTTGCTGTCACTCAGCACGACCCGGTGAAAATTATGCGTTTAAAGAATAATGATTAGACATGACGCGAGACATCACACGAATGAAGTCTCCACCGTCATCCATCTCCCTAAACCAAAAATGTTGCGACACTTTGGGGATGATAGAATGCTGCCATCGCCCCAAATCACCTTTACTCCATTTGTATTGCAAGCTGACGAAAAAAATTATTGAAGGCGATTTTTCAATCATTAATATCGCCTTGCATAACGCCCAACTTTGCAATCGAGTCCGCTCACTCATTACCAAGAATCGAACAATGAGAGGTGACCCATACGAAGGTGATGAAAAAATAATGCGAAGATAAAGCAAAAGCACTTAGAAGCTCCTGTATTTTCATGAGTAAATACGATGATTGCTTTACCAGCCTCATGGATCGAAGAGCTTCTATAGAACTGAGACTATCCGTAAAACTGATGCACTGATCCGGTGATAGTGCGGTAACAGTTTTTAGTGTAAAGTGCAGCTAATTCTGTGACATGAAAGTTTACGATTGACGCTATGAATTCCATCTATCGCATCTATCGCCGGAGCAACCATAAGACGATGATGCCCTGGGATTCCATGAATCTCCTGCTTCATAGATAAATCAAAACGAACCGAGTTGTTGAAGTCGGAGAAACGAACACAATCGGAAATATTCGGCAAAGGGCTAACATCCTGGGTTATGTACAAGTGGTACAAAGTCATGAAGCTTGTTTGTATCCACGTTGAGTAATTTCATATCACTAGTTTCATAATGATTGTTGGTACTACGGTACTGTATCACATGTGTGTCAATAGCATAAAGGTTAGTACAGGCAGGCTTCAAACTACCCTTTATTGAGCAAAATGTAACCCATTTTAGAAAAAGTGACAGAGTTCAATAGGCTTGCAACAAAACGGCAGCGGAAAAATTTGACAGCCGTCAATAATGACGCCAATATGGGTAACTGGTGTCCATTTGGATCGACTCTTACTTACCTTACCAAACAAACCAAGGCCGGTGTGGCCTCTGCTGTACATTCTAATCGGTCCATGGCTGTACCTCGCCAGCCTCGCTGTCTGCGGAGGGTCCGCAGGTCGCCTTCTACTTGATCGATCCACCTTGCTCGTTGCGCGCCTCTTCTTCTTGTACCCGTCGGTTCGTTTTCGAGAACCGTTTTCACAGGGCTGTCGTCCGACATCCTTACGACATGCCCAGCTCATCGTATTGGACCGATTTTTGCGATGTGTACGATGGGAGATTCTCCCAGCAACTGATGCAATTCGTGGTTCATTCGCCTCCTCCACGTTCCGTCTTCCATCTGCAGTCCACCGTAGTTCGTACGCAGCACCTTCCATTCAAAGACGCCAAGGGCGCGTTGGTCCTCCACTAGCAATGTCCATGTTTCGTAGCCGTAGAGAACTACCGGTCTTATTAATGTCTGGTAAATGGTCAACTTTGTAGTTCGGCGAACTTTGTTCGATCTTAGCGTCCGTCGGAGTCCAAAGTAGGCACGATTGCCAGCCAGAATGCGCCTTTGTATTTCTCTGCTGGTGTCGTTATCGGCGGTCATCAATGCGCCCAGATACACGATTCGTCTACTACCTCGATTTCATTACCGTCGATCTGAACTCGTGGTAGGAGGCTGTCTTCTCGTGAGCCTCTTCCTTTCATGTATTTTGTTTTCAACGCATTAATCACAAGCCCAAACCTATCAGTTTCAGCCTTAAGTCTTATGTACGTTTCCACAATCGTCTCAAAATTACATGCTACGACATCATCGTCGTCGGCGAATCCAAGTAGTTGGACACAGACTTCCTGAAGATCGTGCCACTCGTGTCTATCCCAGCTCTTCGAATCACACCCTCCAATGCAATGTTAAACAACAAACACGACAATCCATCACCTTGCCGTAACCCTCTCCAAGATGCGACTCGATAGTGTCCCTGATACTCGGACGACACACATCACTCGATCCATCGTTGCTTTGATCAACCGCGTCAGTTTTTCCAGAAATCCATATTCGTGCATGATCTGCCATAGCGGGTCTTTGGATCGACTCAGATCGAGTATTTTCCGCATCGTTGCCATGGAATGTCGATGGCCACCAATAGCGAATTTATTTTTGATTCAGTTCCAACCTGGAACGGATATCTAGATTGAGTAAGTTTCTTGTACAGATCTCGTTGAATCTTATCAAATATAGTATATTAACAATATAAAACAATATATACTTCCCTTTTCCACTAATACATGTTAGGTGACCCGTGTAGCGCTGCCAACAGAGCCATCTTTTATCACCAGGCAATCAAACTATATTTTACCTTTCAATTTGGTTAATTCATTCTACCGTGTATTCACGGTAAAACTAATATACTCTTTTTATGAGTATTGTTTGCTCACACAGAAAAAAGGTTTTATTGAAGATTAGAATCGTGTTCAAGCAAAATTTCTTTTTCTATCTCAATACCATATTAAATTCCGTTTACTGAAACGGAAAAGCAGGGAATCCAAAAGAAATTTGTGCAGCAGTATCCACCTGAAAAGAACGAAAAATAAAATTGGAATTTGTAAGGTTTCCATCGCAAACTAATGTGATCTAACCTAATTACTTTCAAGACGTATACCTGTAACGACTGATTTGATATCAGTTATGCAAAGAAAACTCCCGTAGATTGATTCTCCCGCGAGAGATTTCCCAACCAATTTAAAGTAACACTTACATTTCTCGTACCCCCAGGATAAAAGCTTATAACCACCCAAGTTAGGAATCCGTAAAGCTGGTCATATTCTCAAGAAAGGAAGCACTTATGATACATGTACAATAGAAAAAAGGCTGTTAATTTCAAAATCTGACAAGTCTTTCCACTTCAAATTCACTCAAAACTCCCGCCCATTGACCCCGTTCTATTTGTTCATCGTAACATGTTCTTGTACTCTCTAGAGGGAAATATACAATAAAAGTAAAAATCCCCGAAAGCTCCCATAGACACGCCGGTATTGACAGCCTAAAAGCCACATTCCACAACAAAATCAATACCGACTGTCTTCTATCCGCAATGGGGGGGTTAACGCAACTGTCTGTCCTATCCTATCTGGCGTTGGCACTGTGCCCTGAATCAAAACATACACACATATAGATGGTCTGAGTGACTTTGTCGTCCTGTGCAATAAATATCCGCTTTTGTTTTCTTCTTCCCGTCCTAGATACGTTGGCTCCGGTGCAGACTTCGTCGTCCCGGGAGGCTGCCGCACGATAGATGCCACCGGAAAAATGATTATTCCCGGTGGTATCGATCCACATACACACTTCCAGCTGGAATTCGGAGGCACCGTGGCGGTGGACGATTTCTACCAGGGCACCAAGGCGGCCGTTGCCGGTGGAACCACCACAGTCAGTAAGTGTTTGCCATAGCATAAGAAAGTGATGAAATGTTTGCACTTATTTCCCCTTCCTTATCCCAACTATCAAATTTCAGTCGACTTCGTCATTCCGAAAAAGGGCGAATCACTTCTGGAAGCGTACGACACATGGAGAGCACGTGCCGACCCGAAGGTCGTGTGCGACTACGGTCTCCACGTGGCCATCACCTGGTGGTCCAAGTCGGTCCGCGACGAGATGAAAATCCTCTGCCAGGAACGAGGTGTTAACTCGTTTAAATGCTTCATGGCGTACAAGGGTCTGTTCCAGGTGACCGATAGTGAGCTGTACGAGATTTTCGAGACGTGCAAAGAGCTGGGAGCGGTGGCTCAAGTGCACGCCGAGAATGGAGATGTAATTGCCAAGAACGTGCAGAAGTTGCTTGCAGCGGGTGTTACGGGACCAGAGGGACACGAACTGTCCCGAACGGAGGAAGTGGAAGCCGAAGCGGTCAACCGGGCTTGCGTTATTGCCCATCAGGTTAGTGCTTGTTTAGTCTTTCGCTTGTTTTGTGGTGGAAGGGATGGAACTACAGGCATACCTCGATATGATGCAACTTTATGTTTGCCTTTTTCAGTGGATAGGTAGATGAGACAATTTGAAATCTATTGGCAACATTGATTTGTACGATTACGTAATAATTATTCAACGATGAAGATAAAGTGACTTTTTATCGAGGTATGGCTGTTCCGCAATAATATGAGCTTTTACCCTAGACATATCGCATGCTGTTACTCAACATTATCGCACATTTCACGCTATTTAGTAATCTCTACTTCACCCATATAAAACGTCACATCGGCACACTCCAGACTTACATACGTGATTTTATTATGACACCTTTTTCAGAGTTGAAACGAGCTCGACAGATTAGATTACACATTGTATTGTTTTGTAAACATATGTTACTCGAAACCGGTGATAGTGCATGTTTGGATTGTTTCGCAAAGTGAGGAGCTATAAAAAAGAAAAGTACTGTTTAAAGTATAATAGGTAAAACATTCAAAACAAGCCGTGTACTTGGTTGGATTTCCGGTCTACAGATACGCATAAAAAAACGCAGTAGAAACTATCATTTCGAGGGTTAAATTAAGCGCAAACACCAACAATTTTCACCTGACTATAAATGCGTTTGATTTTACCATGCCTACGATTAGATCAACCATGATGCGGTTAATATCAATATGAGGTCCAGCTTCTATGATAGCATACTTCTGCTATCGAACTTTTTCTTCCGTTGCTTACGCTTCTGCCCTGACTTTAGCCGGAATGATACATAACGTCGCACCAATGTCATCTTGAAGGATGAGCAGTGGAAAATGTTCGGAAGGAGTGCCAATTCGTTCACTACCTTCTGTTCAACATTGTTTTTATCCTTGTCCGAAATGATAAAGTTTATCGAATTGCGATACACGATTTCCATGGCTTTGAAAAAATTGAAGGTATCAATGGATGGAAAGTGGATGTTTTTCTTAATGGTGTTCGCTCGATAGAAAGTGAAGCTTTGATAGTCGGAGTGAGCACCCTTTGGACTCTCCGTCATTTTGACACATTGCTTGCAAACAGTACCCTTATTCGCTAGACTTTTTAACACGTAGCCCGTAACGTAGAAGAGCGCATTCAGCTCTCCTCGGTCCAGCACCTCACCGGAAATTTCCTGCAGCATTTCATAATCCATATCTACTGCATCACTGTTGTCGACAACTGTCATCTGTCGATCTGATGCTGTTGTATTTTGCTCGTTGGATTGCTTGCGACGCTGAAAAAGAAAATCTGCCATTCCTACCAGATGTTCCTGGTCGTCAAATGAGTATGACAAATTTGGAACAGGAGCCATATACTGGTCGACGTTGCTTGGATCTTATAGCTGAAAAAAGGCTCTCCAGACAGTCTTGAGCAAAGCGGGAAGTGAAGATCCTCTTGTAACCACTAGCAAAAAATCGTAAGATCAGTCGGATAATGGCTTTCGTGCATATAACTAGTCCAGTCTTCCACGGTTTCCATCGGCATAATTCTCCAACACGTACATCGTAAATTAAACGAGTGGTATTTTCAAGACGGTTTATTGTTTCCTATTGTTAGGGATAAAATAATTGTAATTGTTACATTTCAATGCGATACCAAGAAGGTATGAATTGAAAATATTTGATTCAAATGAATACTCTTTGTAATGAGTGCTAATGAAATCATTAGCCTCTCATGTAAATCCTGGCGTATCTCCTTAAATTCATAAATACTAATACCCCTATCATATACAGGGTGACTAGTAATTTGTGTTACACCCAAAATTAGGTGATAGACCTCATTTGCAGTCTAAAATTGTATGGCGAGGTATGTCTAAAAATGACTGCCAACTTGCTAAATTTTCAAAATATGTTTAGAAGATACCTTACAAGATCAATTCTAATTGCTTTACAAATTTGATAAATTCAGTAGTTTACTTTGAGCTAACAGAAAAGTATTCATTTGATCCCCGTAGGTATCGATATGTTCGATACGATATTTTCCTGGTATCGATACTTTCTTTCGCTATTGCTTTGAAGTAAAAGTATCGATGTTTTTATGATATCGTGGAATCCTTACCTGTAAAGCTTTTGGGTCTGATTGGCGCAGCGCATGATCTTCCGAACGATTGTTGAGTGTTCCGTACCAGTCTGACATGTCCTCAATGTAGCATGCTGTGGTTAGCAGTTCATGTCGGTTTTTCTCGGAAGCCACTACGCGTAGCGCAGCAGCAACCGCTCGATTGCAGTATTTTGTTGCGTTAGATACTTTCATTTTGTCGACAGACGAAACAGGAACATCAAACGCCACGTCGGCTGGAGATAACCTATGAGCCATTCTCAATTGATTCCCTGCCTCGAATTCGACCAACTCTTTCAGATGATCCCGATGCACAATATCCGATGAAAGGCCATTTTTATTGACATACCATTTTGGAACGACGAGAAATCTGTTGTTGATCCATCCATGAATTGCATTTTTAAAAACATGGACTGGATCGGGCACGATCTCCAGTTTTCGACTGTTGTCGATGGGATGCTGCAGTTCCAGATCAGACAAGATATTCTGGTTTTTGCTGTTCAGCCCCATATCCTTCCACATCTTTTGATTCTCAGAACCGGAGTCAGAGGTAACAAACTGTACTCGCAAGCCAAGCTCTTCCGATTTTTCAATAACGGACAACACTAGCTTCTTGAGTTGCTCTGGAGGAATTGATGCTTTCGTAAACTCGTACGCAACAACTTGCTTCCACCGTTCAGCAACTCCAACAAGCATCAAAACCAAGCCTTTAGACGCTAAGTCATCAGATGGAGGCAGAGTCGTCTTTCCAACGAACTGTTTAGTGCTTGCACACCACTCTTCTGCTTCGTCGATGCTCATTTCGTCGAGAACCAGTCCACAATCCCGCTCAATTTCTGTCATGCCAGCCACTTTGAATTTCAGCAGTCCAAAAATATCTTCAAGGATACCTAAATTTTTCGAAACCATCAACTAAAACTTTTACAGAACATTAGAATGATTTAATTATACCAGGAGGAAAGTGAACGTCTGCAATTAGACGCAGCAGTGTTCTAGTCGATGGGAGCGGAAAGCCTCTTTTTATTAGCTTGTCGTAGCCACCCTGACATGCAAATCGGATTTGCAGCGAATCCATTATCGTTGCTTCCGACCACTGCTTCACTTGACGAACTTTTCCGGAGAGAAGCTTAAATTGATCGTCGTTGAAAATTTGTTTACAGGCAATATCCAACGAGTTCGAATCTACGACATCCGAATCATCTGTTTTCTTTCGCGCAACCAGATTGCCGTAACGACTTCTCCAACGACGAATCGATCTAAAGTAGAAGATGTGATTCAATGAAGCTGAAAGCATTCCATCCAATCGAATATTTAGCAAATTACCTCTTAAGCTTGGTAACTTGCTCTCTCAAACGAAAAATTTCCCCTCGTAGTCGAGACTGTGACATAGCATCTCCTCCTAGCATAGGTACCTGGTCAATGTTTTCCACTATTTCATAATCCGTAAATTCTCCATTTGATGCAGCATATCCTGTTCCACTATGCTCATCACCATAAATTTTCTCAACCACCTCCATTTCCTGCCACTCTTCATCCGGCGGAGTGACGGCAATTGGAATATTCCAAGTTCCATTGGCATTTCTTTTGCCGTTCGGGAAATGAAGCTGCATCAAACTAATCGTTAATTTATGAGGTTTCATTGAATTTCATTGATGCTTACGCTGCAAATTCTGCTGTTGGGCGAAATCTTGAGCAGGAGAATGTCTTCCTCACGTGCGTTCCCAATGCAGGCCTTCATCCACTTTCGGCGAACGATTGGATCTCTCGGGAACCGATGAAACTGGAGACCCGGGTGTGACACGTCACTGCGACCACAATTTATCGCTTTGCACTTCATTTCGAACCACTGCAAAAGTGAACTTTTGTTCTAGTTGTCACAAACGAAAAAAGTGAAAAAGCAGTGACTACTAGCAACACCGCCAAACCAACAACAAACTGCCTGCTTGTAAAATAACTCGACGGAGGCGGTAGTGGTGGTTGTCAAAGCGACCAATAAGAAACGGTCTTTTTTGACAGCTAAATGGTCTTGTTTTTGCACTAACAGCTGGCAGGTCCTGTCCTAGGGTCGAATGAATCCAAGAACTATGGAGGCTTTAGCCGTAACCAGCGCAACGTGTTTGTTAAATTTTAACTTGGAGTCAATTGTGACACCTACATCGCAAATAGATGCGACTCGCTCTAGTTCTAGTGGAACCGCACCATCTGTGTATTGATGCGTGATGGTCGACGGGACGACGGGAGAACGAAATCACCTTACATTTGGGTATGTTGACCCTCATACCGTTATCGTTACACCACAGCAGTAGTTCGTTAATATCGTTTTGAAGGACAAGACAGTCAAGAGCAGACATAATTACTCTAAAAATCTTCAGGTCATCGGCAAACATTTGCTTGAACGATGAAATACGAGGGCACAGATCACTAACGAAAAGAACAAAGAGCATTGGGCCGAGCACACTTCCTTGCGGTACTCCTGAAGTAATTGCGAAAGTTCTCGAGCGTGCGTAATTTACCGTAACGAAGGACTGACGGTCGGTCAAGTAAGAGAGAATCCACTCAACGAACCAAATTGATAATCGTACAGCCTTTAGCTTTTCGGCTGCGTACAGGTGTGGTACTGTGTCGAAAGCTTTAGAAAAATCGACTTAGATAGAGTCAACCTGCCTTCGGGATTCAACCTCTCGAAACAACGTATTGGTATAGCACAGCAAATTCGTAGTTGCAGAGCGATGCTGGACGAATCCATGCAGGAACTCCGATATTAAAGGATGGACAACATTGTACACAGCGTTGAGAACTAACGTTTCAAAGACCTTGCTGATGCAACAGAGAAGCGATATTCAACGATAGTTTTCAACAAGGTTCCCATATCCTGCTTTATGGATTGGCAAAATTGACGCAGTCTTCGAAATTTCAGGGAACTCTCTCTCTCTCTCAACGAACGGTTAAATATGCTGCATATCGGAAAAGCAAGAGAACGTGAGCAAAACTTGAGAAGAGACGGAGGAATTCCATCTACACCAGGGCCTTTTGAAACGTCAAGGTCGTTCAAGGCTTTCATGATGTCATCCGGCGAGAAACAAAGCGCTGTCATATTGAACTTCCGTATGTTGTCGAAGCTATTTGCGTGCAGATGTGGCACATTTGTGCTATAAACTGATTGAAAAAAGCACGCAAATAAGTTCGCAGCATCGACAGGGGTGCTAGCGGCGACCCCGTGGAATTCAACTGTATTAGGAATACTATTACAAGAACGTTGTGACTTCACGAACTTCCAAAATGCCGCTGGGTTTTGCTTCAGGTTCGCTTGCAATTGCTGGACGTGTTCCCCATAGTTGGACTTTAGTAGTAAGTTGTACCTCGTTTCAATTAAACGGACATTTTTTTTTAGTTTCTTTGGTTCTGGAAATTGCGTAGCTTATTCCGCAGATTGCGTAACGTTGGATTCCACCAGGGTTGCACAGAATTTGGCTTTCAACTATTCTAAGCAGTAAAATCAACGATTTAGAGCTCGATTATTTTCCTTTCAAACAAATTTACTCGATGTGTCCTCCATTTTTATCAATGACATCCTCAAGCCGATCCTGGTAGCTAGAACACGCCTTTCGAACGTAGTCCTTCGACATTGACTGCCATGTGTGCGTTATGACAGACTTCAAGATCTTCACGCTAGGGTGATATGTTTTGGATGTTCTGCAGGCCTGTGCTTCAACATACGCCCAAATTGAATAATACAACGTTAAGACCCGGACTGCTAGGGGCCGCAAATCTATCGGCCAAAACTTAATGTTTTGCATCAGCCATCGTTTGGTCCGATTTGCCGTATGGCATGGCACTACATCCTATTGCAGGACAACGTATTGATCCTTTACCCAGGGAAGCACTTGGTCCTTCAAAATACCGATATACACCTCGGTTTTGATTTTAACATCAACGTCAATTAAAACAGGCGACATTTTTAAACCGTTGGACGCCAACAAGCCAAACATCATGACACCAGCCGGATGTTTGGTTTGAAATTAATACTTCACTTTACCCGCAGCATCCTCAAGTTTTTTCGGTAAAATGAACCGGTCTGTGCGGCTTTTGGACCCAACATCGGTGCTGAACAGCTTTTCGTGGGAGTCCCAGATCTTGTTTTAGAATGTTGTGCATGAATTATTTCGAATCATTCAGATCGGCAGCCGGGGAGTCCGTTCCCTGACTATTTTAATAGTTCGCACATCTCTCACCGAGCGAGGTCGGCCAGATCATTTCCGGTCATAAAGACTGTACTCGAAAAAAATGAGACACAC
Organism: Aedes koreicus; assembly: GCA_024533555.2. NCBI lineage: Eukaryota > Metazoa > Arthropoda > Insecta > Diptera > Culicidae > Aedes > Aedes koreicus. The sequence continues at coordinate 53,629 of JAHHFK020005245.1, forward strand.
AAAAATGGTCGCCAAAAATTCCTTTTTGCTCGGATTTTCTTCAAACTTTCAGGGAATAAACTACAACAGTATGGTTAGGTTTCTATTCCATTGGTTGGATCTCCTCTCCATGGCCAAATGCCCGCACTTTGCCCTTGACGTCACTCATAAGGTTTTCGGGGGGTTTGCTCACTTCCACTTGATTTGAGTAGTAGTAGTTAATATGTTGTATCACGAAATAAAGTAGAGATTTGCAGCTGTCATATAAGTAAAACGTAAGCGAAGTGTCCATAATTTAACGTAGCCTGTCCACGTCAATGTTCAAGAAATTCAGGACGGACTCACCTCAAACTGAAGTGATTCAGGACTGACCAAAATACATTCAAGTCATTCAGGTATAATTCACTTCATATTAATGAGATTAAGGTCTTATTCATTTCATATTCATTTCATTAAAGGCTGATTCACTTCATATTCAAGTGATTTAGGCCTGATCCACTTCATATTCAAGTTATTCAGGACCACACATTCAAGTGATTCAGATCTGGTTCACTTCATATTCAAGTGATTTGAATCTGAATATTCAAGTGATTACGGTCTAATTCACTTCATATTCACGTGATTTAAGGCTGACTCACTTCATATTCAAGTGATTCAGGCCTGATTCACTTCACATTCAAATGAATCAGGCCTGATTTTATTCATATTCAAGTAATTCAGGCCTGAATCACCACACATTCGAAGTCTGGTTTATTTCACAGTCAAGTGATTCTAACTCACTTCATATTCAAGTGATTCAAGGCTGCCTTACTTCAAATTCAAGATATTCAAGTCAGACCTACTTCATATTTAAGTGATTCAGGTCTAATTCACTTCATTTTAAAGTGATTTTAGTAAGTCAGGCCAGATTCACATTATATTCAATTGATTCAGCACTGGCTCACCACACATTCAAGTGATTCGGGACTAACTAACTTCACATTCAAGTGATTAATCATTTTTTAGGTCTGATTCACTTTGTATTCAAGTGATTCAGGTATGATTCACTTCATATTTTTGTGATTCAGGACTGCCTCGCCTCAAATTCAAGTAATTTGGGACTGACTGACTTCACATTGAAATAATTATTAATATTAATTTGTTATGTTCTTAATCAAGTATTATTTTTTTAGGTTACCGTCTGAACAACTTTGCAGAAGACGAGAACTTTCTATCTTATCGAAATCACGAGAAAGAACACGTTGAAAATGATCAATTTCGCATGCTCATTAGCGCCACGTAGTGGTGGAATTCCGGTCCACTTTCCGAATGCCCTTAACCTATGGGCAACCTTGGCAGATAATCAGAATTCCGAGATATAGCATCATGAATGTATCTGTATTTGGGTGATGCTGAACTTTTTGGGGTGGGTGTTGCAATATTCAACTGAGTGTTGCAATACTTTTCCAAGCGAGTCCGTACTTTTGACTGGTAATGTACAACAAACAATGAAAAACAAGGCAGACAAGATAATTTTGTACAGGAAGAACAGCGTAACCAACAAAATTAATGAAAATATTTCATTAAGCACAGCATCTGGCCATCACAATTTGATAAACACAACTCTAGGTCATACCGATTAGTTTTGTATACTTGACCAATCATTAGCCAAGAATTGAAAATATTGCAATACACTTGTTAAAAGTTGTTTGCATATTACACCATGTTTTTTCTGGATAAGTTTTAGACCTTTTAATGAACCCCAGCAAAATATTGAGGATTATTCCGAGAGTCGAAGTGACGCTTGTCACTTGGTGAAGTGAGAAAAGTCACCTGCAGTGACTTGACTCTTTATTTGATTTACCCAGGAGGGTCGAGTCACTGCAGGTGACTTTTCACCAAGTGCCAAACGTCACTTCGACTCTCGGAATAACCCTCATTATTTCAACATGATTTGACTTTGAGCTCACCAACCAAAAGACAGTACTCGTTTTCATTAATACTAATTTATTTATGAACGAAAGAACTGCTTTCAGATTCTAAACATGAAGACATCGCATTAAAAATTGAAAAATGGGAAACATTCAATCGCTATTTATAGGCCCAATCTTTTGGTCTTCAAGTCAACATAAACTCTATTTCCTCTGATTCAATGATCAAATATAATCGAGAATCACTTTTCGAGGTATATGTTTCCATGAGACATCTGACAACCCTTGACCCAGTTCTTGCCAACCGAATTCTTGATTTACATACCACCAATGACGACTGTTTGACACGCCACACCAAACTTCATTCAAGTTCATCGCCAATTTCATCAACCCATTTCATTACCATAAAACAGTTTTACCCATCAATATTCTCGTCCCCGGAACGCCACTCACACACAAACTCCACCAACGAAAGTTATTGTAACCTGCCAAGATTTGATTTTCCTTCCTTTATACTTTCGTACTCTTCGGTTACCTACCTTCTCCTGTATCCCCAACCCCGTCCATCTTCAAACTCCAAACTGCGCACGATGAAGACAAACTGTCCCCTGTACGTAGTGCATGTGATGAGCAAATCGGCCGGAATCGAGCTTGCACGCGCTCGACAACGGTACAACGGTGTAGGTATCTACGGGGAAACCCTGGCCGCTGCCCTTGGCACCGATGGCACTCACTACGCCGACCGGTGCTGGCATCATGCGGCCGCGCACGTCCTCAGCCCACCACTCCGTCCGGACCCAACGACACCCGAATTTCTGATGAAACTGCTCGCTCAGTAAGTAACCGGCTCGCTCGGAAGATGCAGCACGCCAAGGTTTTCGGGTGGTTTAGCTAACACTAATGCATCGTCTAGCATGTAACTTTCGTCTATCTTATTCAGCACCATTTTCACATTAACTAACCCTAGAACTAAAACTTCATTTCGTGACAATGAAACCATTGGACTCTCACTATAATCGAACAAATTTACCCATCTTTTTGTTGTTGGAACATGCTTTCGTGGATTGGATTCTAACCTCTCGCTGAAAAACAAAACATCAAACGAAAAACTCATCAACCACTGACACAACCGGCAGACCAAAACACCGCTCTACGTTACCAGGGTAACGAGCAAACTGGGCGCCGAGCAGGTTTCCCAAGCGAGAAGGCGCGGCATACTCGTCTACGGCGAAACGCTGGCCAGTTCTCTTGGCTGCGCACTAACCAATGTTAAGTCTAACGTGTTGGCCTACTATGTGACCAGTCCGCCGATCCGTCCGGATCCGGAAACTCCGCGGCATCTGATGAAGTTCCTGGCGTTGTAAGTTACAACTATCAACCGGAATCTCTTCCCCCTTGTGTTCCATCTGTTCTTTCGTTCGCTTTGGTTTTTTTTTTCTGTTTCGTTATCAATAACTTTTTCTTTTGTCAGTCGATAGTCAGTCGATTTCTCATCGATTTTTTTTTTCAATCTAGGGATGATCTGCAAACGACCGGCAGTGACAATTGCACCTTCAATAAGAACCAGAAAGAACTTGGTCGCGACGATTTCACCAAGATTCCGAACGGCGTCAACGGTGTCGAAGATCGCATGTCCGTCGTCTGGGAGAAGGGTGTTCAGACGGGATTGATCGATCCTCAGCGGTTCGTTGCCATAACCAGTACGAATGCGGCGAAAATTTTCAACATCTATCCGCGTAAGGGTCGTATCGCTCCAGGTTCGGACGCGGACGTGCTCATTTGGGATCCGAAAGAAGTGCGTACCATTTCGGCTGCCACGCACCATCAGGCTTGCGACTTCAACATTTTCGAAGGTATGAAGTGCCACGGCGTTCCGGAGTTTGTCATCGTCCACGGCCGGGTGTGCGTCGAGAATGGATTGCTTCGGGTTGCCGAGGGACAAGGTGCATTCCTGGAAACGCCAGTCAATCCACCGTTTGTGTACGATGCGCTGAATGGCATCAAACATCGGAACGGGGATGACAAGGAGGCTCGCAATGGTCTTCAGAGCTTGGATTTGAACCAGAAACACGAAGTGGACATTCCGGACGCGTATGGCTTGCCAGAGAAGTACGTTCCCGGACCGGCGTTGAGCGTCATTTCCGTCGATTCACAAGTTAGTACGCCGCATAGTGCACGGGGCCATCGACCAGATGGCCAGAAGGATATGCAGCAGTCTACGTTCTCGATTAGCGGTGAGTAGAAACGGAGTGCTGGCAAATATATAAAAGCATGATTTTTGTTAGTTGTTTTCTTTGTTTTGGTTGGTGTCGGGGGACAAGCTTGGATTAATATCACACTCTTAAGATGTCAAGCTAATGTTCATTCATGTCTTCACAATACTTTTGTAAGGGCATCTTAAACGGTGGTCCAAATCGTGGTTTGGATTTTTTTTTTAGACCAAACGCAAAAACATCGCTGCACCGGTGTTGTAAATTTTGTTTTATACCGGATCTATTTTGCATCATTTTTAATCTGGTATATGTTTTGATCTATTCTTGCAGCAATTTGGAACAAGAAAAATACCGTTCCAAAACACTACACGCTACTTGATAAAACCAATCAATGAGTAGAATTTCAGCTTTTGAGCCGAAAGTGGCCGTGTCCCTTGGTGCGGGTGATGCTGACGCCGGACAGAAAGTGGCGTTGCTCGCCTCGGATGCTGATAATTACCTCAAGTTGCTGCCGGTGCTAGCGAATTGCCTTTTCGTTTCAATCCTGAATAACGAATGGTTGTCTTAGTTTTTTACAGCCACTGCATTTTCCGGAGAACGCTGACTAGTTCGAAATGAGGAAGCTCCCGGAATTTGTACTGTTCTGGATTTTACTACTAATTTCGTGCAAATTCTGATTCCGAATAGTATTTCGATTGCTCAGAAATGAAAAGTAATGAAGTCTGCAAAGTGAACAATCGGTTTATTGATGGATTGGTCATGATTAGCACTAGATCATACAGGTAAATTTTAGAGAAGCCTTTTGTATAGAATCTTTTGGCAGCTTTATTGTGGGTCAGGATATTCAGGCTTATATTCTGAGGGAGAGAATACATTTTACTATGACAGTTTTGATAAGCTTCCTGGGAGAATCGATGATATGTTGAAGATAGATAAAATTCGTATTTCTCGGAGGAAAAGTTCGAAAAATCTAGATTTTTTCCAGGAATCGTTTTTAAATATTATATTATTCAATTGCATATTCAGCAGCTATCAGACAATCTTATGCTCTTCTCGGCAGTTACATGAATTATTTATAATTAATTAACTTTAAATTTAAGCTTCTGGAAACTGAACGAACTCTTTAAAAATATGTTCTGAATTACTATGAATTTCGGAATATCTATGAAGATTGGTTGGAAATAGCATGAACTTGACAGAAGTTGATTAAGCTTCTCGGAAGTTGAATAAACTTATTGGAAGTTTCAAGATAATCATGAAGTTTGCTCGTTCTCTTTTGAGAAGAGATCTGATGGAACTTTAGAGAAGTCCATTGAATTGCTGAACAATTCTCAACGTTTCTGGTAACTTGGTTGAACTTCAAAAAAAATTGCTGATCATTCATGGGATAGAAACAACTTTCTGGAAATTGTCGGAACTTTGAGAAGCAGATTCCAGAAGTTACTTGGACTTCCAGTTGGTACATCTTTCATGATAAAAAGCAGAATGTCACACATATTTTAAAAATTTACGAGACATTGAAAAAAAAACTGGGAAGTTGGTCGATTTCGTGGATTTTCTGTGAATAAAATAGCATTTCCGAGATGTTGTTAAACCTTACAACAACTTTTTAGAATCTCCAAGATTGTGATAACGCGGGAATTCCGCGAAATTGATCATACATTAAAAAAGCAGTCGCTTTCTTGATTCTCGTTTTCCTTCGGTACGTAAAATTATCGAGTAACGTTTGCATTTAAAACAAAAGGACAAAAATTGCCGATTTTTCATGGGTTACCTTCACCCGCACTGACGAAACTACCCATGCAGCATCAATCATAGTAACCCATGAGTCAGCAGACAAAATTTGACATCTCTATCAGCCGAACTCTAACCGTGATGGCAAAAACGGTGAAGCAACTCCGTTCAGAAGTGTGCGCGTTCAAAGAACGCCACCCCACCGCGTCGAAAACGGACATCGTGCGGCACTTTGTGGACGCTTGATACGCCCGTTTCGGCATCTACAATATCTTGGCACTATTAGACAACAATCAGAGCATCGAAAGAAAGCCCGACCGGGAGGTCGGTTCAACCGGCCAAACAGTGAAAAAGTACCTGGCAAACATGAACATACATGTCAGGTAGCAGAAGTCGCGTCCACTGGTTTCGGAACTGCAGGCAAAGACGCAGAGGCAGATGGTCAACTCGATTTTCCCGGCGAATCGCGACGTGGTGGTGGTGATGGACGACGAGACCTATCTCACCCTGGATGGCAACGACTGGCAGGGCACTTCGTATTTTACTTCCTCCGTAAAGGAAGTGAGCTCTAAGAGGAAGTTTATTTCACACACCAAGTTCCCCAAGAAGGTACTGCTTCGGCTGACAATCAGCGAAGGGGATGTCAAAGCCGCTCTTCTGTTGCTCCGGACTTGCCGTGAGCGGGGAAATGTATAGTACGAAATGCCTGCCGGAAGTTGCGTCGTTCATCAAGAAATACCATAAGGGCGAAGACGTGGTGTTCTGGCTGGATATGGCGTCGGCCCACTACTCGAAGCGATCGTTGGAGGAGATTGAGCGGTTGAATATCGATGTGGTATTTTTTTGCAAGTAAGCTTAAATAATTACCTTCCATGGGAAATTTATCAAAAGCAATTATCTGTCTTAGCTTTTTTTTATCACCATTCGAAAAAAGTCCATTTTCTTTAATGCAAACGTTAGTAAAAAGTTTAAGTTCTTCTTAACTTTTAAGATCCGGATCGTCTGGGATGTTCCTTGAGCTATTGGAAAGTTTCTTGAGCTGCTGGGAAGCTCCTTGAACTTCTAGGACTCTCCCTAAACATATGGAATAATCCTCTGAATGTTTCCTAAAGTTTTGAGAATGCTCAAAAATCCTTAGAAGCTTGCTGAATTTCTCCAACGCTATCTGAAATTCTGGAAACTTCCCCGATCTTTGGGGAAGTTCTCGAAAATTTTTGGAAAATCCCCGGACAGCTGATAAATTTCCTGAATTTCTGGGAAGTACCCTTAACATCTGGGGTTCTTTGAGCTTTTGGGAGGTTTCCTGAACATCTGGAAAGTTCATAGAATTTATGGGACGTTCTCTGATCGTCTGAGATGTTCGCTGAGCTCCTGAAAAGCTTTCTGATCTCTGAGGAAGCTCCCTGATCTTTGTGGAAATTTACTGAAGTTCTGGAAAGTTTTCTGAATTTCTGGGAAGTACCCTGAACTTCAACTCCTAAAAGTTTCCTGAACTTCTGTTAAGTTCCCTATACCTCTGGGAAGTTTCATTAACTTCTGCCAAGCTCTCTGAATCTCTAGAAAGATTCACAAACTTTTGAAAAGCTTCATGAATTTCGGGAAATTTCTCTAAATTTATGGGATGTTCTCTAATTTTCTGGAAAGTTCCCTGAACATTTGGTAAGTTCCCTGAACATTTGGTAAGTTTCCTGAAATTTTGGGAAGTTTCCTGAACATCTTGAGTAGTTCTATGATCTTCTGAGAAATATCCAAACAATTCTGATAAGTTATATGAATCTCTGGGAAGAACCCTTAACTATTGGGAAGTTCCCTGTACTCATATGAAGCACCCTGAATTTATGGAAAATTCCCTGAATTTCTGGAAAAATACCCAGATTTTCTGGGAAATGTCCTGAATTTCAGGGAAGTTTCCTGAACTTCTGGGAAAAAGCCCTGATTTTCTGGGATGTTTCCTAAACATCAGGGTGAATCGCAAAACTTATGGAAGGTTTTCTGTATTTCTATGAAATATCCTGAACTTCTGATAAGTTCCCTGAGTTTCTGAGAAGTTCACTGAATTTAAGGGGTTTTTTCTCGAACTTCGTTCATCAGTTTTTTCTTCTCCTCCAGTTTTGAGGGACGCAAATACTCTTGGCCGTAAGTCTTCAGGATAGCTTTGCAAAAAATCCTCAGGGTCAGCAGGCTGGTTGACTCCCTAATCCTCACATTTTCGTTGAGAGAACTAGCTAAGGAACCGCACGCCAACATCCGGGAGGCTGCAGTGCACTTTTGTGACGAACTCAGGCCGACTTTTCCAGCTGCTTCGCGACTTAGCTGGAAAAAGTCATCAGTTGTCGCATAATGTCAAGGAATATATCACTTGGCATGCGGAAACGACGCAGAAAGTGCTTCTCGTCGTAGGTTGGCGTGTAGCTGAAGTAGTCCTGGAACAGCTTCTGATGACCGAATCGGAAATCACGGTCGACGTTTGGGCGTTTTCCAGGACTTGACCCCGAGCGTGACCATCTCTGTTTTGACTTTTGTTTTTCTGCTGCCGAATTACGAATCAGCATTGTCTAATATCGGAATGAAAAATGCATGCATTCACACACTCACCTTCAGCAAAACAAAAGAGCAAATCTGCGATCTCTGAAAAAAAAACTTCTGATCTCTGATGTTGAATTATTGACAGGATGACAGGTGTTGGCGGGTTAAACAACAAGAAATTCAAAACCGGTGCGGGGAACGCAAAGTTAGTATATTTTAGTTGGTTCTATTCAAATTCTGCTGATGCAAATCAAGTATAAAGTTGTTCCAAAAATAGACCACCGTTGAAAATGCCCTTATAGATACGAAATTAATCATTTGAAAATAGGGTATTGAAATTCCATACAGGAATTTAACAAAAATTAGGAACAATACGTTTTGCGGAAATCATTAGTGGACTCGATGCCTTTCTTTTATTTTTTTATTTTTTATTCCTTGGTATCAAATAGACTAGCCTCACTTTCTTTATCTTAACCCTCCAAATAATCGTTACGTTGTTTCCTACTGAAACACACGTGTTTTTTGTCAGTACGAAATCCAGTAGCTATTATCTGAAATTCACCTACCGTTTCCGAAATTGCTATAAAGACCGTCTATCTTAGGGACTAGTCATTAACCACGTAGACTTTTCTGGTGGGGGGGGTCTGGCCAAAGTCTACGGGGCTTATTACGGTTGTCACCTTCACTCTCACTTTCACTTCACTTACACATTACACTTACCTCACATTTTTTCTGCTATTACTGGTATCACTGTGATCAAAAATGAACGCCGTGAGGTGGAAGTGATAGTGAAGTGAAAATCGTAGTAGCCCTCAGAAAATCTACGGTTTGCGTCACTTTTTTTGGTGGCGTGATGGTGCCGTGGCAACCATAATAACACCGAGTTCATTCGAATCGTCACCTCGGATAAACTCTTTCATTTTTTTTCACTTTGGTGACATATGTAATAAGGATTTTCGTTTTCACTTCGTTTTCACCGTGAAGTGAAAACCGTAATAAGCCCCAATAACACCGAGTTCATTCGAATCGTCACCTCTGGTGAAGACTCGGTTCCAAGGGTCTAAGGTTGATAGTACTTTAAAAAAAACAGAAGGCTACACTTCAACACCCGTTCTCAGTTAATCCTGGGTTTGTCCGTAGAGCCTTGAAACGGGTAGACTCCAAAGGCTTGGGATCAGCTATATAACCCTTGGTCATGATTGGTTTAATTTTCAGGGATCCTGACACCACATGGTCACGAAGTAAGTGATGTATGCCGTCTATATGTTTGGTGTGCTTCATCTTCAAATTCTTCGCCATGCATATGCAGTCCCTGTTGTCTTTCGGGTTCCTCGAGAACTCCTTTTAGCCAAATTGCTTCAGTCGCCGCCAGACTCAGAGCTACATATTCTGCTTACTGTCTGCTGCCAATGTCGAACGCACAGCATGAAGTACATCAGGGATTTCAATAGTTCGCGGTGTGGTTCGTCAGTGTGCTAACCCGTCAATTCCAATGCTAGCCCTTTCTCCATTGGAATTCTAACCGAATTGCAGTCATCCATCCAAAAACGTTTCATCAGCCAATCGATACTTGCATTCTGCGACAGCTTCATTACATCGGCCTCGTAGTTGTAATTGGTGTTGATGCCTAGGAAATGGCGCAATTCACCACAGTCAGACATCTCAAAAAGCTTAGATTTCGTCCCGCCACCAGAAAGTCATCCACGTACAGGTTCAGGATCAGTTCATCATCGGGAACCAGCCTCGTGTGAAGACTATAGTCGTGATTTGATCGTATGAAGCCCATCTTCAGCAGCTCTCAGTTGAAACGCTCGTTCCAGCACCTTGCCATACAACGACTTGACCAATCGACAGACTTGCCGATGCTTTGCTTGAACTCCATACGGAATGGCCATGTAGATGGTTTCCTTCAAACGCCCATGCAGGAAAGCAGTCCGTGAGTCCATTTGTTGAAAGTGAAACTTACGATGGACTCTGACTGCCAGTACAGCTCGGATTGTGGCCAGCCTTGCCACCGGTGCGTATGTTCCCTCGAAATACTGTCCCAGCTTCTGGAGATAGCCCTTCGCCACCAAACGTGCTTTGTAGTGAACGGGCCTGCCATTCTCGTCCTGCTTCAGTTTGAAGACCCATTTCGACTTGAGGGGTTTCACGCCAGCCGGGCACGTTATCAGCTGCCACACATTGTTCTTTGTTAGAGAGCCAAGTTCGCTTTGGATCGCACGTAACGAATCCTCACTGTCGTCACGTCTAGCTAGCTCGCCATAGCTTTGTGGGATATCTATGGAAAATAAACCGCCAGAAGTTCCTCCGTAACCAACAAAGTAATTTAATAACTTACCGGGGAGCGTACGCGCCCGTTAGCTACGGCTCACATGCGTTTTTCCAAAGGACTCGCAGTGCTCTGGATGCGAAGGGAGCGCTTATAGTGTTGTATTGTCAGCCTCGACGAGTTGGGCTGCGTCGTCGTCCTCGGGCAGTCGATCTTCTTCGTCTTGAAAATTGTAACCAGATTTTGCCACGTATCTTCAGCTTCCCCTTCATGTGCAAGCGGGAATACAACGAATAGGGAAGCTTGTGTTGTTTCATCCGGTTCTGCGCCACACGGAAAACGTGTTTCGTCAAACTTGACATCTCGAGAAACGATGATCTTCCGATGCTTTCTGTCCCAGAGCCTGTAGCCATTTGGGACATAGCACATCATGATCACTTCCACTCTTTTTGGGTCAAACTTCTTCCTTGATTGGCTTGGAATCCATGCAAACGCCCTGCATTCGAATACTCAAACTTTCTCCAAGCTTGGCTTCGTACCAAACCACAGTTCAGATGGCGTCTTTTCACACTGAAGTAGGGCTTCGGTTCAGTACGTACACTCCTGCGTAGGCCGCTTCGGTCCATTAATTCTTTGGTACCTGTGTATCCAAGAGCATAGCACGTACCTTCTTAATGAGCATCCTGTTCAAACGTTCTGCTTTGCCATTTTGCTGAGGACTAATAAACAATCGTTTGCTCCACTTGAATGCATTTCGATTTGTACCACGCCTTCTGATCGTTGAAGCAGTACACCCTTTTTTGGTCTACGGTCAGTCTATAAATCGCCTTGTAAGTTGCCACTGTAGCCATTGTTTCGAACTCACAGAACCTCTTGAATACCTGGGAATTCTTTCTCATCAAGAAGATAACCGCAAAATGCGAGTACTCGTCGATAAAGGAGACAAAAAATCGCGACTTGTTCCACGCCGGTGGATCAATAGGACCACAAACGTCCGAGTGAATCGGTTCCAACATCCGGGTTACACGCGATCTGGTTCCGCTGAAGATTTCGCGGCACTGCTTACCTTGTACACACACAGGAATCGTAGAATCCAATGGGCTTCGGTTTTACGTTGATATCTTCCACCATGTTCTACTGCACCAGTTTTGAGATGATCAAGCCGACAATACCACAATCCACTATCTTCAGCTCTACAGACAAATGAGTCAAATGAGCTGTGGCAATCACTTGATTCTCCTTCCGTAACACTGCGAGGGTTATTCCGAGAGTCGAAGTGAGGTTTATCAGTTGGTGAATTAAGAAAAGTCACCTGCAGTGACGTGACTCTCCATTTGATTTACCCAGAAGAGTCACGTCACTGCAGGTGACTTTTCTCACTTCACCAAGTGACAAACGTCACTTCGACTCTCGGAATAACCTTCTGCTTGATAACCATCAAACAGCACCGAAATTACAGCATTTGCCAATCGTTTAACGGACATCAGGTTGTCTCGCAGATTGGATGAAAACAGCACATCGTTGATATTTATCCGACCACCTTTGTTGCTGCAGCCACCAATCACGCCCTTTGTTTTTGCCACGAGGGTTTCCTCATCCTTGGCAACTTGAATGACAATCAGGCTCAGAAGACAACGAAAAAACCCTGGCATCATTAACTAAATGGTTACTTGATCCAACTTGAAGGTACGTCATGGTTGACCATAAAGCTTACAGCACTGCTTCCTGAAGCTACGTTGGCCTCGCGGTAGGTCCTCTGGCGGTAATCCTTCTGCAAACGTCCCTTCCCTTTTCGATTTAACTTTACCTTTTTTGCCGATGACGCCGTTGACTTCTCCGCCACTTTTTGCTGTTTCACTGCGGTTTCACTGCTTCACCACCTTCAAATCTCCGTCGCCTAGGTCCTCGAGTGCCGTGATAAACGAATCATAAGCTTCCGGAAGGGTTCCGAACAGCGTTACGATCAAATCCGGTTCGGTCAACTCTCCACCTACCAGTTTGAGCTGTCAATTCAGCTCAACGAAAACCACCAAATGACCACGCATGGAATCGCTTTCCTTCATCCTCAGTTGTCCAATCTGCTTCCTAACCAAGTTCTGCGTCACCAAAGACTTCTTGGCAAAGGAATTTTCGAGAGCTTGCCACATTTGCTTTGCAGTAGTTTTGTCTTGAACGATCTCCACGAAATCATCGTCTACACACTCAATTTACCTCGGCAAAATGTCCAACTTTTTTTTTCCTTCTTCTGTAAAGCCAAAACACAACTGCATCCATTCATTAAGATTATTGTTGTATGACCCATATTTGATTTGATGCAAGTCAAATATCCTGTCACAATTAAGGTGTGATGGACATTGGTTGACATAGCCCCTGATCCCAGTAAGGCTCGACTTGTTTTATAAAGTCCATTACTAAGATTTAGTAAGATCCGGGCTTTTACAGTACTTATATCGAATTCGTTTTTGAACCTAGGTTGGAACTAGTTCCAACCTGCGATACCCGAACTTATTGTCAGTGCGAACCTCAATCCGATACGAGTTACAAATACAACCATACACACTGACGTTTGACACACAACAATCCGACCCAATTTTGATACCCGATCCAGTTTGGAACTGGATCAAAAACGAATTCGCTATTAGTCTTATAAATCTCTCGGCTTGTATGAATGTATCCGTAGCGTTCCAGTTTTATTCTACCATGGACAATTCCCAATTTTTTATTTCAGTCCTCAGAGCCCAGTCCGAGACTCCACAAAATGGTTCCGGGCGAATAAAATTTGATGCTGAACCTTCTCTTGCTAGGCTGTCAGCTTTTTCATTTCCTTCAATACCACAATGGCCGGGCACCCAGTATAGAGTAACTTCGTTCCTACTGGCCAATTGTCTTAAAGAAAGACTGCATTCCCTGATGAAACTAGTTTATATTTACATGTAAAAGCTTTAAGCGCATTGAGAGCTGCTTGACTATCGGAAAATTGCAGATCTTTGCAAATCTGTATTTCACGTTAAACAAATATTCGGCATTACTTTTGCTGATATCCCTGTTTAGTATTTGTTCGTTAGCTGAGTATCGGTAAAATTTTAATTTGTTAGCCGAATCTCGGTAATTTATTTATCTCCGTAAATTTAAATGCCGAAATGATCGGCTGTTGGATTCTCAGCGAAAAAACTAAGTGTGTAGGAAACCGATCAGCAATGGCTTCGCATTCCTGTCCGCATCGTCGAGTTTCGTCTTCTCCGCGGACTGCGCATTCGCCGCAAGGGAATCATCCGTCAATGTCATGACTTCGCCATTTGCATCCAAAAACACTAGTACCCATAATCTCTTGAGTGGACTAGAGCTTGAAAAGAAAGACGACTGGTCTTGACGAGTGAAAACTGTGAACTTATCGTTATTGGGAATCAACAGACTAGGTTGCTAGGTGTCTAGGGCTTGTAGCACTTTTTTTCAAAAAAAAAATTAGGTTGCTTAGACTGGTTGACCACACTTCAACAAAGTAATCAAAACAATAATTTGAGGTGCGCTTTTTAACATTTCATACACCTACCTTATGATTATTATACACAAACAGAAGTCATGAAAATTATAAAGAGGTTTATGAAATTAAGAATAATGACTTCAGAAAGTTTCAATTAACTGAGAAAAGCATATTTTCACACTTGGATGTGATAAGGGCCGTATGCAATCAAAATACAGTGAGCTCATACTGTTTCAGGAGGCAATTCTTATGGACTTCGATAGGTTCTACCTATCAGTCGATACAGACAAATCGCCAACGTTATCTTTTTACCCTTCTGCCAATTTTTTTTCTTAAGCTGTTTGATAGCATCCTTACCTTCACTTATCGTAGAAATCGCGGAAGTTGATATGTCTCCCTCGTCCACCGTACCGAAGCTTTTTCTTCTTCTATCTCTGGTGTTGCACCTCTGCGCCATTCAACTATTCATCGAAATGCTGCTTCCACATCGATTCCACCGTTCAATCGCCTCACGTTTACTGTTGAGACATCAAACAGACAGCTCATCCGTTTCCTTCGCACTACATCTCCAACTCCCACTGCGTTAGCAACATTTCTAATCCCGAAAGTAGTCAATAAGTCCACTCCATAAGTCGGAAAGAATGCGATTACTTCTCAAGAAATTGAGAGACTTGCAGTACAAAATTTCCGAGTTTCCATTTTTAAGTCTGTTTTTGTTGCCTGGGTCTATGTTGCATGTTCCGGCATGTATTATCGTTGTTTGCTTCTGTTACTATTGATTTTTATGGTTGGCCTGTAGAACCAGCAAAGCCCCACTGTCTCCTCGGAGAAACATCGTGCACAGCTCTGTTTAGAGTATTCTTCTTCTTCTTTCTATATTTGCTTCAATAGTATATTGGCAAAGACCCGCATCGAAATGTTCTAATGTTCCCCTTGAAATGAGCAATCAGTACTCTCTCGGTTTTTTGCGCTGTGTTCCCGGTTTCGTCCAGCTCCTGGCTTTTGGTCCACTGTCATCCGTTTCTTTGAGACGACCCAGTGATGTATATTAATCAGTTTTCCCAAGGCGCGATGCGACAACCCAACAACAAAATCCTTTCGCGAATGGTTTGCTCATTTTCTTCCATTCCGACCGGATTCTCACTGACAACCGTACAACTGAGCTGATGTAAACAATATACTTAAAAGAGAAACTGAGCAAAATATGGTTGATTTCGGCCAACTATTAAAAAAGTTACGAACGTTTGAAAGTGTCGCAATAATTATCGACTCACGCTTCATTAAGCTCCCGCAGGACCACAGAGCTTTCATTTTAAAAAAAAACTACAAGGTCCAGCCCTATTTGGTTGTTCGAAATTATGACGTAGGCCAACGCTACTAAATGTAAGCCATTTTGATTGTACAATGCAATATATTTTGAATTGATATACTTTTGAGGACAAGGCTTAACATTTATGAATTGTTGAATATTATGTAGCCTGAAATCAACAATATCCTTTATCGGAGTTGACGCGTTGAAATATTTTCGATCGATGCGTGCAAACATTTTGAAAATTATTGGAAAACCGACTGAGATATTAAAGCTTAAAAGCTGAGCACTTTTCGTGACGGTCGCTACCCAATTTTTTTAAGTTGTACCCCACTATAGAAAACAAAGACGTAGTCCTACGTCAAAACATAAAATAAAAAAATAGAATGGAACGATGCTAGGGAAAATAACATGGTGCTCCGTTTTACCTGGAGCCCTGTTTGAAATTCAGAACTTATAACGGGGTCTTTATGAAAAAATAGTGGGAATTCCTGAGATACCATTTATTCGTTTGAATATTGCTTACCATTACCTAATAGATTACATCTAACCACTCTCTTACTTTTCTCAATTGCAGAGGAAATGGACACGAGCGGAAACCGTGCCTGCATCCGCGTGAAGAACCCACCAGGTGGTAAATCCTCCGGTTTCTGGTAAACCATAACCATCACCTAAAAGCCAATCAGCGTCATCGTTGACTAAGAATACTTCCGGGCAAGATATTTATTACCAACAAAGCGAACCAACTAATAAATGATAAATATAGAGAGAGCTAAGATCATGAAACCAAATTAATGATAATACTGGAACAAACTCAGAACAACTCAAACTCACCATATCTTGAGTATGGTAATCCGTAAATGTGTCAAGATATTGTTTCACTTAAATCAAATTATCGCATAAGATTAAGGGACGTGTTTCTCAACCAAACCAAAATAGATCGAGTACAGTTAGGAACGTAGTTAAAACAAGAATTTCAAACTCTATCAACCTAAACTACTGCTAAAATAGATAAACACACACCCTAAACGTAAATAGATGTCTCTTAAATTTACAGCTAGCTATCCGTGTAACTGCTTTTGTTCTAGACAGCTACAAATAAGTTATTTAACTTAACATTATTTATTTAACCGCAATGACCATAAATCAACCAAAAAAAAAAAAAGTTGTAACAAATGATCGAATTTTCGAACAGGCTGACACATGTGCAATCCTTCTCCAAATGGTCCCCGAGTGTTCTTCAGAGCTTACCTATCACACCAGCACACATCAAACACACACGCACAACAGAATCACCATCTTTTCATGTACTTGCATCGAATGGGCATTTGTGTGACACTACTATTATGGCCTTCGGAAATAACAGATTTGAAAAGAATTATTTTAATGACCATAAAAGTGTACCTTCCCTAACTATAATAATAATAAAAAAGTTGCGATTAAGTTTCTTACCCACAAGTAGATTGATAAACTGCTGCGTTTTGTCCTGGCTTAGTAAAATTTACAAACGTATTCAACCGGTGTTTTAAGCGAATGTTTGAACAGCTGAAAGATTTATCCTCTATATAATAGCGTTGTAAGCTTTATCTCCTGTTTGGGCGTTGTATTGTTTTAGTTTTTCCCTTAGATTATAAATCAAAATAACACTACACAATGCGAATGCGTAACTTAAGTTAGCTGTAGCGTGACTCTTGTAATCGTGGAATCGAAAATAAAGTACCATTATGGAATTAACCAAACTCCGTCTTTGTTTGCTTTGATTGATGACTGATCCTATCCCCAAACGAGACACCCCAACAATTTTGAGTGCTGAGTTTCCATCCTTATCGAAATAGGGAAAGTAGGAAAAATGTAAAAAAAATGTAATTTTTTAGGGGGGGAGTAGGGGGATCGGGGGGGGGGGGTGGGTGGTGGGGTTTTGGGGTTTGTATCAATCTCATCGAAATGTCTGTATTTGTCTGTGTAAGGGTTTTCGTTTGGTATTATGGTGCTTCTATTAGGCTTTTTGACGTTTAATCACCTCACCCTTTCTGGCACATGCAGAGGAATGGTGGTTTATTTTCCTCCAAAAGATTTTCCATCTTACTTGCACTCCTTTGATCTAAATTGCGCTTTAGTGTGCGTGCGTTCAAGGTCACTTAGCCTAATGGAATGTGGAAAATTGCTATTTATCGATGCTGACAAACGAGTAGAGGTGAGATTATGTTTTGTAAACATCGCACAAACAAAAATCTAACGCAAAAGAGATTGCAGTTGCAAGTTTTATATTTAAATGTCAACTTTCCTTTTACTTCCAATATAGCTGGAATCGTAGACATGGAAAAGCTCAGTCTGTCACTGAAAATCTCAATTCCCGGAGCTCGTCGTTGATTGGTTTAAATGATGCATCATCAATAATGTTATCAAATCATTTGATAAGGTACAAAATGTTGGATGGGCTTTTACTTTACTTGTCAAGATCAATTAACTTAATCGTTTAGGGTATCGTCGGTAAGGTCAATTTTTATTACAGCAGCATATGTGGAAATTCATCATGTCCAGTCGAAATTGATGCAAGTGCTCCATGCTTAAATTGTCACTTCTAGTGTATTCGTTGATCAAGGCCTGCACTTCGAAACCTTCGTACAGTTTTTCCAACTCGCAGAAGTTATTGGGGATCAGGTTCACAAAGCCAGGGTTCGTCTATTCTTTTAAATATCCTGGTTTCAAGAAACAATCCAATATCAAGAATATCAATTTGCAAGTTTCTGTACACCATTGGCTTTTCAGATTGATAAAAGTTGATTCATCCGGTTGATTTTTGGTAAGATATGGTTAATTGCGATCAAGTACAGGTGGTTTGATGGATCGCTGAGACGCTCGTAAACATTTTTATTTTTTTCATCCTGCTGATGTATCGCGAAAACTGAAATATACTTTTAAGACTTCCAGCATCAAGAACACGCTTAACAACTTGGTCCAAAGAAAGCCATCGGGTCGCGGATGGATGTAACATGTTTAAAAGTTTTATCTCTATTAGGTGCTGCAGTTCGTTGAACTTTGCTCTTTTTAAAACACTGTTGCTGAAGATGGAATATTCTTACACGAATATGATGCACACAATGCAAATGAATGGAAAATGCATTTCAGTACGAATGAATTCGGACAGTCGTTTTTAAATAGTACACTAACATAATGCTTTCCACCGTGCAGAGACTCGCTCCGTCTACATCGAACCCTATTAGCTTCTTTTTGTACAAAATCAAAGTCTTTATTAAACTTAGTAACAATGGCACTGTATATCGTAGTAGCATCCACTTTAGCAAGCTCGAGTACGTGATTAAAAGAATCTAGAATTGACAGTTCATTGCCATTCCAATAGAAAGTCCTCACTACTAAGACCAATTGACTCATCGATTATAAGTCTAAATGGTTCAGACCGCATCATTGCCACCAATTTTTGTTGATGCGATTCGTCAAGGAAATACGTCATGATGGCTGTATTTTTAGTTAGTTTCAGTGCAACGTCTGAGACAAGGGTCAAATAAGTGAAAACAGCCTTATAAAACAGCCAGGCACATACTTGTACTTCTACATCCCTCACTGGTTTTTTTTCGCCAACAAAATGGTCCAACTTCAGACTGTCAATAATTTGCATACTGTGACGTATGTGACTTTCCCTATCGCCATGTTTTTTTCAATCTAGAAGTTCGCCGAAATGAATGTCTGTATATGTCTGTAACAATTCACAAATGTCTTTATAATGTCTGTAATCTGTATGATGTCTGTATGCATGATGAAATGTCTGTATAAATACAGACATGTCTGTATATCTGGCATCTCTGCTCCGCATGGGGTCATAAGACCTGATTCGCCCCAATGACTTCTATATAAGGTCTGGCCCAGTAGCCACAACAATATTAGAGAAATGAACGAAATTCGCTCACGACACTAATACCACCGCACTCCTTGTGTTCACTCCGTGATTGTAAATGTGTGCGCTGTATAACTTAATTTTTCAACCGATTCTAGTCTATCGATGACGGAAAATTGGCTCTATATCGCTACTCGATTGCCAAGTCAAAAAATCGATTACCTCAGTTAAATTCACTATAAATGACTCATGTAATCGGGAGGAAATGCTTCTGCTCAATAAATGGCATTTGTATCATGATAATTTCCACATTTCAGCATTTATAAGAAACGTTTGAACCGATTTTTTTTTATCTTAACCTATGCACGCCCATACAAAGTTGAATAGTGTTACGTCATCACTCGTCGTCTCAGCAATGTTTACATTATTTTTGCTTCCAATGCAAGCAAGCAGTGCGCTGCCCCAGACCATATATAGACGTCATTGGATTCGCCCTCCATTTCCAGCATTTTTCCATTGATGCCTGACGCCACTCAACAATCACAGCTTGAGAGACGAACACCGGGACGCACAGAACATGCACGCAAAAAAAACGCAGTAGAAACTACCATTTCGAGGGTTAAATTACGCGCAAACACCAACCATTTTCACTTGACTATAAATGCGTTTGATTTTACCATGCCTGCGATCAGATCAACCATGATGCGGTTGATATCAATATGAGGTCTGTCAAATATACCACAAATGTTGAAGGTTGTACCATAAACGAAGTGAATTTGACTGAAATTTCATGGTAGTTTTGAAAATTGGCATAGTCGGCATTTGACATTTTTCTGTGTAGCTGTTTATGGATTTATTATCAAAAAAACGTCCGCGGGCTGCGGGCCAAGATCAACGGCATTTACTGCAACAGCCTAGATTGCAATGTTGACGTGGTTATTTTAATCGAGACGGGGTTCGACGATGCAATCAACTCGACGCAGCCTTTTGTGAACCATTTTAATGTATACCGCGGATTTTATTTTTAGATGTGATGGAAAATCTGCAACCAGACAGCTGAAGAACGCAGGGAGTGGGGATGAGGGAGCCAACTCCTCGACCCACTAAAAACACACCCGTGCCTTGAGCCCCGGCCCTCCCCGGAACCACCTTTCGGTATTACTTCGGGGAGAGGCTATTGTGCGTTAACACCCACAGCGTCTAACTACTTAGGTCTTTAGTAGTTAGTTGATCCCTGCGACATGCCGTTAATCGTTCCGCCACTTTTGTTGGAGATCGAGGACAATCTGAGAGGATGCCGTGCATGCCGCGTCCCAGATGACCCGGTCTTGGCACATCCTCTGGACAAGGTTGTCCGGAGTCGTGTCGTGACCACTTACGGCTATCATGCCGGATCTTGCACCGTCGAAGCGAGGTCATGCCAAACACATATTCCGCTGTTTCCTCAACTCCCGCGCACTCGGTGCATGCGCAGGACTGTGCATGACCGTATTTATGCAGATACTGTTTGAAGCATCCGTGGCCTGACAGAATCTGCATTAAGGGAAAGTTCACTTCACCACGTCCCCTACCGACCCACCCGGATAGTTCCGGCACAGACAAACAGACGTAACACTCTAATTGATGCCCATCGTCCACCTAAAAAAACGATCAATTTGAATACAAATAGTTGGCCAAGTCACCACTCACAGCGCTCGCATCGACAATTGTGACATTTTCCGGCTGAGTGATTTTCTTTACTAGCATCGCTTGCAAGTGTGAGTGTTTTCGGAAATGTTTTGTTTTTTTTTCGTCAAAACATTGACTGAGGATGTAAAGGAGGAGCAAACGTCCACTAATTTCACTTTTCTACGAACATGCTTCGCTTGCTTCAAAACAAACGATTGACAGTCAAGCGAGCCTGAAGTAGTGTGCGTGTGTTTCATGGGTGCGCTCGTTGGCAGCTGTTGCGGCAGGCAAGACAATCAAACATGGTTGACACTGAAATTGGCAGAGCGGCCATCAAATAGCGCTAGTGTTTTAACTTATCTAAATTTATGACGATGTATGGTAAGGAAATATGTTCTCAGCATTCCGTCTGTTTGTCTGTGGTTCCGGGATTAGTCGGTGGGTCCACCGGCCATCGGTGGAGTTGTTCCATTCTCGCTGCCACTTTACCATAGATGCGGCTCTAGTGGTCTTTCGAATACCTCTTGTGCCACGTTGTTCGAAGCACTCTACATTCACTTTTATGACGATGCCTATGGGCATCATCTCCGCTAAGACGCAGACCGAGTAGCGGGATAATGTTCGGCTTGCACTAACCATTCTTAGGCACATAAGCCTGTGCGTACTCTCGAACTTACTTAGGTAGCTCTTAGTACTCAAAGTAGTGATCCATGCCAGCCCGCCGTCTCTAAGTATTGACAGGGTGGCACTGGCCAGAAGCTTACGCTTGCTCCCTTGCACCGCCGAGCTATTCGAAATCATGCGGGATAATGCCGAGGTTTAGAGGTTTTCTAGCAGGCCTAATCGACGTGGATGATAAAGGACAGCTTGTCGTCGATCATAACTTCCAAGAACCTCAGGAATCTCTTTGAAGTTTTTGAGCAATTGTCTGCACTAATACGTCACCTGTTGCTCCAATTTGCGGTTGTTAACAACAGTGACCTCAGTCTTGTGATGCCCAAGCTCCAGTTTCCTGTAACTCTTCACCCATTCGGGAACATACCTCGCAATACCTCGTCGTACATCGTGTTCCATAGCACTGGACCCAGCAACGAACCTTGTGGGACGCCTACGGTGATCTGGACACGTCTCTGGCCCAGCTCTGTATTGTTCACCAGTACCCGATTATTGAAATAACTTCCCAGAATCTTGTACAGGTACCCAGGAACCTTGAGACGTTGGTGCGAGTTGGCGATGGCCTCCACTGTACCACTGCACAGTAGCGGATTCCTCACCTCTTGCGCTAGATTGCCACTTTGGCCGTCTTGGTGATGGACAAAATGCCTTTACGGAAGCCAAACTGGTTGTTCGACAGAAGGCCTGTACCCCTCCGCGTGCTTTGTCAGTCTGTTGAGGATTGCCCTCTCGAGCACCTTACCCGCCGTGTCCAGCATACATATAGGTCTATATGCCGATGGATCACCTGGTGGCTTCCCTGTCTTCGGTAGCAATACTAGAGTCTGAATTTTCCGGGTGTCCGGGAAGATGCCTTCGTTCAGACACATTTGCATCACCACCCTGAACATTTCAGGAGCCAGCAAGATAGCCGTCTTGCTTGGGACATCTACGGCGGCGGGAGGGCAGGAACTCGGATCGTGATTCGGAAAGAGTCCCTCAGCAATCACCTGCAGCAGCTCTGGTGATTGCTCGGTAAGAGCCAACGTTCCGCTGGTGTTTGCCATTATTACCCAATAGCCATCACCCCATGGGCCCGTATTGCCCTTCTGACACAGGCCCTCGAAGCAGGCTTGCTTGCTGGCCTTTATCTCCTTCTTTAGCGCGGCCTTTGCGGCGACTACCGTTTTGCGTGGAGGCATCTTCTTCGGAGGATGGCTTCCCATTCCTATGTTTGATCTTTCTAGGCATGGTCGCATCGCACGCTCGTGTGGGTGACATGACAAAACAAGGATCCTGGGTTAGGTAAGATTTGTTCCCTCTCAAGCGTCTCTTTAAAAATCTCTACACCAAAGTAGGATGCCTCCATCTGCGGGCGAATGGAATGGTAGCTCCTCCTTCCGACGCGCTGCCTTGTATTGTGGACGATACAACAACGAACCACCGAATGCTCGCTATGGGTGTAGGCAGCATTCACCCTCAAATTACTTAGCTGCCCAAGACTGCAGAATGTTACATCTATTATCGATTCCGCTCCATTTCTATGGTAGATACTCTTGGTAGCTACGTTGGCAAGGCAAACGATTGCATTAAAAAAAATGGACTTTTTTCGGATGGTGATAAAAAAATTATTTAATTATTTAAGCTTACTTGCCAAAGAATTCTACGCCCTTGCGAGCGGCCTTCCGACAGATAACCGGAACATTCGCCATGGCGGACGAAAATATGCGTGTAGGCATGTTTTTGAGTTCTTTCTTCGTTTTATTTATCAATTCCTCCTCAGTTTTTGAGACAAAATTGTTGGAGTAGATCTTACGCTTCAGGTTGGCCCAGACATTCTCGATGGGACGCAGCTGGGGGACGTTGGGCGGGTTCGCCGACTTGGGTACCACATCGATATTCAGCCGCTCCATCTCCTCCAACGATCGATTCGAGTAGTGGGCCGACGCCATATCCGGCCAGAACACCGCGTTCTTGATGAACGACGCAACTTCCGGCAGGCATTTCGTACTATAAATTTCCCCGTTCAATGCCAGTCCGGAGCGAAAGAAGAGCGGCTTTGACATCCCCTTCTCGCTGATTGTCAGCCACAGGAGCACCTTCTTGGAGAACTTGGTGTGTGAAATGAACTTCACCTCGGAGCTCACTTCCTTCGTGGGGGCAGTAAAATACGAAGTTCCCTGCCAGTCGTTGCCATCCAGGGTGAGATAGGTCTCGTCGTCCATCACCACCGCCACGTCGCGATTCGCCGGGAAAATCGAGTTGACCATCTTATTCAGCCGCTGCCGCTGCGCCATTGCCTGCAGCTCCGAAACCAGTGGACGCGACTTCCGCCTTCTGACATGTATGTTCATGTTCGCCAGGTACTTTTTCACTGTTTGGCCGGTTGAACCGACCTCCCGGCCAAGCGCACGCAGCGACGTAGCCACTTTTCCCTCGGTCTTCCTCTTCAGCATCATTTGGAGCTTGTTGTCGCTCATGGTCATCGGCCGTCCGGAAGCGGGCTTTCTTTCGTGGCTCTGATTATTGTCGAATAGTTCCAAGATGTTGTAGATGCCGGAACGGGCGTATCCGCCGTCCACAAAGTGCCACACGATGTCAGTTTTCAACGCGGCGGGGTGCCGTTCTTTGAACGCGCACACTTCTGAACGGAGTTGCTTCACTGTTCTTGCCATCACGGTTAGAGTTCGACTGATAGAGCTGTCAAATTTTGTCTGCTGACTCATGGGTTACTATGATTGATGCTGCATGGGTAGTTTCGTCAGTGCGGGTGAAGGTAAACCCATGAAAAATCGTCAATTTTTGTCCATTTTTTTTTAATGCAAATGTTAATGGAAATTAGGTTGAAACGTTGTTTATGGTATCCCATTTCTTTAAGATTCCGAAACGGAAACTCCAAACTTCGGAAGCTCTGATGCCGTAATATGATGACTGAATTGATTTCCATCGAATATAACTATCAAAATAGTACGCTTGCATTTGGATTCGATAATAAATTGGAAACCAGGATTGTCTCACATGAACTTGGACAATTTTTTTGTTGAAATCAATTTCAATTCCTGAAACCAACTGTACCAATTAAAAATTCGGTGCACATCGAAATGAATAAGCTTGACACAAAAAGCGAAGCTGTTGAATTTAGCAACGCTCATCTTAACTCAACTGACAAATCGAGGCAACTGACGTGATGAGTGTGTTGTAAAATAGATACAAAAGAACTAAATCGGAATCCTTCGCTTTGAATTAACTGCAAGTCGGTTGCAATTCGCTGCGCTCGATTTCAATGAGACACCCAATGTTTGAAACTAATGCAGAACTTGAACAGCAAAACGGATGTTTTTGAGATGCTCTCAAGACTTCGGCGATTCAGCACAATATTTCCCATCAAGCTTTGAAAGGCTTTTATTATTCTTTGTATTTATATTTTTAATTCTTTAAAAAAAAAAACTCGCTTAGCTGAACAGTTGAATCTGATCATTAGTTCTACTGATGTTGATTATGCGTTGAACGCTCAAGACCGGGAAGCCTAAATTTGAATAAATTCTTCAGAACTGTGTGAAAAAAAGAAGAAAAGTTTTGTGCAGAACTTAAAATACAGTTATTCAATTATCAGATGAACACGATTGCTGCAAACTTGCTTCTTAAGCTTATGCAATTGCCGGTGTTCAAAAGCACTTGGCGACATTTAATGACTTCTCCAAATTTGTGCGAATAATGCCTGAACAGAGGCTGTGATTGAAAAGAGTTCAGATATTATTCAATACGTTGCTGAATTAAATCGCCATAATAATTTTTACTAAATGAGTGAATGAGTCCTCCCTTAGCTCAGTCGGTAAAGCCGCGGCTACAAAGCAAAACCATGCTGGAAATGGCTGGGTTCGATTTCCGGTCTGGTCTAGGAATGTTTCGTTAAGGAAAATTTCTCGACTCCCTGAGCATAGCGTATGATTGTACTTGCCACACAATCATACTAATGCAAAAATGGTACCTGGCATCGAAAGCTCTTAATTAATAACTGTGGAAGTGCATTTAGAACACTAAGTTGAGTACAAGCAATAAGCTAATTGCGTACGCAATAAGCTTGAAATGCTAACAAGAAGAAAGAAATGTGTGATTGTTTGTTGGGCTGTTCCTTTGAGCAGTGGCGATCTCGCCGCCTCAGTGATCCCATCCAGGTTCCTGCACTAGATCGTCACCTGTGAGACGAGGGCACGCACCTCCACATCCTCACCTAAGCCATGTTTCGTCAGGTCTCCATACGCTGGGCACTTCAGCGTTGTGCTCTTCTTGAGCTCCAGGATCATTTCGCCGGTGAGGGTACGGCATATACTCCGCACATCGGCTTCGCACATCGGCTCCGCACATCGGCTCCAGTCCTGCCCTTGGAGCTGGGCTTGGCACCGGGGCCACTCTCTTTACGACCAACCGAAGCTGGTCGCGAGGATGTACTTTCCGACCCCGCCGCAACATTCACGTAGGTTATCTGTCCAACGGGGGTATTAGCCACCATTCGCTTCTTTGATGCGCGGATGCCGTTTCACCCGGGGACTGTCTGGCCCACTTGAAGGTCCCTGCCCCCATGGTAGATGGGGTGGGGTCTCCCACGGAGACGAACGCATCCGTCTGCGTGTGCTTTGTAGCAACTTCCCTCACCCTTTCCGTTTCAGCTAACCGTGCCATCTCTTTGGCGCTCTAGCTTCTCCCTCTCCCTACAGGCAGCTTGAACTGTCCTTCGTAGCGTGAGAAGCGGTTGGGGTCAGCATTGGGTCCCCCTTCAGCCGCTATCCAAGCCCACCTGGAGTTGTCGCTATAATGATCCCATGGTTATCTGTACAAGCGTACAAGCTTTAAGGCAAGCAGGGGGACCCTGCGAGGGTTGACACGGCCCTTCTTGGGAAACCGTGTACAGAGGCTGTTCAGCGTAAGTCAGGTAAAGGGACATCTGAGCCTACTTACTGAAATCGACCCCAATGCGCCGTATGGCGCTCCCTCCGTAGTTCGTTTAGCCGTTCAGGGGAGCTTAACGTTTACAAGGTGTGACCGAAGCCAAATGAACAGCAGTAAATGTCATCTCCGCGAGGTCCTAATTGCTGTGCTTCGTCGCTTTATCAGTTGCAGTGTCGAAGTATCCAACGGAGAAACGTTAGAACAGGTATGTGTATCGATGAAGATTCTTTCCAAACGAATACTGCTTTGTGCCATTTATCCAAGTCAAGTCAAGTATTCTGAATTTAAGGTGACGTACTTGTATCGTTCCTCAGAATCTTGCACATTCACAGGACCGTTGTGACCAAGCGAGGTCAACATCGTTTATAACTGCGCTCCCGTCACACGAGAAAGAAGAAGATGTTGGACCGCAACACGATTCTGGTCTAACCGAGTCTGTAATCAAAAGCTGGATCGGAAACTCAAAGCGGTTGGATTTCATCGTTCGATGTATGACTCGTGCGTCCACTACTACTTCGATAACGGAAATGTGATCATCATTTCCGTTTATGTTGTCGACGTTTTGCTGTTTTATAATGACCACGGACTGGTAGATGAAGTAAAGCAGCAGTTGTGTACCGAATTCGAAATTAAATGAGGCTTATTCCGAGAGTCGAAGTGACGTTTGTCACTTGGTGAAGTGAAAAAAGTCACCTGCAGTGACGTGACTCTTCTGGGTAAATCAAATGGAGAGTCACGTCACTACATGTGACTTTTCTTCATCAAGTGACAAATGTCACTTCGACTCTCGGAATAAACCTCAATACCTAGGACAGGTCAAGCAGATACTGGGGCTGCGAGTTACGCAATCCGACGACAGCCCAGTTAGCGGATGCTGCTCGGTAACTGGGCTGACATTTCAAATGTAAATAAATTCCGAGGGGGCTTTCGATCAGATTTCGGTTGGGATATTTCATTGCACAATACATAAATTCAATAGTGTTTTTATGCTTTATACGTTATTGCTATGTAGCACCCCATTTTGCAAAATATTTGACTGAGTTTGTATGGCATTACGACTCAATTTCGTGCAATTTAACAATTTTTCACTCCTCCACGAACCTTATGTGCCTTTTACATGCCCCTTACTGATTTTGACAATAAAATGTCAAATGCTGATTTTTGAAGTTCATTTGCTTTTTAACTTGGCTATAGCCCAGTTAGCGAACGCCCAGTTAAAAAGCAGCCCAGTTAAACAGCACCCAGTTAGTGAACAGTTGCTGTAGCCGTAGACCAGGAGCAGTACAGCTGTTACTGCGCTTCAGGATCGGGGAGTCCAATTCTGTATCAACACCCGTGGATGTGAACCAAAGGTTAACGAATGCGATGAAACCCGGATCTGTGGAAGAGAAGGATTCCGTTCAAGGAACTGGTCGGCGGTTTGCAGTTTGTAGCACAATGTTCTGGGCCAGATATCAGCTACGCAGTGAGTGTTGTCAGCAGCTTCAGTCACGATCCAGGATCTACCCACTGGACAGCAGCTTAGCGAGTTCTACGATACCTGAAAGTGACGAAGGATCACAAGCTGGTATATAGGGGCTGAATCTAGGCGAACGATGTGGATACTCGGCGCTCGATCACCGGCTACGTGTTTCTACAAAGTGGAGGTGCAATTTCTTGGAGCTCGAAGAAGCAGTCCACAAGCTCCACTACCGAAGCCGAATACATGGCACTGTCTTTTGCCACCCAAGAAGCAGCTTGGTGTGAAGGTGTCCTTCAAGAACTTCACGGTGTCGAACTTCCCGTAACTGTAATCCACAAAATCTACCGCCGTATGCGAACCCCTTGCAATATGCTGCAATTTAATACTTTGGAACGGCGACGGAAAAATCAACAAGCGGTTTCTGTTGTCAAACTATTGAATGGAGAGGTCGATTGCTCGAGGCTTCACTCTCAACTGAACATCCGAGTGCCACTGAGAGCATTACGGAGTGTTACTCTTCTCCAACCACGATTCCATTTGAACGGCGTTAACTCTGCTTTTGCAATCTTGAGGTTTTCACTTTATTTTTGAGTCCAATTAGTAAGCCTATTTTACGAGTGAGAACGATTCGCACCGAATTTCCCGTAAAACAGAATTAGTTTCTTTTAAGTTCCGCCACGGATTGAAGTCGCAATTTTTTTTATAATTTTTTATTATTTTAATTAAAAAAAACTAAGTGTATTTATACTTTTATGTCAATAATAATAATTACAAATAGTTTTCATTATATAATTTTGCTTCATTCCACGTGTGTATTTCTTTCCTTCTGCTCGTCTCATTCTTCCCGCGATTTTTTTTTCTTCTTCTTTCTGCTAGCATCTCTGCTTAGCTTCAGAGTTGTTCATTTCCTCTTGCTTGTTGCTTCGTATGTTTTTTCTGTTTTTCTTTTTCGTCACCTCTTAAACCTTAACCCCTCTTTCATCCATCAAAGTGTTTCAATTAGAGTGTGTGTGTATGTGTTTGCGTGTGTCTGGTTTTCGTTTTAATGTTAAATTATTCGTAATTGAATTTATTTGACATTTATATATTTTCATTCTTTTATCTTCTGGTTGTTTTTTTTTTTTTGTTGCCTTGTTTTAAATAATAGGTTATTAAGAGTTCCCGTCTACATCGCTAACATTAGCTCCTTATGATAAAGGTTTACTTTATATACTTTTTGTTTTTTGTTGTTTTTTTTTTTTTTTTACTCCATTTATCAACGACTGTTCACTATTTACTCGTTGCTTTCCTTCATAAATTAATCTATAAAGGAAAATGGTTCTACTAGGGGTGCATGCTGCGCTTAAATTGGTAAATCGATAAAGAGTCAATACAAAAAGCAAAATAATTTAACCTTCTTACTGAGAGACGAAATTCTGCGGCAAAAAGTAAGAAACCCTTCATTTTAAATAATAAACTAGAAACGGAAAGATCAAGCAGCAACTGCAGTACCTTTTTTGTTCAATAATTAGTCACTTCAAAAAAAAATGTACACATTTAGCTCATCCTACACTACGCTGTTACGTTCTCTTAGTGGTTAATAAGAATAAAGAATCCAGGGAAACAAAGTTTCTGTCCCATTTTCTTTCCAGTTTTGCCCTAGGGTGGCTTCTATCCACCTTCATTTACTTAGGTTTTACACACATTCAGTTGTACAACAGAAGAAGAAAAGTGGGAAGAAAATCAGTTATTTTCATATTTAACTTTTGTTGTATTCTTGTACCACAGCTACTAGTAATTCTTCCACTTTGTTTTTAATCTGTTCTGTTTTGTTAATCCTCCCCATTTTTGTGCGGTTCCGCACACTCGAAGATTTTCTTTTGTTTTATCATTCTCCGAGATGGTTACCTTACTCCACATTCACATCTCACTAGAGTGTCAGCAGCATCTGTTTCTTTGTCATTGTTCCCCCGTCGTTGTTCCACGGGTTCATCTCCGAAGACCGGGAGGGGACACAACATTTCTGTATATATATATATATATATATATGTGTGTGTGTGTGTTTTCTAAACCGGACCAGATTATTATACTTAAATATTCGTTTTACTCCTCTTTTTCAACAGAGATTCTTTTACATAAACTCCAACGGGACGGCGAATGGTGAGATGGGGAAGGTTTCGGCGAAAGTACATTGAAAGTGCTCGGACGAAGGAGGTCCACCACAAACCAACGTTCGCGTCGCTGCTTTCCATCTAAATCAACACACCGAAAGCCCGACCACTCACCAACTGCACCGCCAATTGTCGGATTTACCTACATAGTACCACTGTTTGCTTTTGTTTGTTTGTTTTACGTTCTCTCTCTTTCGCTCGCTCGCTCGCTCTCGCTCTCTCTTAAGACTTTAGTTATGCCGTGGGCTTCCAACTAATAAACTAGTTTCTTTTCTTGTTTGTTTTATTGATTCTTTTTTTTTTTGCTATATTTATAGTTTTACTTTAGCTACACTTCTAACACATTAATTTACTTCCACTATTAATCGGGTTTTCTTTACCTCAAATAGATTAATGTTTCTTTTGTTTTCTCGTATTTTTTGTGTTTTTGTTTTTCTTTCTCACATTTGTTCTGATCGGAATTTGGTCTACGCATTGGTTGCTATCCTGT
This sequence comes from Aedes koreicus, assembly GCA_024533555.2. Lineage (NCBI taxonomy): Eukaryota > Metazoa > Arthropoda > Insecta > Diptera > Culicidae > Aedes > Aedes koreicus. The sequence goes on from JAHHFK020005245.1 coordinate 84,277, forward strand.
TTGGTTGGACCAATTCGATTTTTGTTGTTCAATAAATTAATAGTTACACGCATTCTACCGGCTGCCTCGTGGTTCGAATTTGGTTTGGAAATCGGGTTCGGAATTTCCGTTTTCTTTTCCAGGGTGTGAGAAATTTTCCAAGCTTTTGCTTTTGAGTAGGTTTGTTGCGGTATTTTACTTGTCTTGTTGTGGGCTAAAATTTACACGGTTTTACACGCACTTCAGAATTGAAGAGCGGAAATGGGCATCGGAGTTCGTTTGGCCAAGGGAGCGTTCGACCGGGGAAGGATCGGGCGATGAAGTTGTTCCATGTGGCAGAATCGGTTTAGATGTTGTAAGACAATTGAAGTTTTAAAATAAGCCGTGTTGTGAATAGCGAAATAACACTGTCAAGTGTTATTCCTATATAACCGTTTTCAAACGAGTCGGACCCAAACAAACTAATTTTGTATGACGGATCCGATTCGTTTGAAAACGGGAGAAGTGACGGTCACAAATCAATGGACGATGTCGACTCATATTCAATAGAACTTTTGGAACTGAAACAAACCAAATTTCTAGGCATCTATTTAAAGCGTGAAGGGATCCATCCACAATATTTCATCGGATCCACACGGCAAATAAAAGAGACCAAGCCCAAAGTGCCAACAGATCATGCCATGGAGGCGAAACTATCCAAAGGGTTGAATAATAATTGACGAAAAGACTTGTTAAGACCCCGCAGAAGGTCGAATTCTCAGCGACAAGAAGCAGACGCATCATCTTCAGAATCTAGCCTCTTACTAGATTCGTTGACGACTTCAAAATCTACCACACAGCGAACAATTACGGTTGTGTCATTGACTTCAAGTCCGTCTTATTTCTCGCTCCGAATATCATATCATCAATTCCGCACGAATCACCGCCCTTGAGGCAAAGCGACAGGAAGCGTTGCCGTTGAGGGAAGTAGAAAGATTTTCTTTTCCGAAAACCGATGGATTGTTCCCAACATAAGTCGAGGCACTAAATTGTCACCATGGCGTCGTGTAGAGAGCTGCAATTGTCAAAGAATGTTCGAAACAAGTTAGCCATGAAGTAGCCTGAAATAAAAACATTTCCCTAACAACCATCAGTGAGTGAAGTCGAACAAAGACAAAAGTTTGAGGGTTATTCCAAAGAGTCGAAGTGACTTTTGTCACTTAGTGAAGTGAGAAAAGACACTTACAATGACGTGACACTCCATTTGATTTGACCAGGGGAGTCATTCTAAATAAGTGAATTACAAGTCATTCTAAATAAGCTGTTTGTTTAGATACTTCAGAGTTTTCACCGTTTGTGTCCGCTGATCCGTTCTAGATTCCCGAGCCGGCCGCCTGAAACAAATGTCGTTTTCGGTTTTAAACCTGGGTCAGGTCTGACTCTGACTCGCAATTACCGAACGAAAACGGATCCATAGTCGAGTCAGTATGATGGTATTTGTGCAAAACATAAACATAAACAAACATGAACATTTTGTTTTGACAGTTATGTTTGTGTGTGTTGGTGAACCCAAGTTGGACCTCGAAAATACTTGAGAGCGAACCTAATCGATGTTGGGTCGGATCCAGAGCGGATCCAGGTCCGACCCGATTCAATAAAAAAAAACGTTTTGACAGCTGTTAGGGCGGACCTAGGGCGAACCCAGTTCCGCACTGGCAATAACCGAAAACGACAAAAGATTATGAACCTATCACCGCAAATGCTACTCAAGAACTGGTTGAGTTTCCGCCGCTAAATCACCCAGTCTAGCTGCCGAGATAAAAGGCAATTTTGAGCTGGTAGTAATCTGTCAATCAGTAGATCGAAGAAATATTTCGAATGGTGTGATTCAGGCCTTCGACAGCAGATCCGTGTCTTGTAAGTTTATCTTGTGGCAAACTTAATCGTGTTACAGGAGCCAATCGTCACCCGAACTCGAGACTGCCGGAACTTTTCGTGAGCTAGTTCCCGCAGAATGAAGCTGTTGAATTTTGCTCAGACTGACTCTAATTGCTATTTGCTTTTGCTTTGCAAACCATCCAAAGTTCTCTTGAGGGCCTTATTACGAGTGTCATTTCACGGATGAAAACGAATCACGGTGAAAAAACTCACGTCAAATGGAAGTCACTGTCTTTATCACGGGTGTCGCGGGGAAAGTGAGAACCGTAATAAGCCCCTGTATCTATCGAAATGAGAACAGGGACTAAAGTTTTCATACAAGCTCCAAACAAATTGTAGGAACGGACAACAAGTAAACAAATATTGAATCTACCAACAGTGAGTTGGATAACAGTTCGAAATCGTAGTCCAAATTATCCAACCAACCTTTTGTTTGCTGATCAATTCGTCGTTTGCAGTAAACCCTCATCGAACCAACGTCGCTGTACCGCTGCAAATTGGAGACCGAGGCTTGAGTCGACATACGGCATGCAGAACGGTGAGAGTTCCAAGCAACCATGATTGTTCACAAGCAGGAGGTACCGGAGGCCGAGAAACGACGACATCCAACGAAGGCCGCCAAGAGGCGTACATGGCTGACATCCAACTAGAAGTGGCGGGTTTGCTGGTGAAGGTGCCTGCTTTGTACTCACGATTTACGGTGCAAGGTCTTTCTGAAGAACTACGAGGAAACTTCTTCGAAGTTACCGACGTCAACTCCAAGAATATCGTGAAGACTTTGAGTTCAAGAGTGGTTTTCTGACTCGGTTCCGGAGTACGACGTCTTGGACGAAGTGAATCTCCGAAAGCTACTGAGTCAACTGGGCAAGATATACGAACCGTTAGGCTTCTTTAGCCCGGTTGTGAACCATCCCGGGGTTCACTTCGGCAACAGCCATGTACGCTGCTATACCGAACACTTTGTGCGCTGATCAATTCGCCTTTTGCAGTTAACTCTCATCGAACCAACGTCGCTTTACCTCTGCAAATTTTGAGACCGAGCCTCGATTCGAAATACGGCATGAGATTCTCAATGTTCCAAGCAACTGATTGATCACAAACAGGAGTCTCCGGAGGCCGTCGAGAGGCGTACATGGTTGACATCCAACTAGAAGTGGCGGGTTTGTACTCACAAGATATGGTGCAAGATCTTCCAGAAGAAATGCGGTAAACTACTCCTTCGTAGTTACCGACGACAACTCCAAGAAGATTGTGAAGATGTTGTGTTCAGGACTGACTTCACGAGTCGGTTTCGGAGTACGACGACTTGGACGAAGTGAATCGCCGAAAGCTTCTGAGTCAACTGGGCAAGGTATTCGAGCCGCTGGATTTCTCCGCTCGGTTGTGGACCATCCCTTGACTTCGGCTACAGTCAAGTACGTTGCTATATCGAACACTTTGTGCGCTGATCAATTCGTCGATTGCAGTCAACCCTCGTCGAACCAATGTCGCTTTACCTTTGCAAATTGGAGACCGAGACTCGATTCGACATACGGCATGGGGATCTCGCCGGTCCAAACATTCATGCAAGCGGCTGTTGATCACAGAGGGGGTTTCCGGAGGTCGTCGACAAAAGGGCGAACATGGAAGACATCCAACGAGTTTGCTGACAAAGGTGCCTGCTGTGGATTCACAAGATATTGTGAAAGATCTTCCTGAAGAACTACGGGGAAACTTCATCGTAGTTACCGACGACAACTCCAAAAAGATTGTGAAGACGTTCCGGAGTATAAAGACTTGGCCGAAGTGATTCTCCGAAAGTTCTGAGTTAGCTAGGCAAGATATTCCCGGGGTCTTCCGAACTACTTGACTACCGCCAAGTACGCTGATATTTCGAACGTTTTGTACGCCAATCAATTCGTCGTTTCCAGCCAGGCCGCATCGAACCAACGTCGGTGTATCTCTACAATTTGGAGATCAAGACTCGATTCGACATGGCACTCAAGCAAGCGGCTGTTGATCACAAGGAGTATCCGGAGGTCTTCGACCGAGAAGCGGACATGGTCGACATCCAACGAGAAGTGAAGTATTTGATATGGGGCAAGATCTTCCTGAAAACTACGAAGAAACTCCTTTATAGTTCATGACTGGTTTTCTGTGTCGGTTCCGAAGTACGACAACTTGGACGAAATGAATCGCCGAAAACTTCTGAGTCAGCTGGCCAAGATATTCGAACCACTGCGCTTCTTCAGCCCGGTGATAACAACTACGAAGCTGACACTACGAGAGTTTGGTGAGTTGCAGATTGACTGGGACGATGCAGCCCGTGCTACCGACGTTGGTTCCAATTGGTGGAGTTTTCAAATTGAAATGACTGTCCTGGAAAAGGTCCGGGTGCCAAGGTGGATCTACAGCGTGCTTGTATGTGCGAGTTGTCCTGGCGGTTCTGTCTAGATGCGGATGTGCTTGCAACAAGTCGCGCATACTATGGGCAAAGAACAAAGCCATCGCGACTCATCATTTCCTACTTGACAGACTGATCGTGAAGCTGTTGGACGCCACATGAATCTCCGGTCTAATTCGCAAATTATGCTGCCATGAATCGAAAACCTGCCACACGTGCTGCACACTTACGTTCTATATCGGATAGGCAAAATATAAAAACTAACCCCGAATTGCAGCTGGAAATATATTGCCACGCACGAGAACCCGGCTCGTTGGATACCCAGGAGAGAGCAGCCCAAGCAGCTTGCTGACTCCACGATATGGTGAACTGGGCTACCCACATTTTGACGCTCTGTCTTTGAGACTTTGGAGGAAGCTGACCGAAAACTTTCCAAAAATGGTCCGAAAAGACGAAGAAGATGAACGACCCACTTTTAGCAGACGAGACGGAGAAGGCGATTGTTTTGATTTTACAGTTGATGCAGCGCGAAACATTCCAGCTAGAAATCCTTGCACTGAGGGAACGGACTGAAGGCGAAAAACGGGGTTCTAAGAGTTGACAACGCTAACCGCTTAGCCACGAAGCCAATGCAAGCTGTAGTCGCACCGTCCTACCTGTATCTGAAGAAGAACGCACCCTTTCGAGGTGGCAGCTGATGCAAACGATGGTCTAACACTTCCGACGCTTTTGGAAGCGGTGGACAGCGAAGTATCTTCCGAAGCTCCAGAATCGACAGAAGGGGGGTTCAAAACGAGAGAAATTTCTGAAGGTGCTCCGGTCCAACTACTCATTAACAGAACACCCTGCCGCAGCAGTGAACACTTGGGACGATAATTGTGACGCACCCCAGAGAAGATTGCCTTGACGCGAACGCCTTAGTTCACTGCGCGGAAATCCGATTGAATAAGGTTTACTAAGGTCGAACGGATCAAAATTCTCCATGATTTACGCATCAACGCATTAAAGTTCGAGCAAACATTAATGGAGGCATTGTTACAGGAAATAATAATTTTGGAAAATTTTGGCTCTCGAGAGTTCATATTCACGGAAAAAGTCAATCCCATACGTGCAATTCCAGGAAATGCTTTGTTCCTTACACAACAAGACGAAATATTTCAGGAAATCGATTTTCAAGAAATAAGGCATGCCGTGGAATCAAATTTATTGTGTCACAAATTTGCCGGTTTTATCCGGGTCCATTTTTATATATTCCGCTCCGATATTATGTTTCTCAGCTGCCGTGTTATTCTTAAGCTGTTTGATGGTTTCCTTCAATTTGCTTATCGTGGGAGTTAGCACATCTCCCTCGTCCGCCGTTCCGATGAAGTCATTTCTCCTACAGCTTTGATGTTCCGCCTCTGCGCCATTCAGGTGTTCATCGTAGTGCTGCTTCCTCCTTTCGATCACCTCAGGTTCAACCGTCAAGATACCTCCAACATTATCTTGACACATTTCGGCTCGCGGCACAAAGCCTTTGTTTCTTCTAGAACTTACGCGTTGCATGAGAACGATACAACTACTCCATTTCTTTGCACTCCAACTCATCCAGGCGGCGCTTCTTATCCCGTCAAAGTTTGCTGGCTTCGCCTCTGTATCGCTCTACATTTTGACAGGTTACTTCCTGCAGCATCATCGCCCGCACGGCATTCTTTTCGTCTAATACCGCCCAAATTCCACCATTCCAGGGAATGTAATTATGCAAAATGTAGTTCTGTGGATAGCAAATTCCGAAAAGTGACATTTCGGAAAATTAATGCTTTCTTAAAATTTGCAAAATTATCGGATTTCAGGTACTCCTCGGCAGAACTGCAGTTCATCTCTTGTCCAAATTTGGTTACTGTCCGGCCATGCGAAGCTGGTTCTAGGTCAGCCTTCCTCAATCTATGGGAAGACTGCCCCTAGGTGGGTCGCCAAGTCACCATAATATGATATTTTTGCACCAAACAGAGGAACCATCTATACAATTCAGTTAGGAAACCATGCAAACTTTGAAATTAACAACGCGCATTCAAAGAAGACCCGTCTGAGAGAGGGAGAGAAAACATCTTCCATGAAAACGCCTACCAAATCGCGTCCTCCGTTATTCTTAGCCAGACGGTTGAGCTATTTTCAATCATTCAAACAAGTTGGGATGATCACAGCGCTTAGAGAGTGACACTGTAATGATGGGTTACGAAAAGCAGTATTGTCGTCATTCGTGGTGTCTGTGTGCAAATCAAAGGGAGAGTCGTCTCACTTGTGATGACTACAGTCACCTCGTCAGCGACAGGAAGTCACCGCACCTCACTCGCGACGAGGAATACGAGAAAAGTCATCCGAAACGCTTCTACTGTTTCTCTGCCAGACAATCAAGGTTGTCGGAGCAGAACATAAGTTCTAAATTGAAGTGCAGCACCCATAGTAATACATGCGAAACCAGCTACTCGGTCATTCTTGGCCACCACCTTAGGTACCTGCCTGTTCGCTTCCATTGTTATCCTCAGCCACACAGACGGACTGGTTGAGCATCGGAATCCAAAAGGCCCGAATAAAAGTATGGAGATCATTCTCACACAGCCATGAATTGAAGTCAGTATGCGATTCAACTTTACTCAGTCGCATGGGAACCACGACTCTCGTTCGTAAAAAGTGGAGTCACTCATAGACTGAGTAACTGCAATTTTTACGAAACTGAGTCGTAGAACCATGCGGTTGAATCAAGCGGACCCCGCATATTGAGTTCAATTTGTGGCCGTGTGAGAATAATCTCCGTACTTTCATTCTGTCCTTGTGTGATTCCGATGCTCAACTAATCCGTCTGTGTGGCTGAGAATAACAATGGAAGCGGACTGGCAGGTACCTGAGTTGGCTGAGAATGACGGTGGCCGTGCCCTCAACCATTAAGTCCAGAGAATGGAACCAAAGAGCAGCATGAAAGTGCCTGTCAAAGTTGAAAGTATCGTAATTCTACGTGACCGCTGAGTTGATCGTAACAGTTCAATAAATGCGCTTGCCAAGCCGCTTCTCCGTCATTCTCAGCCGAGTTGGGTTAAGGTCGAGATGAAATTCAAACCGGATGCAGGGAAACTAGGAGTACCGTTCCTAAAATCGCCTGCCAAATCGCTTCCACCGTAATTATACTAGTCATGCAAGTAAAGCAAATCAAGTAAAATAAGGCAGGTATTCTGTTGTAGCGCCTGACAAATCACTCCGTCTGTTTGTTTCAGTGAGACAGATCTTTCGAAAAGTTTGTAAGTTTCATTTACGAAATTCTTGTAGTTATCGATATTTGGATCATGAAAAATCCGTTGACTTCACTCCAGTACAAAAAAAAACATTCTAAAGAACTGTTCAACTTTGTCTGTTCCTGGTATTTTTCGCATTGATCTTATTTTCATAATGTGATAACGATGCTTTAACTGGACTTCAACATCAGTTGGAAATGCCATTCAAATACCTACACTGTAAAAATAAAGGTTGTTTCAAATTTTGATACATCTCACTTCATCATAAAATTGTTTAGTATGATCGAAAATATGAAAAAAATCAATCATTCCTGTTACTAAAACATTCAAACTTGACTCGTAAGTAGCACATCAAACAACTTGACCGTCGCTCTTTCCCGATTAAACATTCCCACTCCAACAAATCCCAAACCCAACTACTACAAGCACTGGTAGTTTCTACAGCAACGAATCTACAGACTGCCTCTTCGTTGCTCTTCTGTCAGTATAAAAAAAAACAATCAATTAACGCTGTAATATGAGTATACACAATTGTAGTACATTTTCCCCCTTCAGGAATGATCATTCTAACACTTCCCAAATATACACCGTCAAGTCCCGTCTTCTGCTTCTTTTCTGTTTCTGTCCGTCTGCAAGTCGAGCCAATTGACCGAAAATCACACACAAATGACGACTATCATTTAGCTAGAAACAAAAACCTTCTCAAACCGATCAAACGTAAATCACCCGAAAACAAAGAACTACCACGCGATAATTGATTGTTGCACTTGAAAAAAGAAATCGATTGAAAGAAAAACAAACTCACGCACACTGCGGTCTAACGAATGTCACAAACTAAATCCCTGCGTTCGGTTCCCATTCGGTTTGATTAATCAGCTGCTGGCCCCACTCGTCGTCCGAACAACCCATCCAATGTGAACGGGATGCGTGGAGAAGCGCCACTCGAAACAATCGAAAAAATCGAAACAAAACTAGACACAACAAAACAACTCCGTTTTCCTGATTCTACCCGGTTTTCCTTTGATGTCAACAGTGCTCTGTATTCAATTTGATTCAACGAAAATACTAATTGTAGCTATGTAGTCCCATTCCGGTTGAGGTTGTCCAATTGTTTCGATTCACATTCTCTTTAGTTGTTTCTAGTAAAAACTATCCAGCAGAGTAGATAGTAGACTCTCGCCGCCTTGCTACTCCTCCTACACTATATTATAGAGTTTACTTATCATTATTCTTCTTCCGCTTCTTCGTATTACACATAAGTAATATCACACTCATGCACTATGTTCACTACCTCTCGCGCTCCCATCAATCCTCAGCTTCCTTATCATCTACTGTACAGTTACAAGAGTATTCCCTAACATTCGTCCCGGCAATTCCGGATTTCCTCTCTCGCACACGCTCTCGTCACTTAAATTATATTCCTAAAGTGTTCCTTCCCTTGCCTCACCAATTGTGTCTAATATGTATAAGTAATTAATTTTCCAATCCCGCCAGAAGCGATTTCTTCCACTACGACGAAGCCGTGATCGGATGCTGGGTCGCCGGAGCCGGTGGTGGCGAAACGACCTCAGCCCCGCTGCTGTTCTGGTTGTTGGCCGACGTTGGTGACGCTGGTGGAGGCATGAAAGCCGGTGGACCAGCGCTATTACTGACCGGTGCAGACGGAGCGGGCATCACCACCGAGGTTGACGACGACGACAACGACGACGACATCGACGATGACGATGATGATGACGACGACGACGACGACGACGACGATGACGACGACGGGGACATCAGCGAGGTAAGCTGATCGGTCGATTTCGTTGGTGCGGACGACATAGATGGGAGGGCTGCCGGCGCTGGAGGGGCACCCATCGGCATAGCAGAGTGTGAGTTGCTACCGCTGATACTGCTGCTGCTACAACTGCTACCGGTAGTATTGGCAATGATTGAGTTTAAATGCATAGATGATTTGCTCGCTTCGGAGGGTTCCTTGTCCGAAAACTTCTTAGACTCGCTTTTGCTGCTGCTGCTGCTGCTGCTGCTGGTGGTAGTATTAGATTCGATTTCCATCGTTGTGAGTGGGCCAGTACCGCGCGAACATTGAAACAGTACTCGACTGATGATGAGGGCCACCTGCTGGTCCAGGATGTGACTCATGACTAGACCTAGCAGCCGTTGCTCTTGCTGGAGGAATAGTGGTCGGTTGTCTGGGTGCTTAGCAAGATGCAGCAAGGTACCGGCCGCTCGTCGCAGCATGTCAAGGCTGGTTCCCATGGAATCTGGGTTGTCTCGTAGGTAGTTGATACCGTGCTGGTTCGCCACACCCAGTGCAGTCTGTTCGGCTTGTTCGATGAATGCTACCAGATAGGACACGCACGGAGACTGCATGGCTATCGTACGGGCCATTGCACTGTCCGCTGCTGCTAGATAATGTAACAGATTGACCGAGAACTCCCGAAGAACTTGGTCCTCGTTCTTGCACAGATGCCGTGTCAAAACCGAGCAGAGCTTTTCCAGTCGAGTGTACGGAGGCGTTGCTATCACAAGATCCACATTGGAATCGGTTACGCATAGTTTACACAAGGCTTCCAGTGCTAACCGTTGCGGAGATAATACTGAGTTCGTTCCCATCGTTGGGAACGGATCCTGGCCATGGGCCGATGGACATACGGACCAGTGAAGCAGTCCATCCAGGATGGGCCTCGAAATGGGTTCATCAAATCGGGACAAGTCGAGCTGCCCGGCAATGTTCGCCATCGAAACCAGCATGTTTTCTCGAAGCTGCACCAAAAAGTCCCACCACCATTCCGATTCGCCCTGTAAACTACTGCACGAGTCGGAAAAGTCAGCATCCTCTTCCCGGTCGTAGTTCCGTGTCTTCTTCGTGCGGATTGGGTGTTCATGGTGAAGCAACAATATCTTGCCCAGAATCGACAGGAACCTCGAAGACCGAGAAAACTCCGTCTCGTTGTTTGGGACGAACGTCAGGTTCCTTAGGATATTCGCGATGGCCACGCATCGCCTAGCCAACGCGTCGTGACCCTCCGTCACCAGATACAAGCTGGCTTCGTCTCGCGTGTAGCATTCGTCTTCGTAATCGCTCATTCTTCGGCGTTTCAACACCTTCGCTGGATCCTGAATCGTTGCCGCGACGTTGAACTTCTTTTCGGTAACTTCCTGTTCTTCATCGTCCACCTTTTTGCTACAGTCTTCTTCGATTTCCATCTTCACGTCGGACTTACTATCCGTTTCTTCCGCCGTAGGTCCCTCCTGAGGCCCATTCGACAGGCTGCTCTTCTCCAACTCCATGTCGATCTCCCGACAGTCAGCATCACTCGATGCGGTCACTTCGGGCACTTCCTTCTTCACCACGAAGCTATCGACACTGGCTTTCGAGTCCTCTTCCATCTCGGTGGTTTCCCCATTCACTATTCGATTCTCTCCATTTGTCCGGTTGTTGTTATTATTGTTGCTGTTGCACTGCTCGCTATCACTTTCATCGTCTTCCACGACCTTTCGCTTCAATGTGCTATTACTGCTATTGTTGTTGTAGTTGTTGTTGTTGCTACTGCTAGTATTGTTGTTGTTGTTATTCTTGCATCTCATTTTATACTTTTTACTAGTTTTAATCAGCCTAGCAAATGGAATGTTTACAAACTCGGCCTGGAACGTTTCCATAATGTAGCCGTGCGGATCCGGTTCGGAGTGCCCCGCGGTCCACGGGTCTCCACCGACAACCGTTTCCCGATGGTACCGATCGTCCGCCGTCCTGTCCCAGTCCCTTCGATGATTGAGTACAAAAACGTCATCTTCGGCCGGTTGAATCTTCACCGGCAGACCCTTTCTGGAACTCATCGTATAATTCGTGGTCGAATTGAACACTACTATCCGATCCTCCGGATTTGGTGGCTCAATCACGCAGCCCAAATCCAACTCACATCCCTTCCTACTTTTCCGGTACTCTCGTTTCCTCTCAATCCGAAAAGCACGCTTCAGTCCATCCTGTTCCTCCGGCTCTCCATTTTCCATTTTAATGTCATCTACTTCCTTTTTCACCTCGATCGCTTCAATGGCTTTCTTCTCGGTCGCACCATCTTCCCTCTCCGCTTCATCTTCCTCGTCCTCCTCGCTTTCATCTGACTCCTTACCGAACCATCCATATGCTTTGCCGTAGGGAAGCCTCTTGCGATCCTTCGTGTCAAACATATCGCTCAAACTCTTCTGGAAGTGGTCCAGCAACAGATTTAACAGACCCGGCAAATGCGTCAACCCGAAGTACGCCACGGATGAATCGTCGAATAAGAGAATATTCAACACATCCAACGCCCAGGTACTCTCCACCAGCAAGCCGGACCTCAGTGCCATGAATATCCGCCAGGGGTCAGTTTGGCCGATGTCGAACTTGCTGACTCGCTTCCGTTTGTACAGCACCGGCGTTGTAGATTCAATGCTATCCGATGGAAATACAATGTCCCGTTTCGGCGCAACGTTACTCGCCGGTGGGAACGGTGCCTGGGGCATCGGTTTCGCACCGACTTGGGGAGTGGCACCTGCAGCCGGCTGTGGACCACTGCCAACCGTTGGACCAGCCACGACAGGACCCGCACTCGGTGGAACACCGGGCGGACCCTGGGGTTGCGCAGCTGGTGGCATACTGCTGGTCATTCCAGCCTGTTGCATTGATGCAAATGGTTTGCCACCTCGCTGCGGGGGTCGCAGCGGCGAGCCTTGTGATGTTGGTGGCATCTGGGTCCATGGTTGTTGTTGAGTCTGTGGGGCGAGAAAGAATGAGCGGTTATTTAAAGATCGTGGAAATACGGGTGACAGAACGTACCTGTTGATGAGGCGGATACGGCGGTTGCTGATTCGGCGGGTACCGATTGGCTTCGGCACTCCATTGATTCGGTGTTCCGGGAGCTCCCGGTGGAACACCAGGCGCACCGGGTGGACCACTTGGACGGGGTCCGTTGTGGGTTCCCCACTGCTGCTGGGGTCCTTGCGGGGGATACTGACCACGGTACTGACCAGCACCTCCCTGCCATCCGCCGGCTGCTTGGAAGAGTTCAACAATTAAAATCACTGCGTCAGGATAGTCAAATACGGGATACTTACGATACATCTGCGGTCGCTGTTGGTAGGGTGGGTACGGCTGTTGGTTCTTCTCAAAATCGGGATGCCTTCTCGGCTGGTTAGGCTGTTTTGGAAGAGGATGGTCGAACATTACTATCATTCTGGGTTGCCAGGAGGGAGTTTTTATTGTACGAACCTGATCTGGCCGGTAGTAGTCCGGTTGTTGTGGTGGTTGAGGTGCCGCTGGATATCCCTGGCCCTGGGCAATGGTAGATGGAGGTTGTTGTCCGGGTGCGCCGCTTACCGGTGGTTGACTAGCAGCACCCGGTGGTCCGGCCGGGGGTGTCTGCGACGGTCCGGTACTGACTGGCGGCGGTTGCTGTCCGTAGGGTCGCTGCTGTGGCGGTGGAGGGTATGGGCCACTGCCATAGCTTCGGTACGGATCGGCGGATGCCGGTGGAGCTGAGCCCGGCGCCGGAGGTGTTGACCTTCTACCAAAGTAAGCGATATTTAGAATGGGATTGTTGGGACCTGGGAAATGGAGACAACTTACCCTTCGCCAGATTCCGGTGGCCCGTATGGTGGATACATCGGTCTACTAGCGGGTGGATATTGACTTTGTTGTCCCGGCGGATACTGGCCTGGTGCGCCACCCGGTCCATACTGATCCGGCGCACCATACTGGTAGCCTCCTGGTTGACCCGGATAGGGAGCACCTAAGGAAAAGGTGGGGGGTTAAAAAAAAAAGAGCGCCATTTTAGACACGGCAGTTGGAAGCAGAGCGAAGCGGCAGGTTTACAAAATTTGTGATCGTGACTGTGACTATGACTGGTGTTTGTGGGTATTAGTGTGCGAAAAATGAAACTGTACCTTGTGGTCGTGAAGCCGGTGGATAGGGAGCACCCTGCTGATACGGTGGCCTTTGTGGGCCGACAGGATCATCGAAGGGATTGCTCACACTAATGTTATCTCCGGTGGTCGGTGGTGCCGAGCCTACAGACGGGTGCAGATGGTTAGAGATAAAATGACAAAAATCGGGAAATGCCAGATTAGTAAGGATGCGGACCGTGTGTGTGTGTGTGTGTGTGTTTTGGTTTTGTGTTTGTTTGTGTATGTGCGTGTATCGGTGGTTTGACTATTGTTAAGGGGACAGGGATTGGGGGATGGGGTTGTCATCCCTGATGGGGTTTTTTCACAAACTACGGATACGGTTTAAGAGAAGGGCTGCACGAAATAGAATGTACAGGAAATATTCCGACTTTCTACGCAATACATATGGATTATGCAAGGCCTAATATAAAGAGATCGCTAATGGGTCATAACTAAGGCAAAACTTCCCAATGTCGTTCAATTGCTATTGCTATTGGGCTGTTGCAGAATAATTTGAGCCAAAAACCTGAATGACCTTTCATTCGTCCGGATAAGCCATTATTCAGCTTTCGTGTGTCCCAAAATTGCGATTTTCAAATGCTAAAATTTGATTTATTTGAAAAAAAAAACCTCATCGTCTGCTCATTCCTAATGACCCACAAGGCTGACTTCAAGTAATTTTTCAAAATTTAAGAGGAATAAACAATCCCCTGTCAAAAGTTTTGGTTATTATTTTGAAATTTGCATTCATTTTCAATTTTGTTTTTAAGGAGTTCGAGTTTGGATCTCTGAAAAGGTGCCCAAATCACAATGAAACTCGCCAAGTAGTGATGGGTCATTCGGCCGAATGTCATTAGACCGAATGCCAAAAGGACGAATCGGGAACTAAGTAAACTGATCGACTAGTTTGTTAGCTTTTAATCGCTTTATGTTCAAATTCCAAAGATGGACAAAAAAAAACTTCAATGAGGCTTGTAAGAGGATTTAAAGTTAAAAAAAAACCTGCTTATGATTGAAAGAAAGAAAAGTCCCCCATACTAGATCATTGCTTTTTCAAAATACTAAGATCTGACTGTAACTGTTTTTGACAAGTTTTTGTGTATTGTCGCCTTTCACCATGAACAATTTTGTTGAGCTCAGAGTGTGCTTAAAATGTTGTACTTTCAAAGAAATTTTTTGTACGGAATCATTGAAAATGTTGCATAAAGCCTTTGGAGAATCTGCTGTTTCGAAATCCAGAGCAAACGAATGGTCGAAGACCTGCCCCGTTCCGGATGCCCTTCAACATCGAATACCGACGAAAATGTGGCAATTATTAAGACACATTGCTTCAAATTGACAGAGATGTGCTAATGAGATGGCTATTGATCTCAATACCTCATATGGACCCGTTCTGCACATTGTTGTTGATATTTTGGGCATACAACACGTAACCGCACGGCTTGTCCCGAAAGAGCCGAATTTCGCGCAAAAAGAACATCGAAAGAAGGTCGCTGAAGACATGATTTCCTAGGCCAAAAGTTCCCAACCTGCATGAAATGCATTATAACGGGGGACGAGACATGGGTCTATAGATACAATGTTGAAACAATTCGACATCATTCGTTTGGCTGCCTTCGGGATGACAGTGGCGGTGAGGATCCAGCGTTGGAATGGCAGCTGGCGAGCAACCTGTGGCCAGGCAGCGGGTGGCAAGGCAGTCGTTTGCCAAGCCAGTGAAGTGAAACAATTCTGCTTCCGAAGAAGTCCGAGAAGGCTTGAATTCAGACGCGGACATAGCCACCATTTAAAATCGACTAATTCTATTTTCGCTCATTAAAAGTTTGTTTGATTTGAATTTGTCTAACTTATCGTACAAATTTCCGTCAATTGGCAGCCAGCTGTCTAGCGTGAGCCAGTTGACAGCAAGCGGTCTAAGAACTGGAGCCAGGCGGTAATGCGCAGTGACGAGTTGCTAAACTCGATGGCCGATGGCAGATAAAGCGTTCATTCGATTGGAATTTCCCCAACTTAACTTGTATCAGAATATTTGTTCAGTGTCATGCATTAAGCGATGGTAAATTTTTCTAGGCATCGTTTGAAATATACAATTAACAGTCTTCTAGTATACTTTAAAAAAGAACACAAATAAAATGTCATAGAATTACGTGTTCCATACTAATTTCACCAAATGTTCAGTATTCTCTTATGGAATTCACCTTGCAAATCCCAATATGAAACGTCGTCGTAGATAACATTCTAACCCATTTAGATAGCTATACCGTTAACATCATTTAATTTTCTTAAAGCCAGCAAAACAAACGGCCCTTTTCAGAGCCACTAAATTTCTCATAAAACTTTAGTTCTGAAGATATATGATGACTTGTACCACAATTCCGCCTGCAATTGTTCACTTTGAATAATCAGATCTCAAGGAAATCGATGCATTTGGCATAACAACATTACAAGCCAAACAAACGGCCCTTTTAAGGGCCACCAAATGACTACAAAAGAGTTCTATTCTATCTATTTATATAGTGTAACGGGATGTAATGTTAGCCTATCACCTTCATTCGGCCTATGTACCAAATATGTCATTAATTTAGCGATAATCAACCAAATCATGTTGCTATTAAGATCCGAAGCAATTGAGACAATATTTATCAACTTATAGTTGTTCACTTCCGCGTAATTTTTGATTTCTTGAACAATTGGGTCATCATGATTTCACAGGTTAAGTTGAACAGATGATCTCCACGATCTTCAAGTGTTCTAAATTTGGCTTTATTGAATCGATAAAGCGAGTAATGCAGTCTGGATGTACAGAAAACAGTTACACAGTGCAAACTAACTGTTCACATAGCTAAAATGATTTTACAAGAAAATCGTAGACCCAATGTTGAGGCCTTTTTTTTCTATGTTCCCAACTGTGGCCTGTTGTATCAAAAACGTAGTAAAAGGGTTGCTATTGGTAACATTTTAAGTGGAAATGCATGACTGACATTTTCAAAAATGAGTCTACGTGGTTTATGAACAGGCCCTTATCCAACTAATCTTAGCAAGTGTATAACTAGTTGAATCTCGCTTACAGCTTAAAAACTTTATGAGTTATACTTAAAAATGTAATCGATCGTTGCATAATAGGCTGAGTCAATGGACACATACCCTATATAAAAATGGATTTCTGTCTGTCTGTCTGTCTGTCTGTCTGACCCTTATAGAATCGGAGATTTCTGAACCGATCAACGTGAAAATTTGTATGAAGGGGTTTTTGGGGCCGGGGAAGGTTCTTATGATTGTTTGAGACCCCTACTCTCTCAGGAAGGGGGGCTCTCATACAAATGAGACACACATTTCTTCATAACTCGAGAACTAATCAAGCAAATCGAATCAAATTTGGCATGTGGGGGGTTTTGAAGCAAGAATGTTTCTATGGTGGTTCAAGACCCCTCCCTTTCTGAAAGGGGGGGGGGGGGTTCAAACAAATGAAACTCAAATTTTTATTTTAATCGAAGAGCCCAGTGTGATGGTTCGAGAACTTTTCAAGCAAATGGAACCAAATTTGGCATGTGGGGGGTTTTGAAGGCAATGATTGTATGGTGGTTTGAGAAACCACCCCCCTCTGGAAGGGAGGGCTCCCATACAAATGAAACACAAATTTCTTCCAAAAATGAGAATTATCCAGGTTACTTAAACACAAAACGTGTATTTCTCGGGTAAGAAGCATGTTTTGATAGAAGTTTGAACCCCTGCTTATTCAAGAAAAAAAAACTCATTTCGAAAAAAAAACCATAAAAGTGCCAGTTATATTAAATTTTCCTTCATTTAATTGCAAGCGTAGCCGCACGCAACGGGTTTCAGCTAGTACCCTATATAAAAATGGATTTCTGTCTGTCTGTCTGTCTGAACCATATAGACTCGAAAACTACTGAGCCGATCGGCGTGAAATTTTGTATGGAGGGGTTTTTGGGGCTGGAGAAGGTTCTTATGATAGTTAGAGGACCCTCGAGAACTAATCAATTAAAAGAAAAAAAGGAAAAAGGAATGTGGGGTTTTCGGGAGGCAAGACATGTTTCTATGGAGATTTGAGCCCCCCCCCCCCTCTAGAAAGGAGGGCTCTTATACAAATTAAACTTAAATTTCTACATAAGTAGAGAATTAATCAAGCCAATGGAACCAAATTTGGCATGTGGGGATTTCAGAGGCGAGAAATGTGTTTAATGTGGTTCGAGACCCCTCCTATTTCTGCTAGGGGGGGGGGGAGGGGGGTTCTCATACAAATGGAACACAAATTTAAACCAAACATGAGAATTAACCCTACTGTTATGAAAATTTGTATGCAGGGGTTTTTGGGGCCGGAGAAGGTTCTTATGATGGTTCAAGATTCCTTCCCCGTCTGAAAGCGGGGGGGGGCTCCTATACAAATAAAATACAAATTTCTGCATAACTCGAGAACTGCTCAAGCAAGTGGAACCAAATTTGGTATGCGGGGGTTTTGGATGTAAGAAATGCTTCTATGGTTTTGAGACTCCTTATCTAGAAGGGATGGCTCTCATACAAATGAAACAGAAATTTCTGCATAAATCAAGCACTAATCAAGCATATGGAATCAAAAGATTTTGAAGGCAAGAAATGTTTCTATGGTGATTCGAGACCCCTCCTCTCTTTGGAAGGGGGGGGGGGGCTCTCATACAAATGAAACACAAATTTCAACCAAACATGAGAATTATCCCTACTGTTATGAAAATTTGTATGCAGGAGTTTTTGGGGACGGAGAAGGTTCTTATTATGGTTCGAGACTCCGAGGCTCCCTGCAAATGAAACACAAATTTCTGCATAACTCGGGAACTGATCAAGCAAACAGAACCAAATTTGGCATGTGGGGTTTTTTGGAGGTAGGGATTTTTTCAATGGTGGTTCGAGACCCCTCCGCTCTCTGTAGGGGGTGAGGGCCTCTTATACAAATGAAACACAAATTTCTGCTAAAACACAAAATGTGTATTTCTCGGGTAAGCAGCATGTTCTGATAGAAGTTTTAAACCCTTCTTAGTCAAGAATGAGGGGTGATTGAGTTACTCTCAGTGCTACATTATGCACAAGAAGTTAATCTAAGGTTATGCAAGAGAAAATTACGTCCAAACTGACAGGATACGGCGGCGTACTTTGAAGATAAATGTTTTGTCTATAAAAGGAAGCCTACACAGAAAGAAAAACCATGGTAGAAACTAACAATCCGCGGATTAAATTAAAAACACACACCTACGTTTTATTTTGCAGAAATTACACACATTAGCAAACGGAAATATTGTAACAATTGCAACAAAAGCGCCAGTTCTATTAAATTTTTATTCATTTAGTTGCAAGCGTAGCAAAGCTCGTACCGAGTTCAGCTAGTTTACAATAAAATAATAAAACAACTGAAATCGTTGTTTTTCAGCGTCAACCATGTGGTCAACCCCTCTAATATTTTTCTCTGAACAGTAGGCATATTTTAATATATTTTAATAGAATATGATTCTTTAAGATATTTGCAACGTAAATGTTAATACGCAAGACAAGTGCAACCATTTTCGAGATGTTTTGAAAAAAATTCAATGCAACTGGTTGTGTTCTTGCAAATACGCCTTTTCATAAGCTAGTCGTGATTATCCACCACGACAAACTTAACAAAACATATATAAAATTTCGAACTGCTTCCACTTTTAAACTTTAACGATAGGCAGAACCACTTCAACAGTAAGCAGAATTAGTTAGCCGTGTGTTTTTTTTTCCTCTGTTCGGGACATAAACCACTTGACTGTTCATATCAAGTAATTGATCCTGGACGTGATTCGTGGGAAAGAGGTGCTCCGAACCTCCGTCAAGGATCGATTGTTGTCTATACAGACAGTTCAAAAATGAACAATCAAGTGGGAGCAGGTTTTACTGGCCCAGGGATTGACATATCAATTTCAATGGGTAAGTGGCCAACTGTATTCCAAGTTGAAATTCAAGCAATTCTGGAATGTTCTGTTATATGCTTACGCAGAATCTAAAGATTTTAAAATATGTGTAATATGGGGGAAACCAAAAGCTCTTAAAACTTTGAAGTCAGCAACATGCACTTCCAAGCATGTTTGGGAATGTGTTCATTCACTCCAAAAGTTGTCTTATCGTAATCACGTCAATTTGTACTGGGTTCCTGGCCATTGTGGAATTGGTGGAAACGAGATGGAAACGAGCCGATGAACTAGCAAGACTCGGATCGTCTCATCAGTTTGTTGGACCTGAACGCTTTTGTGGTTTATCTGCTTCTTCACTTAGAATGGAGATGAAACCCAAGTAACACACATCCGTCAAAATAGGTTACAGCAACTTTTGATTGTGACTCAAATCAGTTGCATAGCAGTTATTTCAACAGATTTGCAACAAGTGTGCTACTAAGGAAGCCAGGGAATGCTTGAAAGTGGAGGCAAACTGGAACAACACGTTCATAGCTAGGCCATCCAAGCGGTTCATTACTCCAAACATTTCAATGACTCGCAAATTACATGATCTCACCATAAAAGATATAACCTTATATACAGGCCTTATACACTTGCAGCTGATAGGAAAACCTCAAGATGTTTCATGTCGATTCTGTGACATGGATAAAGAAGACTCGGAACACTTGATATGCCACTGCCCGGCAATTTCCAACCAGAGATTTAAGTTCTTCAACAAATGGCTACTAGAACGCTGAGATCTGAATAACAAACCGCAGTACGGTAGTGCAGTTTATTCGGTCTGTTATACCGCCCTAGGACAACGCTTTAAGTCAAACATTGACGCTCACTTCTAGCAATAGTGATGCGTCATGCTGACAATATCTAAAGCAAAACAAAACAGGGGATATGTCACAATAGATTTAAAAATTAGTCGCAGTGATGGATTAAAAAAAACCGAATAAACCTGCAAAGTGTCATCCAAACCGAAGATGGTCATAGCTAGATGTGTCTGATTTCCCAGAGAATTGCTTCTCATTAGTATTTGTTTAAAATCAAATGTCTGTTAATGAAAATTAGGTCTATCCTGCTAGTCAAATGAGTCAAAACTAGTCACTCTTATTTGACATGTCGACAATTGTCGAATCGAATATGTCGACACTCCATTTGACTTGCACGGAGAGTCGAATCACACGATTCGACAATTGTCGACCCGTCATGGGAGAGCGACTCGTTTCGACTCATTTGGCTCGCAGAATAGACCCATATGTGTTCACTTAGACCTATTCTGCGAATCGAGTGAGTCGAAAAGAGTCGCTTTCCCTCGACGAGTCGACAATTCAAGCTGAACAATGCATTAGGTACTCGACTTTCTCTTTCGCTAATAATTTGTCTATTAAACGATTTGCTGATGTTTTTGACGGATTGGATCCTTAATTATACTTTATATTACCGTACTGTGTGTTGAAAATACTTATTTTACATAGTCGTAGGAACGCAAAGAGAAAGTCGACGAAGAGAGTCTCCCGAAGTTACTCAGAACCTAATGCATTGTTCAGCTTGAATTCTCGAATCGTGTGACTCGACTCGCCGTCCAAATCAAATGGATTATCGACACATTCGATTCGACAATTGTCAACTCGTCTAAAGAGAGCGACTTAAACTTGCAGAATAGACAAGACTGTGATCGGGTTGGTCAGAAAACAGTGAACACATTTCTATGAACGATATGTTGATAGTGGACGAAAAAAATGCATTTGTATTCCTGAGGAATGAAGACCGCCTCGCACGCATATCAAAAATTGGAATGCTCTCCTGGTCTCTTATTTCGAAAATAAAACCAAGGGCGCGTTGACCCCTCATAACCGCTAATAACCGCACCATCAATTAATAAATATGCCCACAATCACTCTCGGCAAGTAGCTTTTCGTATCATTTTAGTCGCCCGATTATCGCAAACATATCATATGGAGCGATTTCCGAATACGAAAAGCTACAACTGCGGTCGGGCACCTTCCTGCATGCGAGAGGAACGGTGGAGAGTGAATCAAAAAGGGGGCTTGTTTGGAGTGCTGCCTTCTGGTTCGCCCTCCAAGCAAGCCGCCCTCCGGAAATTAATTGTGTTGATACCAGTCTAGAATTATAGGCGCTTTAGTTAATCAATGCCGAAAGAATGCCACACAACCAAATCTGACACGCTTGCAGCATTAGCAACACAATAATTCTACGATCTTGGTGTTAGTAAGGTTTGTTAGGAGTACACTAAGGCTACCTTAGAACTAGTAGAAAGAAGTGAATGTAACGATCATGATCGAAGCGAATGAAGACGTTGGACGAAATTTACAATTACAGCGCAAGGTCTCACCTGGATGAGGAGATTGGGTTCCGCTCTGCTGCGATGGAGGTCGTTGTAGATTCTGCTGTACCGGCGGTTGTTGTGGTGGACCGGCCGGCGGTTGTTGACCAGGTCCCGATTGCTGCGGGGGTTGCTGCGAATAGTCCTGTGTCGAGCCCGGAGGGTAACCGGCGGCAGCAGCACTGCCCGGATAGGTACCGTAGCCATCCATCGAGGCGCTACTGCTTCCCGGCGCTGGGAACGAGTCTTGCGAGTTGGATGATCCTTCAATAAGAGACAACAAAGGGGACTAGTGAGTTGCGGTTTCGGGGCGATTTGGATTCTGTGACCTACCCGGAGAGGGGACCGAAGTGGTTTTGTTCGATTTCTTCTTGGAACCGGCTTCGACCTGGGCAATGATAGGTGCCGGGTCTATGCCACCACGATCGAACTTGCACTCGAATGGTAGTAGATTCTTGGTGTAGTGTTTTCGCAGCGTGTAAGCTGCACTGCTGCTAGCACCGATGCCAAGCATTCCGGCGATGTCCTTCCACGTTTTGCTCTTGGTTACCTTTAGTGACGATTAGGAAGTAAAGAAATTCTAGTTTTTTGCTCGAGAAAACCCATTGACAACGAACCGGCCCAGGGATAGAGTTAGGACCGGCGTCGCCATGTTGCACCCCACATTGATACGGAAAAGACCCACCACCCGGCTGTTAGTACTGTTAGTCTAGATAGACAAACTCACCTTACACACCTCAAGAAAACCGCCGCGCTCCTGCACCAGAACGTACAACTTGTACAGATCCAGAGGTGTCTTCGAGATCGTTGGACAGGCCGCAATCGGCGTTCGTCGCTCTTCCATGAAGGCTAGCAGCTTGTCCAGCCAAGGCCTTCGCTCCGGCTTGTCATCCATGTCGTATAACTTGTTTAAACTGTCAGATTTCTGTAAAACAAAACAATTCCGTAAATTTCAACTTCCGAAACATGGCCGAAATAAAAAACCCATAACTGAAAACAACTAACCACACCACTTTTTAGTAGACAAACTAATGGAAGGAAAATGAAAATGTTAAATCATCTCCCACCGAGGTGGAAATTTTCCAAGCAAAACAAAAATGAAAACAAACTCATCGTGAACAACTAGCTAAGACTACCAAAACCAAACAAAAAACTGTTAATTTTCAAAAGTATCAATTCATATTAACCTTAGTCGATCTAAAAGGAGTCTCCGTGGGAGGAACGTGGCTGTTAAATACCTGCGAAAAAAAAACGAAACAGAAGAAGTAAAAGAGCAAAGCTTTAGTTACTGACTATCCCGGACTATGCGAGGCGGAAGGCGAAAATCAAATTTCGTCTAAAATAAGATAAAAAGTAAAACTCCCAAACTGCGGCTACGATTTTTTTTTTTTGTTCTGATGATAATGGTTATCCTACGAAAAGGGGGTCATGGGTGGGATGTGTCGCCAAAGGGGGGAATTTAAACTGAAATCCAGATATAGAAATTTCATCTTCGGAAGGGATTTGCTAATGTTGATTAACCTAGAACCAATTGGGAAATAATACCAAGATTTTACACATAAATTCGGCTCTAACGCGGCACAACAGGACAAATCTAGAGAGAGAGAGAGTGAGAAAGTGAGAAGAGATTGTATCTACATTTCTACGACTGGCAACCGACGGCGGCCGGCGCGTCATCGGCATCGTCGTCGTCTGATCGACGTGCGAGGACAGCGCGGACGTGGACGGCGTGGTATAGGAGGAGTAGGAGTACCAGTACGCAGCGACAAGGGCTGCTGCTGCCGCTGCCGAGGCCGATGCCGCGGAGGACGCGGATGGCATCATCAGCGGCGTCGCAACCGGGGGAGAACGCGAAGAGCGGTACGGGCACGGCGATAGTGGCGGAAGTGGCGGCGGCGGCGGCGGCGGCGGCGAAAAAGGCGACAGCAGCCGTCTACTACTAGAACTACTTTTGCTGGCGGTGGCGACGGCACGCTGAGTGCTGCTGCTGAGCGCTGGTGGTCTGGCGCTGGCCGTTACTATACTCACTGGACTAGCTGGCGTCCGTTGCCAGGGCGTGGGCGAGCTCATCTCGAAGTCTTCGTGCTGATTGTGCGGTCCGGGCGACGCGGTCGTCGGTGTGCTAGACAGGTGACTTTGGTTGTAGAGGTCGCCTTTCCGCGATTTCGGCGTCGTGCAGTGCTCATCACCGGAAGCTGGCGGGATGAGAGAGAGAGAGAGAGTACAAATGGGTGGAAGGTTAGATAGAGGTTTTATTAGGTTTTGAGGCAGGAGCTGGCGATCAAGTCCTGATCGTACCAGTAGATATGTAAAGTTAATATTTGAAATATGAAAATGTTGTAACGAGTGTAAATGTTTCCCACCTAAAGATTTTTACCGAAATACATCTGAAAATCTCATCGGGCGATAAAACGATGATCGATATTTTCTTCAAAAGCTCATCGATCTTTTCGTCATGATAGTACGTGACAGTTTTCGTCAGCGATATTACAAGCCAATTTAGAGATATTATTATTAGTTGCACCACCAAACTTTAAAAACTTCCTCCACTCTATCGATTACATATTATTGCTTGGCTAATTTCAAGACGACTGGGATGGCATTACGAAGCTCGAAACGAACAACTTTTTGTACGAACGCTTGTGAGAAAAAGTTGTTCGTTTCGAGATCCGCAATACGGCTCCTGGTTAAAAATTTGGAAATATAATCGTTCGAGAAAAATGCTCATGACTGCATGACGGTTCGAGAATGACAAGAGAGCTAATGATAGTTCGTTTCTTCTCGTGATAGTGATATGGGCTGTTTTTTCAATGTCGCATGACGGCCGTGAGATTTGCCAACAGTGATTGCGGTATCCTAATATTTTCCCAAAAAAAAATTCAGGTAAACCGACCAAGATTCGTTTTGTGAAGTCTTTGGCGATATTCTCATGTTTGCGAAAGTAATAAACTAATTTCGATACTTTATCGAAAAGACGCATAAAATGAACGGGTCTCACTAAAAATTATCAACATTAAAATGAGCAAAACTCTTATGAAAATGTGTCATTTGGTGAGGAAACTTTTCTAGTTCTCTAAAAGGTTTGTGGCATCAATTGGCATTGCAGATACTCTTGATTTTATGACGGCAAATATTTCATTCGCTCATATTTTTATTTGGGGCTAAACTTATCTGCGATTCATAATATTGCCAGAAACTAGAATTCATTAGGAACCAAATTCTGACCCGAGAATCAAGATGTGGTGATAAATCACCAGGTCGAGCCCTCGTCACTGAAGAAGTCTGTAAGTCTCAGACGAAATAGGCCTATCTATGCTCATTAGATGAGTTTTTTCAAGTGATATTTAAAGAAATTTGCTCGCGTTTACTAACGATAGTTTGAAAAGGTGTTTCAGTTTCTATTTTTTATATCTTTAGATTGTTTAAGGGTGAAGAAGTTAAGTGTTAGTTTTTTTTTTTTAATGCTCATTATTTTGAATCCGGTTTAAGAAAAAAGATGCCTATGACGATTCTAGTCAGATAACCTACTGCACAGTGGGTGAATGCGTCCACCAACCCGAATATCCAGGATATATTTCAGCCAATTTGGGAGATGTTCGTACACCCGAAATAAAAAAGGAAGATTTTAATGCAATTTTGCATGATTTTGTTCCATTTCTCGTTATGGATCATATCTTGGAGAAAAGATGGAACATTTGTCGTGAGCAAAAAAGCAACACATCAATTCACTTTGAAAAAATCAATGTGTGCGTGAGGTTGTGCAGTGTATTAGTTGTTGAGTGTGAGATTGGAGTCCGAAAGTTCAATGACTCACCAAAAAAACAAACGATCTCGATTTGTAACCGAGATTCGAACCGCGGCCGCCAGCGTGACGGCTCTAGAAAGTAACCAAAATAAAACACTTGACGGCGGAATTTCAACAGTTGCCAATAGCGTTGCGGCATTTTGTGGCATCGACTCACCGATATTGAAATGTTGGTGATGGCAAAGACGGTTGCTTCGACTGTCGAGGCACAAAAAAATACAGCGATAAATGGCTTTCATGGCTTCGTTTATACCATAAAACGCCTTGTGGATAAAGATGGACAAAATTGCCTTTTCGGAATCCTGCGGATTTCTCAAGATGGTGTAGAAAAAACTGCATTTGAATTTTGGGCCTTCATTGCAACTTTTGGGTGTACGTAACAAGCTCATCGTACACCCTAAACACATATGGAGAGCCATTGAGATGTACAAGTTGCCTGTTCCTAATTTGGAAAATAATCGATTCCGTAGCAATCGCAAACTAAAAGTGTTTGCCAGCCTGTTCCAGATGACCCTTAGGAAGTTGCCAACATGAAAAATGATCGGACCCCAAGAAATATTGTTTTTTGTTTTGTTTCTGTATTATCGAGATTTTCAGCCTCGGGCTGGTTCATCTCCCATCGTAGTCACTCAAACACCTCTTTGGGTGTTTTTCGTAACTTGTTCGGGGGTGAGATTTGAACTCGTGACTTTGGCGTTAGAGGTATGGATGTTAACCACTACGCCGTGGTCACCCCACCCCAAGAAATATTGATTTGAAAACTCAACATTTTTCGAAAATTTTCGGGTCTAAAGCTTTCTATGACAATTCCAAATGAAGCAGGGATGCCAGATCTACAGAATTTCCCGTAGATCTCCGGAACTAAATGATTTTTGTGAAATTTCGTTTATTTTTGCGGAAATATACGGACTTGTGCTATTTCCTATGGAAATTCGAGTGCAATTCTGAACATGAAGGGAGCCATAACTTTATGGCTGTCTAAGTACAAGATATTTCGAGCCAATATAGCAATGTGTTCGAGTCGAAATATTTCCATGGTCACTCCGAAACAGGTTTCGGGTACCCTGCAACTGTGGTACTGGAACCATAGACAAGGACAGTGGAAGTGTATTTGGATTGGCCGTTGTCAAGGCCGTTCAGGATTTTGTATGTCAACCACTGGAAGTCAGTGTGGATTTACAGTTTGCTATGGCCAGGCTATTAGCAGGCTTGCTTTCAACTTTACCAATGGAATTATACTCAGTTTCAAAGCTACATGTTTGCGGTGCCCAGGGAAAAAAGCCAATTTGGAACACTACCGGAACCATAATAATTTGAATGTCAAACCTCAAGATTAGGGAGGTAGGAAGGAGTATTCTGGTCTACAACTGTCCACTCTATAGCCGATTCTAGATAGTGGAAGAAATGGCCAATTTCAACATGAGTACCAAATTTCAAGATTCAAGGTCAAGGTTTGAGTTCAATAATTTACATTCTAAGATCAGTCTATAATAGGCTCTAGGTGACTCAGTATTTGTGGCCATTTTGAGAAATGATCGGCACCATAGCAATATGGATGTTGAATTTCCGGGTTCAATCCGGGTTCAAAGCTTTCCATTGGCACTTTTTGGCAGGTTCTGAATCTCTCAGGGCCAGTTTTTAACAAGGGCAGAGCTAGAGCACTGTGCTTGATCAAAATCAATATTTGCATGCTAATGTCAATAGAAGTGTATTCGCGTACAGAATATGTCAGGCCTTTGTAAAAGGTTCCAGATGACCCTGAGAAAGTGGCCAATTTTAAATATCACCGGAACCATGCAAATATGTGCGTCAAACTTCAAGATTTGGCAAATCAACGCCACTGGAAATGTATTCGGGTCTAAAATTTTCCGTTGCCACTTTACAGCCCTTGTCAAAATAGCTAATTTCCGACATGACCGGAACCCTAGCAATATGGTTGTCAAACTTCAAAATGTTTGAACCATCTGTAAGTTTTCTACACTTTGATTGTTGTTTTGTTGTATTCTCCTAATGCGCGGAGTAGCGATATCTAATGATGAAATTTGTCAGAAGCAGATAATTTCCCTCCCATGTTGATGGGATAAGAGCCTCTCTTACCAGTCAAGGGGGTATCTTCCCCCTTGCCTATCCCGCATCTGGGGTAGTTTGGTAAAATATTATGCGCCCGATTGTATACTACCTTCATATGCCCTCCGCTCGTTTTCAACATGTATCTTTCAATTTTCATAGCCTGCCGTTACTCTAAACGGAACAATCAATGCTTTCTCTTCAATTCTCTTAGTTCTAGCAATAAATTACTGTCCACTCCTAGAGCCTCTCATGTTGATGGGAAATTATCTGGTTTTGACAAATTTCATCATCTGTAGGTGTTTGTACTTGAGTCCAAAGTGGTCATCGACATTCTAAATCAGGTTCCAGCTGCCCTTAAGATAGTGCTTGGAATTAACCGGAACCATGCGGGGCAGATGGGGTAAGATGGGTGCCAAACTTTATGATATTTCATTTCAATGCCATCGGAAGTTTGCCAGGCACTCTGTAGCCGATTCCAGATGACTCTGAGGAAGTGATCAGTTCAGGACATAGCCGCAACCATTGCAATATGGAGGTCAAGTTCTTCAAGTTTATGTTCGAGTCCAAGTATGTCCATGGCCACGCTGTAACAGGTTCCGGGTGCTAATTTTCGACAAGACCGAATCCCTGGCAATACAGGTATCAAAACTCGCAAATATCCAAGTCTATTTGAAAGAAAGTGGGTTGGTTTTCTAGTTGCCATGGCCATTCTGTAGCAAAGTCCGAGTATATAAGTATATGTGACTTAGTTGGGAAATGATCAAACCCATAACCCATCAAAATGGGTGTCACAGTTCAAGATTCCTACATTCGTCCTTCACTTAATCAAGAGATTGGATTGCTTTCGTAATCAAATTTGATTAGGTTTAGTAACAAATCTCAAACATAACAAGCAAATTCACTGATGTGTCACGTCGTTGTCTTTCGAGTAGGATCAATTGAGTTCAGATCGACGGTTATGAAATCGAAGTGGTAGACGAAATCGACTCATTGGTGACCGCCGATAACGACACCAGCAGAGAGATACGAAGGCGCATTATGGCTGGTAATCGTGCCTACTTTGGATTCCGAAGGACGCTAAGATTGAACAAAGTTCGCCGAGCTACAAAGTTGACCATTTTTCCAGACATTAATCAAACGTGGGGGTCCAACGCGCTCTTGGCGTCTTTGAACGCAAAGTGTTGCGTACGATCTACGGTGGAGTGCAGATCAAAGACGGAACGTGGAGAGGGCGAATGGACAGCGCTGAAATCGCTCAACTACGGTGGGCTGGGCATAAGTGTCGTAAGAAAGTCGGGCGACAGCCCAGTTAAAATGATTTTCGATAACGATCCGACGGGCGCAAAAAGAAAGGGTGCGCAACGAGCAAGGTGGATCGATCGAGTAAAAGGCGACCTGCGGATCCTTCGCAGACTACGAGGCTGGCGAAGTGTAGCAATGGACCGAATAGAATGGAGCAGATGCCACCTTGGTCTTGGCCTGATTGGTAATGTAAGGTATGAATTGCAAAATGATGAGATTAGCATGGGCACATAAACTCTATTTTCCCTTCGTCTCTGTCAATACAAAGAATGGACTTCGAATACGGGCAAGAAGAGAAAGTGAGATAATAACGAAAGCATGGCCGCCTATCTCAAGGCTGGTAGCGTCTAAGAGTCTACTTATAGGCGATCATATGTCTGAAAAAGAGACAATAAAGAAACCAAAGAGGAACTTTGTGTAAAGTGTAAAGACATGTTGAACTGTAAAACGAAAAGTAAATGTATTCATATTAGAGGAAATCTGATCAGGTCGACAAATGCCAAAAAGAATTACTAAAATTTTTGATTCTTCCAACTTTAATTTGAGTTTGCAGAATAATGATGAAAAAGATTTAACTTTAACTTTATGATTTAACGATTTTTTCACGTTTGTGAAAGTCAAAAGTAATTTTTCGATTAAATTAAATTCGATTAAATGAACGGGTCTCACAAAATTGTGTCCATAATCTAACGATCAAAACTTTTTTGAAAATCGAGCATTCGACGAGTACCAGGGCCATTAGGTCCTAGAGGTCCTAGAGAGCATTGATCGATTCTCTTCATCTATTTTATCTTTCGTTAATAACTTTGCTATAAAAAAGTGTATCGAAAGATTGGTCCTAAATTTGTTAAATGATACCTTGTTCTATCGATATGATTTTTTGTAAACTACTTAAATGTTTTGGTAATGCAAAGAATAGATAATCCGTCAATGGACACTTAGGACCTAATTGAATGTTAGCCTTGTATCGTTTCAGAAACAACCATCGAACAGAGTACACACAATACCGGTTTATTTCAAAAGCTCCCTTTTATCCCTTTCATGCCAGAATAAATAAATCGGAACGACCACTCACCTACTGAGGTATTGGATAAGGTACTCTGCTGACTGGCTTCATCGAGAGGAGCGCCATCAGGTCCCGTTGTAACGAGTGAGGTAACTGGATGTGGCAGCCCGCCAGACACGTTGATGCCATTGTCCTGGCCGAGCGGGCCCGATTCCGGATGGGGCGGCTGTGGTGGTAGCGACCCGTCCGGATGACTGTTGGGTCCGGTCTGTGGCGGAGTGTGCTGCTGCTGTTGCTGTGGCGGACCTCCGGGTGGTCCCCCCGGCGGACCCTGCTGGTTCGGAGGAGTACCGGAAGGTGGTCCCATACTGGTCGGACCCATCGGTGGGCCCATGTGGTGAGGTGGACCCATCGGGGGATGCATACCGGGACCGTTGCCATAGCCCTGGGGCGGTGTGGGACTAGGCGCACCGCCATAGCCGCCTTTGTGTTGTAGATGCTGTTTAAGATAGTTCAGCGGCCGAGGGGATCCGCTTTGCGGAGGACCTCCGGCTGGTGGTCCCTGTTGGGACTGTGCTTGATTCGGTTGCTGTGGTGACGGGGGAACACCACTCGGGGGCATTCCCTTGCCCGGTTGCTGCTGATGATTGTTCACATGACCTCCGGGACCCTGTGGTCCAGGACCTGGAGGTCCCCAGCCTTGCTGGTACGGTTGATGCGGAGGATATTGAGAGTGCGGAGGTGGGCCACCAACATGATTTGGCATACGATGGCCTGGGTAGCCACCGGGGCCACCGGCTACACTATTCGGTGGGGGACCGGGAGGTGGTGGTTGTCCCGGTTGTCCACCCGGCGGCGATGGGCCATAGCCTCCCGGATACTGGGGCCGGGGTGAGTAACTTCCTTGAGAATGTGGCGAATACTGCTGCGATTGAGGATTGTGTGGCGGATATGGTGACATTTGCTGTGGACCAGGCATTCCTGCACCTGGTCCACCGGGACTAGGTCCCATCTTGTATCCGCCATGCATATGTGGCGGATGTGGTGGTTGTGTCTGATATCCTTGAGCTGCCATGCCTACTTGCGGTGGCAATGGGCCCTGCTGTTGCTGTTGCTGCGGGCCACCGGCTGACGATGCGGAAGGAGGACGATTCGGCGATGCAACTCTCGAATGATCGGGTGGCTGCTGCTGCTGCTGCGATTGCGATTGATTACCGTGGCCTAGATTACTACTACTACTACTACCTAGTTGATTCTGTTGCTGATTTGGAACTTGGGAGTGACTACTGGAGGGGCGCGGCGGCATCGGTATACTTTGCTGACCTGTAGGAAAAAGAGAAAAAAAAAAGAAAAGAAAATCAGCATGAGTTATCTCGTTGAAAATCTCAAGGTCGTCTTCGTCATCGCCGTAGACACAACAAAGGCGATAGATATAGGTCAATGTCACGGAAACCGTAGTGTTTACATATACGAACGTGCATATAGATGTGAGCGGAAGAAGTTCCGAGTGGGGTGAGGTGGTAAGCATATACAAAAGTTTACCGGCACAAGGAGGCAAGGGCTATTCATAAAATAAACATAAAAAATCTCAAACCCCTTCCCCTCCCATCATTGAACGGTATGCTGTGTGTGTGTATTTTTCTCAAAGCGGTGGCGGCGGTGGTGCTTGTTGTATAGCTGACTCGACAACGATGACGACGACGTCGACGCCGTTGCTGGCGATGGTTATGCGGCATTATTTCATGAATGGAAACGAGAGCTTCTTCTGGTGGTGCTTTTCAACATCTTCCTCGAACCCCAAACCCAAACCCGGGGCCCCACTTTCCCCCAGCGTTGCTGCCTACAGCGTTCAAAACCGTGCTATTCTTTCACTCTCTTTTTGAATGGTGATTGCATGGAAGGTAGGTCCCTTCCTTCACCACGTGCTCTTACGGTCTGTTGCGCTTTTCGAAGCATATTTTCTTCGATCCGTTTCGGTTTGGTTGTGTGGGAAATTTCGGAACTCCGGCCTGTTTTCCCTAAAAGTGCACTTTACGCACGATGGGGAGGTCAATCTCCCAACTAAAATATAAAGCTGCATCGAGGCATTCTCTGAAAACCGATCCGAAACGATAAAACAACCATCACACAACCTCACACGCTACTCTAAACGATCGCTCTACTCTGTGATAAAACGATTGAGTAACAACAAGCCGACAGAATACCGCACAGTCTGGCACTGGTGTGTAGAGATACCCTCAACTGACTTGACCCCTCCCCACCCCCGTGTCGTTGTGATGAGTTGAGCGAGTTGAGCTTGTACGAATTCAACAACATTATTTAGAGAAACGACCGACCGAATAACCGACCGACGGACGAGACGTCGAAATGGCACGCTAATGAAAGTGAAAATATTTAAATAGATTAAACATGTACATATAACCGGCATATAGTCATAGAAAGGAGACGATACGAGTATAGCAGTCAGTGTTTCTATCATTGTCCGCTTCGACGACCGAACGAAACAAAATGATAGGCTGATGCAAACGGAACGGTTTGACCTACTCCTAGCTGCTTAGATGGGCGGCCGGCGCGGCGGTGTTGTCGGGTGCCGGGTGTTGTCTAGGCCTGCGACTAGACACACTCAACATGGGCCCCCAAACGATGCGAGTGCTTCCATTCCAGTGCAGTCCCCGTCCGTTTGTTCGTCGTATGTAAAAGCACCGTTCGTAACCGGCAGAGTTCACCGGCTCAAGGCCGGACGTTATCTCTGTGCGTCTCGCAGCAACCCACCGGCGAACGAACGGACGGACGTGACATACGTAGCGGAAAGTGGGGCAAGATGGCCATGTTAACGTATCTCAAATAAAGTAACAGTTTTAATGTTTTTTTAACAGACAAATTTACTTTTCTATAATCTACGGAGGCTTTGCGAGTTTAACTAAAATTCTGAAACGCAACCAAAACAATGTGTTAAAATTCAAATGAAAAATCGAAAAAAAATCATGATATGGGGACTAGTTCTATAGACTGTTCCAGAAAGTATAAGCACACTTTCAAAATAACAAAAAAGTCATGTTTTTTTAGTTTTAATAATTTTATTTGGCAAATCATATTTGTATTTGTGTTTTATATGATATTTTACTCTCGTTTAATCAAAATATTTAATCATAGCCAAGACTCCTAACTTTTCCTCGAACATGACCCATTAGCTTCTGCACAGTGGTACTTCCCACCATTTTGACCACTTTTGGACAATCTTTTTTAAATTTTTGGATGTCGTCCGCTGGTTCTATGAATTTTCGAAGCTTTGCTTCGATTGGCCGTGCCTCCGGGCAGTTCGGCGGATTCATGTCTTTCGGCACGAAACATACATATTGACTTTTGTACCATTCTAAAGTGTCCTTTGCGTAATGACATGACGCCAAATCAGGCCAAAATACTACTTGACCTTCGTGTTGCCTGATCATCGGCAATAATCGCTTCTGGAGACATTCCTTAACGTATTTCTGAGTGTTCATCGTCTCCGTTGTGATGTACGGACTAGATGTTTTACCACACTCGCATATTTCCTGCCAAACCATAACCTTCTAACCGAATTTTTCGGTAAAAATTGCCCTCTCCATTTCGGAGATGTCTTTGTCTTCGCTTACAGTATAGAATTGTGGTCCGGGAAGCGTTTTGTAATCTATTTTCACATACCTTTCATCGTCCATTATTATACACCCAGAATTTCTACACAATAACGAATCGTAGAGTTTGTGGGCCCGTGATTTCACGGACGCGGCCTGTTTTGGGATCCTATTGGGTTTTTTCTGCTTCCGGTATGTTTTTAGCCCAAGTCTTTCTTTGGAACGCATGACGAGGTCTCTAGTTTTTTCGCAACATCCCGAACGGAAGTCGCTGGTTTTCGCTTGTAGGCATCCCTGATCTTTTTATCGATATCCCGACTAACATGACCGGATTTCCGACCACTCTTCGGCGCATCTTCAACGTACACTGTTCTCTATATTTTCGAATCGCAGATCGTTCAGCTCCGATGCTTACACCCTCTTCCTTGGCCAATTTTCTCAAGGACAGTCCGCTCACAGTGCACCATTTGTGCACGTATTTTTTGGTGGTGGGGGGAAGACCGCGTTTTTTGGTAGGTAGCACAAAACTGAGCTTTTTTTTGTGTTTGTCATAAGGGAGGGAAAAAAAAGGAGCCAAAACAAATATATTTTTTTATTTTTTTTTATTTTTGTGTGTGTGTGTGTGTGTGTGTGTGTGTGTGTGTGTGTGTGTGTGTGTGTGTGTGTGTGTGTGTGTGTGTGTGTGTGTGTGTGTGTGTGTGTGTGTGTGTGTGTGTGTGTGTGTGTGTGTGTGTGTGTGTGTGTGTGTGCAATCCAACGCCCACCGTCCGGCAGTGTTTTTATGGAAGAAAAATGTTTGCAGTTAAACGAACTGTTGTCGAATCGACAAACACTTTTAGCCCGGGAGTTGGAAGGTGATAGCTCTGTTGGGTTCCAGTGACCCATTTCAGAATGCCTGGTTACTCACGTCCATTCCGAGGTCACTTTCACTTACAACAAGCCCCGCATAGACACAGTACAAACATCAAATGGATATAGGTACTGTGCATACACTTCCATCATCAAATCTTACTGTTTTGAGGATGGCACGTATTTATCAGTATCGTTCAAATTTAGTTATAATCAGATAGACCTCACCGGAATTTGTTGTTGATATACAGTCTTCATTTGGACGGCTTCTCTGTGATGCTAAAGGAGGCTTTTATTCGGCAAATATTTTCACATCATCCTTTTCGAATGGAACAGCCCGAATTCAATTAGTACTTCCCGCAAAAATGCAATACAACGAAAAACACAGGCAAAAAAGCACTTGTGAGAAAAAAATTTACTTGAAAATCACAATCATTGTGCAACGAAAGAAAAATAAAACTTCACAGCTCTCCATCTGTATATCTGAAATTATATGCCAGTCACTCACGCACGCATGCGCGTTTGCTTCGTTCTTTGCTTCTGACCAGCAAATGGCCGTTTGCTACTTTGCACTGGCTTTCTTTTTTCTCTCTCCACACTCTGTCAATAAAAAAAATCCCCCGCTATGAGGCGACTCTATATCGACTTCTAAACTGCTTATAATCATAAATACTCTAATTTAATCATTTTTCTCCGCGTGGCACAATATTAACCGCACTATCAAACACAATTAAGCTGATATTAACTCTTCCTCCGGGTGCGGGGCCAAAGCACATATTTCATTGTATTCAAAGTGACCGTTAAAATAAGGTGTGCTTATACTTTCTGGAACAGTCTATATCAAAGTCATAAGATGCATTTTTGATGAAACTAAGGTACTTGCGTTGCTAAACTTGTTCATGAGTATTTATGTTTTTCACCTGCTTCATTACAGTTACTCAAAGCTCAATAAAATGATGTATATTTTGTTGAAACACCATTCTTGGTTTAGGATTTTGTTAAATAAGTATGTAAAATGTCTTACGTTTTATATTTGTTAAACTATCATGAGCATCTTTTCCGTTGAATTACAGTTATTTAAAAGATTTTAACATTATTTCCATTCTTGCCCTCATGAATAAGTGATGTTCATCTGACTCCATTCGGTATAAAAAAATTGTATCTTTGTAAAATAATTTACGAAAACCAAATTTGAATGTAGTACCTTCACAAAAAATTACCCAGTTATGAAATTATGCTACTGTACAGGGTAGACCCAAATAAGTCACGCAGTATTTTGTTTGCTAGAATTCTTCTAGCCATCGCAAGAGCCATCTGGTTGCCAGCATATTAAAGAGGGACTGATTAATATGTAAAAAAAACTAGTGTTCGCTAGATTCCGTCGACAGGAAGTGCCTAAGAAAAATATGGACTTCAAAAGACAACGGATTTTGCAGTTGCATTTGGCGGGAAAGCGTCCCAACCACATACTGGCCGAGACCCGGAAGGAAGGAATATGCCGCACATTAATCCGACCGGACGTTGAGAAGATGGAGGACGAGGGGAACTATCGATCCAAAGAAAAAACCAGGTCATCCTCGCAGTGTACGTACCAAACGGCTTGTAAAGGCGGTGCGTGAGCGAATTCGCCGAAATCCTTGTCGTTCTTCATATAAACTGGCTAAGGATATGGACGTCTCCAGGTAAACTATCAGATCGGTTCTCAAAGAGGATTTGAGATTGGTGCCGTACAAGAAATGAAAAATTCATGGACATTCGAAAGCCAACAAGAAGAACAGAGTCATTCGTTGTCGCGAATTACTTCGTCGGCCCGGTGATTCCATTGTTGTGTTTTAGGATCAGAAAAAAATCGTATTGCAGCAAAGTTTCAACACCCAAAATGACAGGGTCTATGCAGCGCGTATTCAGGATATCCCTTCTTCAATTCGAGCAGTTCAACGCTTCCAAAATCATACTTTCGTCCTGGTTTGGGGAGTGATTTCTGCGGAAGGTCGTCTACCTCTGCTTTTCATGGATAAGGGTATAAAAATCAACGCAGCATACTACGTAAAAGAGCTCGGGGAAAAGTTTGGGGGACCCTCCCTACGGGGGTGGGGGACCCCCAAAGGGGGGGTCCACAGGAGTCTTCGCCCGCCCCGGGGGGAAAATTACCCGAGGGGGGGGCACAAAGATTCGCACCCTTCCTTCTGAGGAATTGTGCCCCGCTTCTTCCCCAGAACACCTCCTCTTTTTTTTTTTTTTGGGGGGGGTATGAAGCCTTTCAACAAGTGGTAAACAAACACCCCAGAAGATATGGGTATCCCCAAATAATGCAGTGCCGCTTGTCTTTTCGTGGGAGATACAGTCTTTGTTTCATGCGTCACTTATTTGGGCCTACCCTGTAAAGGGACCCAATGGTCAAATTTGAAATAAGAATAGCTTAACTCTATTTTCTAATATCGTAATATAATATTGTTTCGCGAGTTTTGTTAACACTAGAATAAATCCCTCAGTGTGTATTTTTCCCTCTCCCAATTTCTTCCTCTGTTGCGTTACAAAGTTACTTTTTCAAAAAATCGTATGTGCTGTATGTGTGTGTGTGTGTGTGTGTGAGGTACCGCCATATTTTTTACTAGGAAAATCCTATTGCGACCGTCACGCAAAGCGGTCAGGTTTTGAGCGTTAATATCTCCGTCGTTTCTCCAACAAATTTCAAAATGTTGCCCCAATCGATTGGAAATATTTCTACGCGTCGATTTCACTTAACTAAAACTATTGATGTTCAACATTAAACTATTTAAAATAACGCAAATATTAAGTGATGTCTTATAATTTAGTTTTGCAGAATAAATTTACTACATGAAAAGTATTCTCCTATCACAGACTTCAAATGTAAGTAAGCGAGATCTCATATGCAGCAGTGAACGATATAAAAGGGGTACACCTCTGCAAGATGCTCCATTCGCTCGGCAGCCTCGGAGCAGTTCAGAGCGACAATGAGCCAGTATTTAATTGGCAGCTGGCGGTGACAAGTACCCTGGAGGGTGATTGATTATGCAGTCGGTTAACCAAGCCAGTGGTGAACTTGGAGCCAGCCGGTTGGCGCTACTACGAGCGAAATAAGTGTGATCTAGTTGGCAGCCATCTTTCGATAAGGCGGTTGAGTGGTATAAGCCAGCCACTACCAACATTAGTATGACATGTTACCAGTTAGATGCCAGTTAGCAGATAATTGATTTCAATAATCTGATAAGAACTGTTACAAATATGACGCTAGTATTGCTGTGAATGCTGATCAATTGTCGCACAATATTAGTAGTGATGTGAATAGGCAATTCGACAGGTCCAAAGAAGATCGATCAAACATGGACCATTTTAAATCTGTCCTTTTAAGGGCGAGCGGTTTGATTTTCCCAGCTAAAGAGTTGGTTTGGATTGTCAATTGGAAGCCAGCGATGGTTAAAAAATGTCAGCTTTCCCATCGCCGCATATCTTAAATCCTTTGTACAATTTCATACACGGCTCGGAAATTTCAATGGTCTCTATATTATTTCGAAGCGCAAACATACAGCAAGCTTATGCCAAGAGCAGCATGACAAATAGAAATTTTACAAAAGGCGACCGTCACGATATATTGAAACAAATGATTATAACACTCATTACACATTGCTACGTAGTCCTACGTCATTTTTCCTCAGGATTTCTTCCCCTCCATATCACAACCACCTACAAAACACACACTGACACAAACACTTGTATATGTAGACACATGTTTATCAGAATTTTTTTGAATTGTACACTAAAAATTATCAAACGTTCACAAAATTGCCAAAAATGTTTATGACTTATCTGGGTGTCATTGTGCGTGTTCTAGATAAGTCACAAATAAATCTTGTTTAGTTCTGTTCCATTCGTTGTGAACAAGTCAATTCATTGAGCGATGCGGCAGCGTTGCGTACACGCACCATGACGTCATGGCATTCCTAGGTACCGGAAAAATATCAATTGAATTAAAATAAGTCTTTCAAGACTAACTAAAAACCTCTATATACAGTGACGGACAATACAATAAGACCAAAGCCTGATTTTCATACAAAATGGTCATGTTAGGGGGCTTGCCTTTCATTTTCTCGAGAACCAATTGAGCTGAAATTTCGGCTGTGGTCCAGAAGTAGCCTAAATTCTCATCTGCATTAAATCCATCATTTTTCATTCACCACTTTAAAAGTTACAGACATACGACAAAACAATAAGACCACTTTTTGATATCCATAAAGGATGCTCGAATTTGAGGATCTGAATTTTGATTATTGATGCACGGGTCATTTTAATATCAGTATACTATAGATTGTAATTAACACTCATCAACAAGGCCCAAACTATGGATATCAAAAGGAGGTCTTAATGTTTTGTCTTAGGTGGTGTCTGTATTTTCTGAAGTGGTGGATGAAAAATTATGAATTTATTACAGATAAAAATTAAGGTTATTTCTAGGCTATTGCCAAAATTTCAGTTCAATTACTTCACGGGAAAGTGAAAGACAAGCCTCCAAACATTTTGAATGAAAATCGGGCTTTGGTCTTATTGTATTGTCCGTCACTGTAGGTTTTATTCGATTTTTTTTTTTTTCGCAAAAACGGCGAAAATGGGTTGATAACTTAGCATACGTAAAATTGACGGTTAAAATAGGAGTGATTCTCATACCTTGCTCGAGAATAAATTCCAAGAATTGTGAGCTAGACAACATGCTTGTCTTGCCCCACGTTCTCCTAATCGAGCAAGCAAACGCCGAGGTGCCTCGGACTGTATGTTTTGGAAATCGTACGCATAACAGGAGAGATAACGGAACTCCCTTCCGAACGACACAGGTGGCGATGATGACGGTGATGGTGGTGTTTTGGGCTGCACTCACGCTTTTATTATGTGTTATCTTTACCGGTTGAATGTGCAGTGGCGAGGTACGCATTTGGGATTCATGAGGAGGAACACTCCGGCGAGCCGGTAGGAGGTGAATTGACGCATCGGTTAAGTTCAAGGTTAGATGGGCTGCGTTCCGCATTGTTGCATAAACGGATGTGATTATTGGAATCTCGTGATTTCAGAAGTTCAAGCTGGTCAAAGATTTCAATATTCCTGAAGGAAAAGCCAATAATGGCCCATTATGTCCAATGAAAACTCACAAATGCGTAATGCATACAGCATGCGCAACAAAGCATTTTAATCAAAACCTTTTTACAGTTCGCCTTTGGGATTCTAATCAAGTTAGCTTTTTGCAACTTAAAGCCTGTCGACGTTAAATTTCGGACACTTTTGTT
The DNA here is from genome assembly GCA_024533555.2 of Aedes koreicus. Taxonomy (NCBI): domain Eukaryota; kingdom Metazoa; phylum Arthropoda; class Insecta; order Diptera; family Culicidae; genus Aedes; species Aedes koreicus. The sequence goes on from JAHHFK020005245.1 coordinate 123,982, forward strand.
TCAGTGTAGATTTTGAATTATTTCACGAATCGCTGAAACTTTTTACTTATATGACAGTTGAAACTCTCCACTTTATTTCGTGGTACAACATGTTTACGTTCTTGTTACATTGAGTTAAATGGCGTCGAATCAGGTGAAAGTGCGAAAACGCATTTTGTACGAACGGCAGCAAAATCCGAATTTATCGGTACGCGATCTTGCCAAGAAACTAAAACTACCGAAAAGTACCGTGTTTTGTGTTTGCAAATCATTTGACCAGCGCTTGACTGTGGATCGGAAGGTTGGAAGTGGAACAAATCGAAAAGTATGCTCCCGACAAATGGACGAGAAGGTGGTAGGTTGGGAAGTCAAAATCATACGTGCAAAAAGTGAAGCAGAGGCAAGGACTGAAGGCGTACAAAGTGAAAAAGGTGCCCAACCGTGATGACAAGCAAAATTTCACTGCAAAATGTCGTGCTAAGGAGCTTTACACCAATTTTTTGCAAACATTTTCTGGTATCATAATGAACGACGAAACATATGTATTCGAAGACTTTAAACAGCTTCCGGGTCTGGCTTTTTATGCCACAATGCAAAGGAACGCCGTTGCCGAGCATTTCCGGACAATGAAGGTGTCCAAATTCCCGAAGAAGTATTTGATTTGGCAGGTCATATGTAGTTGTGGTCGAAAATCTGAAAGTTTCGTCTCTACTGGCACTATCAATAAGCATGTGTGCGAGAAAGAATGGCTGCAAAAGAGGTAGCTACCATTTATCAGAAGCCACGACTCTCCAGCTCTGTTTTGGCCTCTTGTCACTATGCGAAATCCGTCGTGAAATGATATAAGGTACAAGAGGTCAAATGCGTGCCAAAAACAGCCACTAAACTGTCCAGAACTTCACCCAATAGAGAAGTACTGAGCTCTAGTTAAGCGGAAACTAAAAAAAAAAAAAAAAAAAAAAAAAAAAAAAAAAATTTTTTTTTTTTTAAAAAAAAAATTTTATGAGGGGGGGAAAAAAAACAACAAAAAAAGCAAAGTTCCAGAACCACATGTGTCATTTTCAAACCTACACTAGAAACAATGAATGCTTCTGTGAGACAGCGTGAGGTTCACTCATGAACCATGTTGAAGTTTGTCATAGAAGTTCCGCAAAATCTTCATTCGTTCAGTGTTTTCTGTCACACAAGCGTTTCATTCATTGAGACAAACGCAAGAGTCCGATCATCATCAATTAAAGTTGGTGAAATTTTCAAAAGCGGTTGTGACACAGAAAATCTTTGTGAAATTAATACGCAATGGAGCCTGAAACATTTCAGCCAAGATAAAAAAAAAGAATCTCGGAAGCGAACTAGTGACCAGACGCTCACCAAAAGTGCAGGTCAATGAGTCCAAATGCACCTACGAGCAGGCATCCTACGATCTGGGCAACACAATCCGTCATTTTCGCTCAAAGCATCCGGAGCGAAGTAGGTTTGCTGGGCGAAAATGGCACACCCTTCAAGAAACCTCGTAAATTAAAAAAAAAATGATGATTCACATGGACGAGCTCTTCAGCTTGCAAGTCGACTTGGCATAAAAATATTACCGGCACGTACTAGGCTTTCAGCATAGTACATATGCTCTGCTACTCTCTCAGTCATTCATTTCTGAACTAATAGAACATTGCTATCAGTTTCAGTGAATGTTGCTGAAATTGACAATGGCTTATGAATTGGGTGATGAACTTTAAGAGTTCATGAATTTTAAATCAGAACAGCCAGGACAACGTTGAATGAACTAGCGAAAAAGCTTCGTGTACAGAATATTATTTACATATTCCGAAGCTCTCGCACGGAGTGAATGTGTCTTTTAGACTGAAGTAATTCTCCACAGATTTCATCAAGTGAAAATGAAAAATCCCACACCTCTGCTGAGGATACCGTACGGAACCTGATGGCGGGTGTACCATAGAAAGTTCGAGAATTCAACAGAAAGAAGAATTAACATCTTTATCAACTGTTTCTAATGTAGATATAACTCTATTATTGAGAAACATTGTATTGTACATTTTTTTTTTTTGCTGCTATTATTTTGGTGTCCGAAATTTAACGTGGACAGACTTTAAGATATATATCATTATATATAATCATAAGTGTGATGTTCCCGAGAACCTCCGGACACAGAAGATGTCGAAGTTCGCCAAGACGTTCATAATTTGGCAAGCGATTTGTACTAGCGGAGTACACCTTTCGTTACCGCAAGCATCATTAATGGACAGGTGTATTTGGTAGAATGTCTCCAAAAGCGGCTTCTCCCTCTCCTGAAGGCTCACGGCGGTCCGACGATCTTCTGGCCGGATTTGGCATTATACCACTACACGAAGCGTGTGCTAGAGTGGTAAAGGGCAAACACGAAATTATTGCGACACCGAAAATGTCATGCCAATTTTCTTATAATGTTTAGAATCAAACCAAAATTTTTGGGTAGTTTTATACATATATTTAATATATTTAAAGTTAATCGATGGAGCCTTGAGTGTAAAATTGAAAGCATTTTCGCTTGATGCCCTCCATCAAAGTCTTTACAGTGTCATCCGGTACCAGTTTCTCAGTTTTTTTTTCCATTTTCTTAACATGTCCTTCTCGTCTTTGACTGTCTTCTTGCTCTTCCGAAGTTCCCGCTTCATCATTGCCCAGTACTGCTCCACCAGGCGCAGCTCCGGACAGTTTGGCGGATTCATGTCCTTTGGAACAAAATGGACAGAATTGGCCTCATACCACTCCAGGACACTTTTAGAATAGTGGCATGATGCCAAATCTGGCCAAAATAGCGGAGCTTCGTCGTGCTGCTGCAAGAACGGCAAAAGGCGCTTCTCGAGGCACTCAGATTTGTAGATCTCGCCATTTACTGTGCCCTTTGCCACGAAAGGCTCACTCCTCAGTCCGCAAAGAGCAGATGGCCTGCCAAATGAGATATTTGGAGGCGAACTTCGACATTTTCATCTTCTTAAATTTGTCGTCCACATAGAACTTGCTCTTGCCGGTGAAAAACTCCAACCCCGGAATTTGCTTAAAATCGGCTTTTATATACGTTTCGTCGTCCATCACACAGCAGCCATATTTTGTCAGCATCTTCTCGTAGAGCTTCCGTGCCCGTGTTTTAGCCGTCGATTGTTGCCGCTCATCGCGGTTTGGGAAGTTCTGTACCTTGTATGTATGTAGTCCAGCTCTCTTCTTTGCATTCTGGACGTATTCACCGTATTCCGATTCACCTTTCCCTCCGTCTTTTTGTTCTCCGGTCCCGGTTTTCTTCCGGCTCCTTTGCCGTGGTCCAACGTCAACCACTCCTGGAACCGCTTCAACACTCTGGAGACGGTGGAATGGTGAATGTTCAACATTTTTCCCAACTGCCGGTGCGACAGGTCAGGAAATTCCAGGTGTTTGGAAAGAATTTGTTCTCTCGACTCGCGTTGGTTCACCTCCATTTTCGTTGAATCGAAAAACACGACTTCGAGTTTGACAGCATGTAAACAATACACAACAATGAGAAAGTGTGCAAAATTTGGTAGATTTTTACCCAATGGTAAAAAAGTTATGCCCTGTTGAATGTGTCGCAATAATTTCGTGTTCGCCCTTTATAAGGCGAATAATGTCGATTTCGTGCCGAATGATCTGAACGCCACAAACACTCCGGAACTGCACCCAATCGAAAAATTGGCCATTATGAAGGAGCACCTTCTAAATCGACCTAAAGTGGTGAAGAATGTACAGTATTGGACAAAACATTTGCAACTGGTAGTGAATACTGATAATACGCATTAACATATGTATGTACTCTGAATTAAAAACGGCTTAAGTCACTATAGTTGACGGTTAAGGAGTCTAATTTTATACCACGTGATTTCCGGAGTAGTCAGATGACAACTGATAGCACGCCGACAGTGTTTTGTTGACAAGTTCCATTCTGCGTTAGTGAAAACAATTGCAACTAATAATATTTTGTTGTTTTTCATATCAAATCTGTTGATAAATGATGTAATTGGATTCATACTATATCATTTTACATAAAATAATGTAGCTTCTAATATTTTGTAATATTTGTTACGTCCAGATTCAAAATGGCCCGTGACAGTCTTGGATTGGAACTGCGAAAGAAAATAATCAATGATTACACGTGTGGAATGTCACAAAAAGAGATCTGTACCATATATGGAGTGAAAAAATCAAAAATCTCAAGACTTTGCTCCAAGTTTCGTTCCACCGGAAAGATATCTGTGGAGCACAAAGGCGGAAGACCACGCTGCACTACGTCTAGGGACGATTCTATGATCGTCCGGTGCATCAAGAAACCTTTCAAATCATCCTTCAAAGTGAAAGAAGAGTCAGAAGACGTGCCGTTGATGCCGGATTGTTTTGCAGACGCCCTTCGAAGAAACCGCTGATATCGTTGAAAAACTAGAAGAAAAGGCTCCAGCTTGCAGAATCTCATATTGATTGGAGTGTGCAGAAATGGTCGACTGTTCAGTTCAGCGATGAATCGAAGTTCAACATTATCGGGAGTGATGGAATTTGCCGTGTACGTCGACCCGTCGGAAATCGCTTGGATCCACGATATTAAAGACCGTGAAACATAAAGCATAAGATTTTGTACAGTCTCCTTGTCCACTTTATTCGCCGCCGAACGGCAGTTTGCCTTGAACTGTTTTTCGCTCTCAACAACTTTTTGAGTCTTCTTAAGGTTCCGCTTGACGATGGCCCAATATTGTTCGATTGGGCGGAGCTCTGGCGTGTTGGGGGGGGGGGGTCTTGTCCTTGGGCACCACTTGAACGTTGTTTGCGGCATACTACTCCATGGCCTTTTTTCCGTAATGGCAAGATGCCAAATTCGGCCAAAATAGAACGGAACAATTGTGTCGCTTCAGGAAAGGCAGTAGACGTTTTTGTAGGCACTCGCTCAGATAAATTTCCTGGTTGACGGTTGCAATGTAAACGTTGCTCTTCAAGCCACAGGTACAGATGGCCTACCACACCAGATATGTCTTCGCAAACTTTGACAGTTTAATGTGCTTGAAAATATCTGCCACCTTTCCCCGTCCGGTTGCCTGGAAGCTGTTTAAATTCTGCCTTGACGTAAGTTTCGTCGTCCTGTAGCACGCAATCAATCTGCGTCAGCATCGTCGTGTACAACTTTCGCGATCGAGCTTTGGCCGACGTGTTTTGTTTATCGTCGCGATTTGGAGTCACCACTTTCTTGTAAGTCGACAGTCCAGCTCGTTGGGGTTCCGCTTGAAACAGCGGGCAACTCTTTTTGTCGTCGCTGTGGCCTCCAGCTTTCGATTTCCCCCGATCCAGCTTTCCTGGCTGTCGGCAAACGTTCACCGAACACTTTTAATACGTTGGTAACAGTTGATTTAGCCACATTCAACAATTTCACCAACTTGGCGTGAGAGTAGTTTGGATTTTCGCCATGCACGTGCAAAATTTTAATGCGTTGCTTCTCTTCCTTCGACGACATTTAGATAACTGAAGTGCTAATCTTAAAATAGAAATAGAGGCATGATGCTACACGCACACATCTTCAAAACGATGGGTGTGCAAAAATTTTCAATACACGATGAAAGGAAATGCGTCAAGTTTAAATCCCGCATTTTCCGATTTTCCCGGCCACCCTGAAATTGTGGAGCAGTTCTACACCATCAGAGTTGCCTTTTTTCAAACCCTGTCTTAGAATACTGTATAACCAAAGTTGCCGTGACATTAACCTTATAGGAAAACAAAATCCCAGTAAAACCAAAACTTACCAACTGCCGGCGACATAGATCGAGATCCGGATGAACCTGTCGGCGACGGACTGGGCCTCATGCCCTGGGAATTGGGCGTACCGGGAGCAGCGGAAGCACCACCTGTTGCACCACCACTCGAGCTGTCATTACTGTTCTGACCCGTCGAATCCTGCGAGAAGGAGAGAGAGAGAGGGGAAAAAATCAAATAGAAATTAATACTTTTGAATTGGTTTTTTGTTTTATTATATTGAAAAATTAAAGCTTCAACAATTGGAGGTGACCCTAGAAGGGGGCAAAAATGTGAGTGCGAAGTCCTCATAATTAATACTTCCCCCACGGCAACTGAATTATTGTCAGCTTCGATGGATGCGTAGTTCAACGCACGTTCGTTCCTGCTTATTGTTTCAATAAAAATTTCATATTTATTTATTCTCATAGCACATGCACATACGGTCATATATGAAGGCATTTTTTGTTGTTGCTTCTTTCCCGTTTTGACTCGGACGTCATTTGGAAAATTTATTTTATCCTTCCCGGATTGGGCCCGGATAAACACGCACACACAAACACAAACAAGGACCAACGGACGGGTAAACAACAATATATTGAAACTGTGCGATGTTGTGTTCCGCTTTTCCTGGCACCTCCTATTCGACACCCAGTTCCTCTTTTGTAGCGGGGAGGATGATGAGCTGAACACGACGATAATGATGACGAACCGGTCCGTGCAAACATAATTTATTTTTCAATCTTTTTTCCCGGCATTAATTCCAGACCCTTTTTGTGCAATTTTCAATATAATTATGCTGCATTTGCAAATATTTGCATTAATTCACATTTTTCGCATTTCATTTGGCAATTTTTATCACCGCCAACCGCCTGTCTTTCTCACCTGCCCACGTGGGTATGTGTGTGTGCGTGTGTGTGTGTCACCACCCGGCGGGATTCGGTTTTTAATTTCACCTGAAAGAGCACCCAGCAGCTGTCAAAAAATGTTCCGCGTAGCTTTCTGTGTGCTCGCGGCATAGGAGGCTGTGGTGGTGGCATAGGAGGCTGCGAATTGCTATCATTGTTCACTATTTATTTTGCGAGAACAATTGGATGGGCTCTGAGGTCACGCTCTAGCAGTGCATTCATGAATTTATTTTTTTTTTTTGTTCTGAAGCCCGGCAGCATAATTTGGTTTAATTTTTGATCACCGACACATTGAGTGCTAGCGGTGGTATTATTACTTTCGGAGAAGAATATATGCAATTGTCCGTTGGCTCTTGTTTCAGTTCAGGTTTAAGCTGTGCGGTTCGAGTGTTAAAGTGTTGAACAGCTTATTCAATGTCCAAATGGTATGAAAAAAATTAAATACAAATTAAACAAACTATATAAAAAGGGCTTAGCTCAGTTAGGAAGTATGTTCGGAATAAACAAAAAACTCCCTAGCGAAAATGGGGTTCAACCCGGAGGCTACACCAAACGCATTAGTCCAAATACAGTTGTTTTCAAAACCGCCGGAACTCAACTAATTCAAAGTTATCACACACAATTATTATTAAAATCTGATTGATATCGCTCTCAAATTTACATGACACATCGTGTAAATTTAGGTCAGATTTTTTTTTAACCAGCCGTTGAAAATTCGCTCTATATCCGTCTTCGTAGACGCAAATCCCCAACCTCCGATCAATCCAATTAGTAACTATAGTTTATCAACTCAATCTCGCAAACCCTCAATCGCAGCTCCATCGAACCATAAAAACAACACCCCCCCTTTCAACGCGCCCAGTGCCACAGTATTGGCCTCGATTCCGTTCCCGCAGTGTGTCACTCTCGGGAGGAATACTTTCCAAAAGATCCACACTCGCAACCGAGCAAACACAATCGGCTTCGGTCTATGCCGTAGGTACCTGCACAGAACCGAAAGAGGAAACCGGCCGAACGAAACATGAAACGAAAAAATATTGCAATAATTGAATGACGTCAATTAATGTCAAAAATGTTATAATACATCCGAAACGGCAACAGCACCGGGAGAGTTAGTGCAAGTGTTCCCCATGCTGTCCATTCGTCGGGATTGATCGGACGGCGGGAGGGGGTAAGTGAAATGTGGCGTAGAGTCACGTTTGGCCGCTGGGCAGAAAAAGATGGCGCACCGAACCGGGGCTCTCTCCGGGAAAGAAACGGGCAACCTTTCCTGACATGGAACTCTCGGAGGAGATGTTGCGAAGCCGGACACCGAGAACCTTGAAGCGATGAAACAGGAATAAACAAAGGGAAATGTCGTTGCCGGTTGCCGTCATCGTCTTGGTTTGGCAGAAAAGCGGTTGAGTGTGGAATGAGAGCCCCAGCGGAGTGGACTTTATTTCGTTTCTGTTTGCTGATCCGTTTATATCGAATGGTTAATGGAGGATAGTCTAGCTCGGTGGCGGATTGGTCGATATCGGAGGAAAACCGCAACCGCACGGTCGGACGGACGAACGGGCAGGCTGAATGAAAAATGGGCTATGTTGAAAGTTTTACGACAAGCTTTGTCACTTTTATGAATTTATGATTTATTCAGAGCAAAAGTCTATGATTCAGATGTGTTCCTGAAGCGAAGCGTTGTTATTCGCAAACATTTGAGAAACGGCTAATGTAGAGTTGGTTCGTCTCAAACAGCAACCTTTCGTGAAGAAATGTTCCGCTTAAAGAGCATGAGCGTGATAATGTAATAATCAACAGGTGATGGTTGAGAATAATAACATTCGTCGTCAATGTGTAAATACTAGCGATGGCCGAGCAGAGATAGCATCAAGATTTTTTTTTTAAATTGGAATGAACTCACGAGACGCAACAAGCATTCAAAGTATTTGGAAACACGCATAAAAGATTAAAACCATATCAGTTCTCCACTCACTTGAATCTGAAATTACACGGAACACATTCCGAAAATTCTCGAGTCATTCATGATTAAAGATTGTACTCGAAAAAACTATTTTTTTTTAAACTATGAAATTTTGGGTAAAACTAGTTTAGTGTTTACAAGTGCAAAATTTCGTCACAATCTGCCAAGTGGATAACGAGATGGCTTCCAAGCAAGAAGTGGTCGTGGAAAATTCAGGCCAGTCCCACAGGTTAATCGCGAAACAGTTGAGAATCGACAGTTCGACCGTGTCCCGTGTGGTAAAATCGTCAAGTAAACCCAGACGACCCAGCGTCGAGCTGGCAGCGGAAGGAAAGCGAAGACGACCGACCCCGTCAACGCAAGGAAGGTGAGGGATTACTTCTAGCGCAATCCGAATCATTCGATTCGGGACGTGGCCAAGAAGGTCGATGGCCTGGAGTTTTTCTTCGGTAAGTTCCGTCTGGATATTCCGGAGATGTTCCGGAAGAAGAAAGTCAACAAATGTGCCAAGAAGTACTTCGTGTGGCAGGCGATCTGTGGGCACGGCAAATTCAGCAAGCCGTGCATACCGACCGGAACCATCAACGGCTAAATATATAAAGAAGAATACCTCCAAAAGCGCCTTCTGCCCTTCCTCCGGTTCCACGAAGGTGACACTCTGGTTTGGCTGGATCTAGCATCGTGCCATTACCCGAAACCGGTGATGGAGTGGTACGAAGCCAACGATGTTGTTTTTGTGCCGAAGGACGCAAATCCACCAAACTCGCCAGAACTTCACTACCTTCTTCGGAAAATAGGGAAGACAAGGATTTGAAGAAAAGTGAATGAAAAAGTGTAAGAAAGATGGCGCACGTGTTGCACAGGATTTGACGGGTAGCGTTAAGTCCAAGGTGCGGGCATTTTGCCTAGAAGAGGAAGTTGAATAAACCAACTTAGCAAAAAACATAGCTGTGTTTATTTATTTCCTGAAAGTTTCCAAAGTATCCGACTTAAAATGATGTTTGGTGATCATTTTTGTCTGTTGCATTTTTTCGAGTACAATCTTTAGTAGGGTGCCTAAAAATCGGTCTTTTTTTTGTCTTTATTAGGGTGACTTTTAGCCCCCTGGGCTGGTTCGTCACCTAAAATTTTCTTACGATGGGGGGGGGGTCCGGAAGGGTTCCCCCCAAGTTTGGGACTTCGACTTGATTTCTCAGCCGATTGGTTATTTCAATTGGTTAGTCTACTAAAATTACTAACGGACATCACAAGAATTAATTTTTTTATCCTTGAAAATCGGTCTTTTCGAATTTCCAAAAAGTTTAGTTCTCAAAAGTTTCGTCTCCTCGAAAAAAAGTTCCCATGCAAAATTAGAGCTCAATCGGACTTCTTTAAGTGGATTCTCAAAGCGGCTAAAATTTGACTTTTCTAACCCATGAAAAATCCCCCAAGGGGAGAGTCATGCTCTTAAATTATAATAATAAGAGTGAGCTACCCTGGTGAAATATCACAAATCAAATCTCAACAATTTTGGATTTTATTGATTTAAAAAAAAAAGGAACAATTTTTATAGAAAACAAGTAAACCTTTCTAATGAAATATCACATATCAAATGCGAACAATACAGTAAAAACGAAACCAGTAATATTTCATGGACTTCAATATTACAAATTGACTTCGTATATGATGCAAAGTTACATGACATTGTATACAAATGTATGTGCTACTTTAAGTGATGCATAATACTGCCTAAAAGCTTGAAAAAATATCTTCACTAAAATAACTATAACAATGCTGTCGCTGTATTAGTAAAGGTCCAGAATTAAACATCGATGAATTTCATATGACGAGTTAAATTCAGAACTATTATCAGTGAATGGCCTCTGATGATGAAGGAGATATTTAAATACATTTGTCTTCAAAATTCTCAATATTAAGATTTCTTTAAAAAAAATTGACCAATGAAAAATAAGTGAGCCACCCTAATCAAATATAACAAATCAAATGTAGAAAATGACTAATGATGATAAAAGGTGTCAAAATACTACTGTTTTCAATATCCCATTCAAACTCTGAACTTTTTATGCATATTTTGAAATGGAAAATAATTGAGCCACCCTATTGATATTCGCATATTAAAGGGAGACAATGGCTTACGATTATATAAGAGATGTTTGAATACTATTATCTTCAATATTGCAATCAAATTCAATTTTTTTTTTAAATTTTCAACAATAAAGACCACCTTAATGGAAAATAAGTGAACCACTTTAATTAAAGATCAAATGTGATATGCTAGCAATTGCCAACAATGAGAGAGGATTTCTAAGTAACACTAGATCTCGATGTTCCGTGCACTTCTAAGGCATTCTGCACGAAACAAAAAATTTCGATTTCGGAAATTTCAACTGTCATATTTAAATGATACTCATTGACGAATATCACTTCAATATTCCGATATGACACCCTCACGTCTTAGATTTTCAAGTAAGGGTAATGCATTGTGAGACAATTTTTTGAAAATAATGCGTGGTATTTTGAAAATCATCTTCTTATGATCGGCAAATGTATCGCATTGGGTCGAAATGACTATTTACAGCACTGGTCCTAATTTTGACTTACTCGAGAATTACTCAACATACATAAGAACTCACTTCAAATTGATTGATCGCCTTCTACTTGATCGTCTTGTACCCGCCGGATTGTTATCGAGAATCATCTAGACTAGATCTAGATCCGGCATTCTTACGACATTTCCAGCCCACGGTAGTCGACCGATTAAGCGGTGTGAGCGATGGGCGGTTCTACCTGCAACTGATGCAATTCGTGATTCATTCGCCTCTTCTACATTCTGTTTTCCATCTGCACTCCACCGTAGATCGTACCGTAGCCTGCCGTTCGAAGACACCGAGACCGCGTTGGTCCTGCACATGCATTGTCCATGTTTCGTGGCCGTAGACGACTACCGGTCTAATTAGTGTCATGTTGATGGTCAAATTTCTAGTTTGAGGAACTTGGTTCAATTTGTTGAAGTCCAAAGTAGGCACGATTGCCAGCTGTAATGCGCCTTTATATCTCTCTACTGGTGTCGTTATCGGCGGTCACCAATGTGCCCAGATATACGAATTCGTCTACCGCCTCGATTTGTGTCGTTGTGAGCCTCTTCCCCATGTATTTTGTTTTTAGTGCATTAATGTCGACGAACAAACGAACAAAATGATCAAATCAAGGGTCCAAGGGCTTTTTCAAAGATATTAGTGCTTGCAAATCGTAAAAAATGTCATATATTACAGATTCCTTAAACTCCTCATTCGGCTCAAACTTCTGCTCGCCGAGTGACTTTTGCAATTTTGGAAACAAAACGAATGGTGGATGGGACAGCAATTTGTAGGCCAATTCGACCAATTTGGCCGGTGCATTCTCATGGTGGAAGGGCACCTTTTAGCACCGTCGAATGGGGCCGTTTTGGTCTTCTGCAGGTTGTCAATATAGACCACACCTTGTGAATTGCACAAAACGGTGACCACGACCTTTCCGGCCAATAGGACATTCTTCGCCTTCTTTGAATGATGCTTTGAAGCACGTTCGCCGAGTGAAGTCTATTGTTTCGGCTTCCTTGGTCTCGTAATTCGCCTTGTTGATCATGCAAAACGTCAAGACGCGAACTCAAGAACAGTTCGGAGTTCCGTAGATATTCTGAGAATACTGTAATATGTCTGCGACGGTGTTAAGATTTTCCTTGTAGCTTTTACAGCGACGAAGTATAGTCAACACATTCTAAACCTCCTTGTCAATCATGTACAAACAACATCAAGATCTGAACTCAAGGAGAGCTTGGATGATCTAGACCATCATTGTGTCCGTAACCATACCTGTTCAATATTTTTCCAAATTAAAAGAGTATTTTTGAACAAGTTTCAAAACAACAAAGTTTACTGTAACTATAAAAGTCGCAAAATTTTAATCTAGGGTCATATTTGACACATCCGTATTGAATCGGTTAAATGGGACCAAATCAGCTCTCAAAATAGACTTAATATTTATCTTGTTTTTCCAATGCATGTTGTTTTAACGTATTTTTGTATTATACTGAAATAAACCACCCACACTTGTGAGTGATCCCAGCAGCATTACTAATAATCACTAATAATTGAAATAACCATTCATTATAGTGTGTAGCCCTAACAGCATCCATACTGTTGGTTTAAATCAGTCCTCAAATTCGATGTTTCAGCGTATTTTTGTATTCTGCTGAAATAAAAACCCCAAACTTATGAGTGGCCCAACAGTACCCTTACTGTTGGTCTCAACCGGTCCACAAACTCAATTTTTTAACATATTTTTGTATTCTACTGACACCCATACTTGTGAGTGCCCTCAACAGCATCCTTACTGTTGGTTTAAATAGGTACTCAAACTAGAGGTTTTAACGTATTTTTGTATATTACTGAAATAAACCCCCAACAGGGCTTCAAATGGTGAGTTGACAACTTTGAAGGAGGGTGCGACCGACTTCTCGTCCTCACAAGTTCCTACCTCACGCCTCCACGAGCATATGATCGCAAAAGACTGCCAGCTGAAACATGGAGACGCTGGTTGGCGTAGCCTGGGCAATGTTGTCAATCTGACAATAGCGAAGTGAGGGGGTACGGCTGACAATCATGTAGCTTAAGTCATATTGCATATTTTCCATTTTCAATTTATTAATAATTTCAGCACGCATTAGAATCATCGGCATCGAAAGCTCTCAATTAATAACTGTGGAAGTGCATTTGGAATACTGAGTTGAGAGCAGGCAATAAGCAATGTGTGAAAGCAATAAGCTTGAAATGCTATGTATAATCACGCTTTAGAATCATCTGCATTCCAAAACCATGTAAGAGCCTGGAGCAACATGACAGGATTATATTTTAATATTGTCTTTAGTGGTATTATGGTAACATAGCCATTATTTCAGAAATCATCAAACCGAACTCTCCGCTCACTCCAATTGCTACCTTTGAAATGTTACTAGAACAGTATAAAGAAAAAATTTACAACATATCTTATAAAATAATATCTTTTATTGAAATTTTATCTCAGATATTTGGAATGATCTATTCTGTTTTCAGGTTTTCCACGACTAGAAAGATATTATTACATAACTAATTTTTATCTATTTTTCAGTAACAATCCATTGGCTGTACCATTTAAGTTTAAAATTTGAATAAATTAGCATTCTTGTCTATAATGGTATCCTAATTTTTCATGTACAAAATATACTAAATATTCAATAACACATAACGGGGGAAAGGGAGGGACCATCAGGGCACCCAAGTAAAACGATTTGGATAGGGAGCATGGTACTGCCTCCTCCCTATTGTTAACATTTCGCGGAATGAGGGCGGTCTCTTCGACCCCATCTATTGGGTTTATTCTGTTAAACGAGGGTTCGATTCTAGTGCTGTCTGTGTGACCTAGCGTTTTGGAAGGAGATTCTTTTCCCTATATTCGCGGGTTTCGCGTAAGTGTTCGCCCAAACGTTTTTGGCCCTTCATACAGGAGCTTGATGATCACAAATAATAATAGAATCCTGATCCAATCGTTTTTCAGATTATTCCACTGCTATGGGAAGTTACCTTGCTACAATAGATGGTAATATTATATCATCATCATCACTACTGAAATTAACCCCCGTGAGTGGCCTCACCTCAACGGCATCCTACTGTTATATCGGTGCCAAAATTTGAATAATTTTACTGTGCATCTCTGTGCAGAGAATAAACCGGGAACATGGTGCAATATCTTATTCGCTGCCGACGTCAGTTGAATTCAGCACACAGTTAACCAAAACGGATCCTACTTCAACTCCGCGGTTTCCTTCAAAGCGAGTCAACACATTCGTACCCATTCCCTACTTGACCCCCATTTGGACGTGGCCGGCGCCGGTATTGCCTATTATCACCTGGAGATCACCTGTTCTTATACATTCAAGATGTATGTTAGTCTCAAACATCATCTGTTGGTTCTCTGTTTAATTACAGCTGATATGGCAATAGCACAGAAGCAGCTATGCTCATTCTCAAAACCATTATCGCACATTGTTAAAAGCCTTAATGGCATCCTTACTGTTGGATTAAACCGGTTGGAAACGGCAAATTGAAATCCAAATCGAAAAAAAAACAGTTGAATCCGTGAATCGCTGTGAATGTGAGCAAAGGAAATAGTGATTCACTAGCATATTTTCAGCGAAGAATATGTTTAACATCAGACCAGAAGGTCACCTCAATTTTCTTAATGGATAAAGAACAAACGTTCTTTGATGCAAGACATCAAATAATGTAAAAAGAAGGTAATTTTACTCTGAACAACCCGAAAGCTCTTTCCTCCATTAAATTGTTAGTGCCGCTGCTACACAGCAAGACCAGACTAGTTAGAGTTAGAGACTACTGCGTTCGATTCCTAGTTGGTCTAAAAAAATATACTCATGCAAAAATGGTACAGCCATTGAAAGCTTTCAATTAATAAATGTGAAAGTTCATTTAAAAAGTTCAATAAAGAGCCAGCAATAAACTTGATCTGATAAGCAATAAGCCAATATTCAGTCATACCTCGATATAACGTAACCTCGATATAACGTAACTTTTACCTCGATATAACGTAACTTTTTTTGCGCTTATTTTTGGCAGTTTAAATTATAAACGTGATTTATCTATCTATCTATAAATACAAAAATAAATTTCAGTCTGTCTGTTTGTCTGTCCGGGCACAGGCTCGGAAACTACTGAACCAATCGGCGTGAAAATTTGTATGCAGGAGTTTTTGGGGCCGGGGAAGGTTCTTATGATGGATCACAACCCCTCCCTCCTCATCCTTTATACAAATGAAACACAATTTTTTCACAAATCAGCTCACACGATTGCACTAATACCATCATACTGACTAGAATGTGGATCCGTTTTCGATCGGTAATAGCGAGTCAGAGTAAGACCTGACCCAGGCTTAAAACCGAAAACGACATAAAAGATTGCTGCAACCCAGATAGGCTTCGTTCTCCTTCACGAATTGAAAATCGATCAAGTGTCATTTGCTGAGTAGTCAGCTTTTGTCTTCTTTTTTTTTAATTTGAATGTTTTGTTTTCAACTGGTTCAGCTTTTGACGCAACCGTACCGATGACATCTAACGAAATGGGCGCAGAAGCCGAATTTTGTCGCTTGCGGAATTCCAGGTTCTCGATTTGAACTAAGTGATCAAAAAACGCCGCGAAGTGGATGTCTTTTGTCTAGTATGTCTTTTGTCTTATGTATTTGTTTGTCTTATTTTTCAACACATCCATTTGATCCGGTCCATTTGAACTAAACAGTCTTAGTACAATCCTAGTTCAATGATGGACTTCAACCTTTTGCCAAAATTTAAAATGAAAGGCTAGCTATTTTGACATTTCAAGTCCATCGGTTGTAACATCTGAAGTGCATTTGATGTACGATTGTACTAGGACGGGAAGTACGATTGAAGTAGGAAAAGGGACTTGGCTGATTCAATTGTACTAAGCTCCGCTATCTGGGAAGGTTTAGTGTAAAGTTGCTTGTGATGTTGCGTGCAATGCTTCAACATGATTTGTATAAGCCGTCAGACGTTTTTTGAAATGGATCGTGTGTCGCGTAAACAAGACAAAAAACATAACCGTGTTGGTTTACTACAGGCGGATAAAATAAAAATTATTCAAATCTTGGAAATGGTGTTTCGATGAATGAAATAAAAGAAGAAGTACAAAGTTCGGTCTGCATCTACCATCTATGCCATGAAATATGCAAAGGACATGTGTAAGAAACTTAAATGAAATTCCGTGAAAACAATTTAACATGTTTTGTTTTTAATTTATAGCAAAACGAATGCGTTTCAAGAATCCTCGATACCTACAGGTTGACGAAGCTCTCTACATATGGTTTTTGCAAAGAAGCTTCAATGCTGACGAACGTGGGCTCTTTTTCAAGAAATCTCCAATATGAACATATGTTGAGAGAGACACCAAATCAAAAAAGATCACATCACATTCATGCCTTGATGCACCATGTATGGGTCGCTCAAATTACCGTTAATGTTGATTGGAAAGTCTCACAGACCTCGAGCACTCAAAAATCTTAAGGAGTTGCCTGTATACTACAGGGCATCCAAGAGCGCTTGGACGATGGAAAAGGAGCTCTTTAAAGAGTGTTTTTTGGGGGAATCCGATGATGCAGGAAATTCAAATTCGTGGAGGAGAGTTTGACGAGTGCGTGAAGAAGAACAACATAAAGGACGTCATTTTTTTTTTTGGGTTGCTCAAGCGAGGGAGGTAGTTCCAGCTGACTCGATTCGCAAATCTTGGAACATGCTTTACAATGCCCGTGAAATCGAGGATGAGGATGATGTACCGCAGTCCGTCATAAGAGACACGCCGAGAAGCATTGGTGAGAAGATAGCACAGACCGAAGAAATCGACGAGGAGGATTCGAAAAGCTGGACGATGATGAGATCATCGCAAGTGTTCTTCACAAAGATGCTGACGAAGACATTCCTATGCCGGTGACGACACAATGCAGTCAATGTCAACGCGAGAAGAAACATCACAATCTGGGGGGTTTTGGGGAGGATAACGAATATGCAAACGTGTGGGGGGAAGCAGGCTCAAGTGGGTTCGATCTGTTATACAGATAGGCGAAAAAAATTTTTTTCTGAATACACAGAGCGGGCTCGGCGCGCCATATATTTATTTATGGCAGGGACTTATAAACGGACAAACGGAAGTAAGGGGGTTTGTGTAGAGATATTTTTTTTCGGTTTTGCGCTGGGGTGTGTGTTGTTGTGTGTTTTTGTTCTTTTTTTTTATGTAAAGAACGGTAACATCAGGAGATTAGTCACTCTGCCACGTTGTGTTTGTGTTTCAGGGTGTCGGGAGGTGTCATAACTACAATCGAAAATTTATCCTTACTGGCAACCATGGACCATTTTGACTTTTAATTCACCCACATTCAAACATCATCTGAATCACATCAGTGCAAGCGAGAGGGAAACAAACAGTGCAAAAACAAATAATCAATTCGCGTAAGTGGTGCCAGATATAAATGTATCTTCCATGTGGTGAGGAGTGAGTTTGAAGTGTGTTGGATTGTGTTTTTGAGGGTGTTAATACATGGTGGCGGAGTGAATTACCCCGTGGGTAGTATGGAACAAGCTGTAATCAAATTTTGGTGCATTTTTATTTATACATCATTAAAAGAATACTGCTAAAAGTAATGTTCTTAGATAAAAAAAATATAAGAAAAAATATATTTAAAAAAATGAAAGGATCAATAAACAAATAAAAAAAGAATATAAAAAAATTTAAAAATAAATGGAAAAACGTAGGTAAGAAGGGCCGGAACACCCTGCTGGGTGAATAACATTAGTTTTACGTTAATTCTTTTATAGAAAAAAAGAGATAAACAAACAAATTCTGGGAAACAAATTTTGCTTCGATGTAACGTAACTTCGATATAACGTAACGAAAATAAAAATTGAGTTACGTTATATCGAGGTATGACTGTATAAAGAAAAAGAATATCGTGAAAATACAACGTATATTATTGATCTCATAACCAATTAAAAGAAAAGCCACAGTCCGACAGTGCGAAAATTCGTGTCCGAATTGCAATCGCAAGTGACGATTGCAATCACTCCGTACCTCCGAACATCAAAAACATTAATCACTCAACTCAACTCATCGCACTGCTGACTGATTCGAACTCGTTGAAATTATCCAAAGAGCAAAGTGGAGTTCTGGCCACCTGCCCTTGACGTGTGCAGCAAACATTGTTGCTGCAGCTGCAGTGTTATTCAAATGAGTAAGAAAAAGAGAAAACCAAGCGCAAGGCAGCGTCACACAAATCTACAACCAGAGGAGAGTGAGGACAAACACATTCTACAACCATTTCCCGTGAGTAAAGATTCTCGTTATAACGAGCTTGCAATCAACATCAACATTTCCAGCTTAGTCTGCTTCCCGTTCCTTGGAGCAAGGTCTCGATGTCTATTTTACTACTGGCCACTGAGCACAAACGGGCGGCACTTTGGTTTGCTCGTCGACTGTCCCTTGGGATGAAAGTACAGTATACAAATTATGTTGGCAAAGTTGCAGCAATGTTTGCTCAGTTATAGCAAATTAGTTCCAATGCATTGATGTGTCTCTGATGATACAAGACAGTAATATAATATTCACTCATCTATCGCACAAGATGACTCACCTTCCGACCCCGACTGGAACCGATGCAATCGTTCTTCCAGGGAAAATTAATTACGCTTCAAAAACCAACAGCCTTTGTAACAATTTGAAAAATGCCTCTCGATCCTGAAAAACCGGAAACCCAGCCCTCAGCCACCTTCATTTAATTACGAAAATTATGCACGAAAAGCAACGCGAGAAGACGGACGCCCGACCCGGTCGCCTTCGGAATAAGTTACTGTCATCCGATCATTTTTTATCTAAGCCCTGTCAAATTAAAAATCCCCTACAAAATCCTTGACATTGTACACACAATTTCGAAGCTCTCCGGAGAAAACGAGGAAAAATACAATTCGATGAACGTTTCCCTCTTCAAATTCACCACCCAAAAAGTCGCCGTCATTGAGAGCGCGCGGCATATACAATCTTTTGTGCTGTGTGTGTTTGCCTTCTGCCGGAACCCCGAAGGGACGGAACAGGACGGGATCGGGATGGTGCGGATCCATCGGGTTGCCATCACCGCAGCGAAGCACTAAAATATTCTCTTTTATACCCGCCTGAACCGAAGCAACCGGGAGAGCTTGACACGCGGCGTGTACGCCGTATATTTATTTTATAATACTCTGAAAAATTGAACTGACGTTCGAATTGCTCGCCGCCGTACGTCTCCTTCCGCCGGAGCAGCAATAGGGCGCGCGAGTGAGTGAGATCACTACGAATGCCTACGACTTTAGCGGACAGGGGGAAAACGACTGCTCGGGCAAATAACAGAGAGTTATCGCATATATTCTGAAAACTTGCCTAACCTCGCGCACCGTCATCATCCGAGGCAGAGCATTTCAGGCTAACAACCAGCACAAGTACCTACCTAGGGCAGGCAGGGGCTACAAAAAAGATTCTCTGGTGACTCGATTCCAACAACAGCAACAACAACAACAACAATCATGGGTTGGCAGCAGTGCAGAGCGAGCGGTGTGTTGTGTGCGGTTGGTCTGCCCCCTTGTCAAGAGTATTATATGAGCCAAACACACGGGACATGACGATGAGGACTAGAAGAGTACACACAAAACTCGGTGTGCTCGTTCTTCGCTTCGCTAATGTGCAGTGCTTGTGTGCCTCGGACGGACTGTGTCGAAGAGCTCCGGTGTCGGTGCTGACTGTGAAACAGAGAGCACCGCACAGTGGGACGGAATGTCGAACAGTGGTGGGTCAGAATTGAACCGTTTGGTGAAAGGTTCGTGAAATATATTGCAGCGCCCGTTCGATGTTGGTTGTAGGTCCGAATATGTTGCCAAAATTGAACAGATATTTCTACAGTCATGGTAACATTCATAGCGTGTATAACTCTGCAAATAAGTTCTTACTCCACTCATGCAACTTTTATAGACGGTCCCATAAATCAGGGGACCACTTTTCTAACACTGCCAGTTGAACAAACATTTTTATTCGGGTAGTCATCTCATTGTTTACACCCAAACGTAAAACCGAACACAACTCACAGCAAAGTTTCATGCGCATTTCGAGAGATGAGAAAGATTTTCGTTGAAAAACACCGTGCCGTCGAGCACAAGTGGAGCACTATTCCAGGATTATCACTGAGAAAGTTGACGAAACTGGAAAACGTTGGTGTGATTGCGATCCGGAAATTTGGGGAGGAGTATTACCTTGCGGACCTGCTACGAAGTGGACGAAAAAAAAAAAGGACCGTAGAAACCCAAATCGGCCAACAAGATTGGACGAGCTTTTTCTAAGGCGAGCTTTTTGGCCTAATTCGAGAACTGAGACCCCAGCTGAACATCTCGAAGTCCAACGTTCAACGAGCCAAAGAGAGACTGAAGCTGAAGACGTACAAGAAGCAGAAGCAGCCAAAAAGAAGTCCTAGCAGCCAGCCTGAAATCACGGGCGCGGAAACTGTAGGCCACAGTTTTCGCCAAGAACAAGTACTGCATCATGATGGACGACGAAACTTATTCGAAGTTGGACTATAAAGCATTGCCTGGATCGCAATATTACACGATTTGTGAAGATGATGATGTTGACAGGGCGGACACCTCAGTTTTCACTGAAAAAATTGGCAAAAAGACGATGCTCTGGCAGGCAATTTGCTCTTGCGGTAAATTTACGAGGCCGAACATCGTAAATGGAGCAATCAATGCAAATATTTACAATCAATGTTTGAAAAAATAGCTGTTGCCACTGATTCGTCAACATGACAACCCTGTAATATTCTGGCCGGAACTTGCTTCGTGTCATTGCGCTAAGTTGATCATTGACTGGTACAAATCGGAAAACGTGACGATACGAACATACGAACACACTCAGGCAAATAATCTTAAGAATTTCATAAGGTTCAACTTATGAACGATGCTTTGTAATTTCATAAGGCTGACTTATTAATGGATTTTGTTTCACACGAAGTTGTATATGTACGCCTTCAAGCTTCTGCTTCAATATTGATTACAAGTGTTGAAATATAGTAGTGGGCAAATCACTGAACCAATGACCTCAACGTTCAAGGTTCGAATCCAGGTTGCTCCATATTTTTATTTTTTCAACATCATTATATTTCAAATTTATAAAATTCATACTGATTTCTTATAGCAAATAATCATAGTGCATTCTTATGAACATCGAAAGTTTATTTCGCTGAGTGAATGAATCCCCCAGAGGTATAATCGTAAACATGTTCA
Source organism: Aedes koreicus (assembly GCA_024533555.2). Taxonomy (NCBI): domain Eukaryota; kingdom Metazoa; phylum Arthropoda; class Insecta; order Diptera; family Culicidae; genus Aedes; species Aedes koreicus. The sequence goes on from JAHHFK020005245.1 coordinate 145,487, forward strand.
GCCAGCTGATACAGTGGAAAAGTTCAAATGAGATTGGACAAGAGCGTTTCAAACCGTTGCTAATCAATCTGTGCAGAACCTTGCCGGGCTGTCGTCCGATATTCTTAAGATTTTAACGCTGTGAACGATGGGAGGATCTCCCAGCAACTGAAACAATTCTTGGTTCGTTCGCCTCCTCCACGTTCCGTATTCTATCTGCACTCAACCGTAGATCGTACGCAACACTTTCCGTTCAAAAACAGCCAGGGCATGTTGATCCTCCATCCTCCAAGCAATGTCCATGTTCGATGGCCGTAGAGGACTACCAATCTTACAAATGCCTTGTAGATGGTCAACTTTGTAATTCGGTGAACTTTGTTCGATCTTAGCGTCCTTCGGAGTCCAAAGTAGGCACCTTTCCCAGTCATAATGCACCTTTTTATCTCTCTGCTGATTCCACCCATTCTTCTAGCAGTTCCTATGAATTTGATTGTTCACTTCCTTTAGAACTTCTAATGACTTCCTCTAGATCCTCCCTTAAATTTTCTACAGATCTTCTCTCGAGCTGCATCATTTTATAGATTTTGTAATTAAATTCTTCTAGGTCTTCTAAAATAAACTACTTCAACGTGTTTCAATTCACTTTCTCTGGATCTTCGCATGCAGCGTACTACCTGTTCTAAACGTATTATTCTGAATGCTTTTCTTTGGTTCTCAATTGAGAACTATCATTGCCGGTAACATTTTGTTTATGCTTGCGGGCCCGCCCGCACGTTTTTGGTCCTTCATACAGGAGCTTGATGATCACTAACAATACAATAATCATGATAAAATCTAATGATGAAATTTGTCAGAAGCAGATAATGTCCCATCAACATGAGAGGCTCTAGGAGTGGACAGTAATTTATTGCTAGAACTAAGAGAATTGAAGAGAACGCATTGATAGTTCCGTTTAGAGTAACGGCAGGTTATGAAAATTGAAAGATACAAGTTGAAAACGAGCGGAAGCGGATATGAAGGTAGTATACAATCGGGCGCATAATCTTTTACCAAGCTACCCCAGATGCGGGGTAGGCAAGGGGTTAGCCCCCCCCCCCCCCCCTTAAGAACATGCCGTGATTGGCTCCGTCACGTGATTTTGATGTTGACGAACGTCCACGTGAAGGAAGGCCCAAAACCTTCGAAGACGCTGAATTGGAGGCATTGCTTGATGAGGATTTGTGCCAAACGCAAGAAGAGCTGCTTCTGCATTAGAATTGTCAAGCCATTTCCAAGCGATTGCATGCGTTGGGAATGATTCAGAAGCATTGAACGTGGGTTCATTGTGCTTTGAAGCCAAGAAACGCTGAGCGTCGTTTATTCGCCTGTGAACAACTACTCCAGCGGCAAAAAAGGAAGGGTTTTTTTTATCGCATTGTAACGGGTGATGAAAAATGGATACATTACAGTTACCCGAAGAGGGAAAAATCTTGAGGACTACCCGGTCATGCTTCTACGTCGTCGGCTCGGCCGAACATTCACGCTGCGAAGGTCATACTGGGTATTTGGTGGGATCAGGTCAGTGTTGTTTATTTTGAGCTGTTGAAATCGAGCAAAACCATCACCGGGGAACGGTATGGAACTCAATTGATGCGATTGAGCCGAGCACTGCTCGAAAAACGGCAACAATACGAGCAGAGGCACGAAAATGATTTTACAACATGACACTGCTCGGCCTCACGTTGCCAAGCCTGTTAAAACCTACTTGGGAAGTCCTACCCCACCCACCATATTCCCCAGATTTTGCACCGTCCGATTATTACTTGTTCCGTTCGATAGCACATGGCATGGCTGATCAGTAGTTCCTTCCACTCATGTGAAGACATTAAAAGAAGGCTTGATTCGTGGATAGCCTCAAAAGACGAACAATTCTACCATCAAGATATTCGGTCTCTGCCAGAAGAAGGGAAAAGGTTGTGTCTAGCGTTGGACAATACTTCATCGATATGATTAAAATATTGACATTCATACTGTTTAACGACCTATGTATTTACCTGATTTAAAAAATGTGTTGTTGGCGAGGAAAAAAAGCCTTTGACTGCCTAGAGTCAAGATATAAATGAAGCGCATATTATACGAAGAAGGGAGGTCTTTCAGTTCACATGAAAATACTTGTAAATTTAAAGAACAATGGCGAGCAACCAATATAATTCCCGAAGGTCAAGTAGTATTATGTTATTTAGATTGACTCCTATTATTATTTATAACGGATATTTGAAATACCCTAAAAAGCACATAAAGATACAGCAGCAAACCATTACGTTGAGCTAAATTGTGAGATTTTTTTTTTAAATTGCGCTTCTTATAGTTTCCAATTTTTTTTAGTGTAAGCGTCAATTTTGATTATCGATATGGATTCAAAATGCTTAATAAGTACATGTTTGTTGAAAATTGTGTAGTCATAGTAAATGGAGACTGTATGTAATTTTCGGATATACTCGTCGTAGTTTAAAACCGGACCACTCGAGCCAATCGATCCTAATACTATAGAGTCGCATAGTGTGGCTAGTCCACTGTATGTGCTATACAACGCACCAGATGCGACACAATATAATGCAAGCGGCATCGATTGGTGCGAGTGGTCTTGTCCGGTTGTGAACTGCAACGAGTATATTTTCATCATACAATTATCCAATCATAATGAACCATTTTGACCAGTTATATGGGGATTTTATAGCTTTAATTTGGCGCCAACAAAATTGAAATCGGTACACAAATAACTTAGTATGTAATCGGAGACTAAACTGTTTGATTAATATTATAATATGCCGCCAAGTACTGTTTCGGTCATATCTTCGTACAGAAATGTCCGAATGAAAAAAAAAAAAATCAATAGCGTTCTATGGGAATGTTGTAGCTTTCATTTGCCGCCAACAGAACTGAAATGAATGAAATTGAAACACACACACACACACAGACATGTGCTCAGTTCGTCGAGCTGAGTCGAATGGTATATGACACTCGAACCTCTGGGCCTCGGATAAAAAGTCGAGTTTTCAAGCGACCTTAATACCCGATCACAAGAAAACTCTCAACATACACCCAGTATGACACTGGTTACCACGGATAGAGCGGATAGAGGATGCGATCTGAAAGAGAAAAAAAAGAGGGGGGGGGGGGGGGGGTTGGAAAAAAAAAAAAAAGAAAGTTTGTTGGGGGGTTTTGGGATTAGATTTTTTTTTTTTTTTAAGGGAAGCTAAACCTAAATAAGCTCCTACACTCAGGCAAATAAACTTAAGAATTTCATAAGGTACAACTTATGAACGATGCTTTTGAATTTCATAAGCGTGACTTATGAATGGATTTTGTTTTACACGACGTTGTATTTGTACACCTTTAGCCTTTCCAGTTTACAAGCGTTGGTATATAATAGTGGGCAAGTCACTGAACCATAACCTCAACGTTCAAGGTTCGAATGGAGGTTATTTTTATTTTTATTTTTCAACATCATTATATTTCACAAGGCAAGTACATGAAATTCATACAGATTTATTTCGCTGAGTGTATTCCCATCAACCGAAATTACAAACAAAATATTTCTCTCTACGGCAAACACAAAGAATTAAAAATATCCCCTAATTGTTGCCCCTCGCTATATTCGCCCACTGTGCGGTGTTGTGTGTGCCAAGTCGGGTCCCGGACTCGAGTCTCCGCATCGAGCACCGAGGCACCGATGAAGCACCACCATCGAAGCCAAAGCACACGCTCTCGTCGTTCGTACCGCTGACTGTGATGTTCACTGCTAATGCCCTCCTCACACCATACACGTTCTCTGCCCGCTTTGCCACCCCACCCCAAACCAACCTTTTAATATTTCACATCCCATCCACTCCCATGGGTTTCTCCTCGATGGCAAACAACCGACAACGGAAAGGAACGAATGATGGTAAAAAGCATCAAAGCATGCACAAAGAAATGTGTTTATGAGCCACTTCTCTCGAACGACCGACCGACGACCGGCTGAACCCTGCTTATAGCAATGTAGCTTCAAACTGAGCGACGTAACTCGACTCAAACATACAACGCGGCGTCTTCTTGGTTGGATTGTTTCTTGCTTTCGGGGCGGATTTGGACATTGGGTGTACTGTGACTGAGACTGCCTATGGGCCCGGTGCTCTGTGTGTTCTCCAAGCGAGCACCGGAGCACCGACACACTGCTCATCAGGACACAGGCAACACTGCGGTGACTTGGACGGCCCGGGGGGTTCACCAATGGCGTTTCATTATAAATGTGCAACGTGGTGCGTATTTTTCACTGCTATGGGGATTTGAAGGAAAAACCGGTAGTCTTTCAAATTGTAATAACAATGGTATGGACATCACTGGGGTGTCAGTTTCTCATCTGATCAAGACAAACTTGTTCAACATAAGCCATTTTCCCCCAAAGCTGAGGAATCCATAATGTGTCATAACTTATTACTAATTCAAGTTGTCTAACTTCCAAAACTCAGATCCATCGGTGGATCCCCCGCCGGGGCCTTCGTTCATCTCCGGGCATCCGTGCACCGAATCGACACCGGAGTTCTAGTGTGCTCTGCCTACAACTCCTCTTCATCATCATATTTTTTGCTACCCCGGCATACAAACTCTATCTACCTATCTATCTATATCTCTTGCCATCCGTCGTCGTCGTCGTCATTCCCCTAGTAGTCCCAGCAGCTAGGTTGCGAACATCAGCGCAGCACCGTATTGCCGCTATGACTCGGATCTTTTCAGAGCTAATGAAAGATTGAAATGACGACGACGTTCACCAGGTCAGGGTGGTAGTCAACTGAAAGGATGATGATGATAAGTTTCGGTCGGTCCCCAGTCCCCATTCCGATCCGGTGTGTGCGGAGCGCAAAAGGAAAAACAAGAAGGCACAATTATTGACAGTGAATGATGGAGGGCGATGGATTGAAGGGATTGTGGGGAATGTAGCGTTGCGTTGCGTTGATGACGGAATCTTCAATCTCCTATCTCTTCAAATGAAAGAAAGAAGGCAGTCGTCATCCTGGTTCTGCGACTCCGATTGAGTGCACACATATACATTGAGCACAATCACACATGTGTATGGGGCAGCAAGAGCAGAGGTGGTGGTAGTGGCGATGGCGGTTTGCTTTGCGCGCTTGAATGAGTTTTAATTAAGAAAGCGCTCAAATTAATCTAAATGGTTTCTCATTTTGTGCCGATGTGAAAACATCTTAATTGCATTATTAAACTATTCGTTGTTGCTCGTTTTGGTTTTCTTTTCTACTTTGTGGAGTGTCATACACACCTCAATGACGGGTGTGATAATGAGCGAGAGAAAGAAGTGAATAGCCGAAAAATCAAGCCGCTGGTTTTATGATGATTGTTCCATTGTTTATCTTTTTATTGTAGAAATGATGGAACTTGGGATTTGACTTATTACACTAATTTTCCGAATGGATAATAAATTGAATTGATAGGAAAAACCAAATGGTGACTTTAAAAGTTATTTTCTAATTGCTCAAGAAACACTCGTTTTTATATTCGGTGTGTTTTTTTTAGTTCCGCTTCAAGACAATGTTCAATGTTTACATCAGCTTTTGATCAAAAGTTGGAAGTGGAACGTAGTTTTGTACTAAATCTATTACATTGCAGTGAGCTACTAACTGTTTTCAATCCTAATTCCTACCTTCAGGCTCTTCCACGATCTAAACGTTCAATTGAACTGATCTACGCATTTTCAACCATATCAAATCGCAAATACAATTGCTGGAAAACCCCGTCGGTTAAAAACAAGGAGCAACGACAAGAATACAAATTTGGCACAAGTCCATGACCTAGAGCAACGTTATCTCCTCACAAACAAACCACGACCGCAAAGCCATGGTTATTTTGTTTTTATCTCCCGTTCTTCGACAGTGAGTGTCGCGATTGTATTTACATAGATCACAATCAATCGGCTAATGTCAATCGACCAAGGGGAATGAGAAAAATACTAAAACAGTACACTCGCAACACTCAGTTGTGTATTTGCATAACGATTCACGTAGGCCCGACCGGCTGACTCCGGCCGTGTCAAGTGAGTCAGGCGCGAGGTGTCGGAATACAAATCACTGATATTTCCACAGCAGTGTCCAATCGATTCCGATGACTCAAATCGACGATCGATTTTGCTGTTCACGTTGGAAGCGTAGCTTGTAGGTAGCCGATACGAGAGAGATCTAAAACTAAGCAGGCTTGATTAATGGGGGGAAGCATTCATTTATCCGTCGCGGAACACGGCATAGTGGAGAATAACAAGCACGCGGAATAATATCTGGATTGAATCAAGCTGCAACAGCAAAGCAAGGCACGTTCTGAGCTCAACCCGCCATAAGTCGAAGGGTTAACATAAAGAAGTTTCTTTGTAGCGAGTGGATGGAATGGAAGATGAAGGCCCTTGGCAATGTGTGCAGCAGCAGGCCGAAGCACACAAAGTAGCAAATTCTGGGATTATATTTTGATGCGAGAAACGGGGAAGCATATCGCGGGGTTGCATGGATTGAATCGAATGGTTGGAATTCGTTTGGTTTTCATCGAGTTCCAAGATACTTTTATCGGTGCCAGAAAGGTGAGATTACATTGAATTTGTAGTCCTATGATCCAGAACTCGATCAAAGTTGAATTTCCTGAAATGTACAGTCAAAAGATGATTCTGTAAGTGATGGCATCATACTAACGACACATAGAAATTTTGCACCGCATAGACGTCGCTATTGAATAATCGTATTACAAGAATTACGTTCAGTTACCAATCATTTTGAATGGGGGGATATAGAAAACTTGTCACAAGTAAACAGCTGGTGTAATTTTCAAGGTAAATTAGGTGAGATACATCCGAATTTAAATTTTTACATTTATTTTTAAGATAAATAGATCTCGAATTTTTTTTGTTTCTTGATTATCGAGATTTTCAGCCTCGGGCTGGTTCATCTCCCGTCGTAGTCACCCAAACACCGCTTTTGGGCATTTTCGTAACTTTTCCGGGGGTGAGATTCGAACTCGTGACTTTGGCGTGAGAGGTATAGATGTTAACCACTACGCCGGGGTCGCCCCCATCAGATCTCGAAATTTTACGCTTTAAAATTAGGAAAAGTGTTTGCAGTGAAATTTTCCATGATGATGTTATCCGTTTCATGACAATAAATTGGAAGGGAGGATCATTTCTAAGGTTAACAATTTTCCTGTATACATTTATTTATCTGTTTAAAATATCTGACAATATTGATTCAGATTCAGATTATATTCTCATTTAAGATCGCTTGAAATAGCAATGTCAAATATACAGCAAACAAACTTAAACAGTTTACACATACCGCGAATTGGATCATTTTGACCGTACTTGGTTTCTAATGTAAGAAATCAATTCTACGCATAAAGCGAGAAGGAACGTTTATGTTCACTTGGCTCGAAATCATTGGTGAGCCAATCTTGTTTGAAAGTGTGTTTCCTACAAATAAAATCCTATGCAAGTCGCGTCTTCTAGGTAGTGTATCCATCCCTATAAAATGGCATCGATCCTGATAAGGTGGAAGTTCGGCAGCATAATTCCACGGAAGAAACCTTTACGCATATTTGATGAACTTATACTGGACAGCATCTATTCTAGATTTCCAGTTGTCAATGTATGAGCTCCGGACCATGGTTGCATACTCAAGGCCCGGTCGCAAGGAATAAAACAGATTACGTAGACGTAGGATCACAAAATTCACAAGAAATGCTGACTAGGAATCCTAGGTTCCTGTTTGCCTAAGCGATGATGCATGAATAATGATCTTTGAACGTCAAAGCTGCGTCTAATAAAATAACGAGATTCTTTATATACGTGGTTCTTTTCAATGATTTGTTGCATATTGAGTAGCAGCAATCAATCACGTGTGTAGGAAATCACTGCACATTTTTGACACTTACTTTATGTCTATTTCTGCTGCAACAGTCTTTGAACATATCAACCGTCCTTTGGAGCTCCAGACAGACATTTAGATCATCTGCGTAGATAATTCTGCATCCTGAAGGGAGTACGAGGCACGCATAATTTAAAAAAAAAAAAACAGATAAAACAGAAGAGGCCCCAGATTGCTTCCTTGAGAACACCGGAATGGTTACAAAAACTGTGCAAATCAACACCTTCTAGTTTCACAGACAGTCGATGGTTGACCACGAAAATATGACTCCAGTCAGAGAACGAAACTGTTAGCAGCACCCATATGTCTAATTTTCGCCGGCAGCAATCGATGATCCACGCGATCAAATGCAGCTTTCAATCCGGGTGTGTCTTTTGATCTATTTGGGGAGGGTGGGGGGGTTGGGGGGGTCCGAGGAATGGTGGGGGAATTTGGGGTTTTCGGGGAAAGGGAGGGCTGGCAAATGTCATTTTCGATGAAAAATTACCTACGATTTTGACCGCAATACGCCCGAAAATGTCATCGTGCGAGAAAACGATGATGGAGATTTTCTTCTAAATCTCATCGATTTTTTCGTCATGATAGCGCGTGACAGTGTTTTGGTCATTGCTATTACAAACTACTCTATTGATGTGATTGTTAGTTTCATCACAAACCAACAAATATAATTTCCACCCTGTCGATTACATATTATTGTTTGGCTAATTTCAAGTCAACTAGTTAGAAATGTATGAAACAAAACGTATGAGAAAAAGTCTCATGACTACATGATGAATGATGAATGAAAAGAAAGCTTGATTTTCTTTGTCGCATGATGGCCGTGCGATTTACCAGCTCTGGTATGGGCATTTGGACATCATCATAGATTTGTTGCATATTGCTATCACTGGTTCACAACGAACACCCGAGCATTTTTTCAGGATTCCCTACTCATTCTTACTTGAGATAAGATGGAAAATGAAGATATGATTTGATTTTGAGTATTTTTTTACATTTCCATTGTTAAATATATAGAACATATAAATTTAATCTCTAAAATTTCTGGGAGAATTGAGAGAAAACAAAAAATCAGGCCCCCAGCAAGAAAACTGCATTGTAAGTTATCTTCTCCCCAAATCTGTATTCGGCCAAACGCCGATGCGGCCAAACGTCTTTATGCCAAACGTCCATTCGGCCAAACATCCGCATGCCCAACGTCTTTATGCCAAACGGGGTATCATCCGTTTCGCCGTCCCCGGCTAGAATTGAACCCAGACCCACTAAGATGTAGTAGCCCCGATTGTCACTACACCACCGGCGCCGGCCTTCAACCTTCTCAACTAACATGATTTTCAAGTTTCTAAGATTTTCAAAAGTACCGCATTAACATTTCTTTGTTTCCAAATAACCATAAGGAGTGTATCGAAAGATGGCTATAGACATTTGATACATAATTGAACTTAAACTAGTGCAAATTATTTTGAGCGTGTACTCGTATAACGATTTGTGTGCATGTCAAGAAGCGGCTTTGGTTCGTTTTTTTTCGTGACCACAGTTTTTTGCAAAATGTCGTGGATTGAACTTGAATTACGAAAGACTTCGGGGCTTCGTGGTCAAGTGTTTAGTGGAGTCACCCGTCGTTCAAGCGATTGCCTCGAAGTGAGGGTTCGATTCCCACTTCAGCCTGGGGAACTTTTCGCAAAACGCAACGATTGTAATTCACTCTATGTTCAATGTTCAGTCTGTACAACCTCGAGTTGAAGGCGGTGTAAATGTATTTTAAAATTCCGCATACTTGGTGACCAGAAAAGGATATAGCGTACAATCAGGTTGCCAAAAAGGTCAAAATGCATCCAATGTAAAACGAGTGAGAAGTTCACCCTGCAGGATCTGCGGAGAACTGGACGAATACCCGTTTTCAGCTATTCCTAATTGGGCCGAAGAGTCGTCGATTATATTCAGGGGAGCAAATCAGCCTCTACTCGTTGTTTGGCCAAGAAATACAGGACCAGTATCGGGATGATCTAGCGGATTAAGAAAAGAATTTATTTGAAGACAGTCGGGGTGCAGAAGAACCAAAGCAATCTTCGGAGCAGAAGTGTCGTGCCAAAATGAGGGCCCGAAAGCTGTACAACCGTATCCAGAACATTACCGGAACCTCAGTTCTACGCCGTATCAGTTGGGGAGAATGTCTGAATTGCAGATAGGACTGTTGCGACGGATAAGTTCGGAGAGAAGGTGCTCGTTTGGCAGCAATTTGCACGTGTGGCTTGCGATTTTCTAATTTTTACACAAAATGAACAATAGTTAAAAAATATTTTGATAATTGAGTTTGTGCAACTTGTTCAATGTTAGTACTTATATTTTTTTTTTTTAAATTATTATAGCCTCGAGACATAGTTCAGTTTGGGAATTATTGAAAATATTGATTTTTAGATCATTTTCCGGATAGTATTCGAATAGAGAATATCGTAAATGATTATGAAAGCTGAGTGTTTATTTTGTAGCAGTGGCGTTTTTGTCCTGCTTCGGATTTCGAAGCGAAATAGAAGCGTTGATCGCTAAGGGCGGTTCACTTATTCACCTTTTATTTACCAGCAGTTGATTCCTGAAAAAGCAGTCTATATCGTATAGCCCGGTGCTCCTTTGGTCTACAGAATTTGATTCCGCGAGCGAACAAAACTTATCAGATTCTGGGCATTCAAGTGCCTTTCCTAAAATGCAAGTAAACTGAATGTTTCATTCAAGTTTTATTTGTCGACAGAGGGATAAAAAAAAGTTAGTTTTAAGACGCGCTCTAACTGTGTTGAGATTGCAGCATCAACCATTTTGCCGATTACGAGTACCCCTAGAGAATTCAAGAATGAAACTTTGATTACAAAACGATTCAAACGGAACAAACTCACCGAATCCACAACCAAACGAACAGATTGGAAAACATTATGTGTAGATCTAATATCGATCCCAGTTGGTGCTGTAGCCCCGGCCCATATGTTGATGGGTTGATATGTTGGGTCCAGGTGGCCTTTCTGACATGACGAACCAGCCATGTTAAAAATTAACGAAAGAAAAAACCACAAATGTTCAGCCGATTCCAGCCACAATTTTAGTTCAATTTATACCAGTCACTCGTCAAATCAAGAATTCGTTTTTGTACAATTAAATTCACTAAAGTTCTGATGGAGTTTAACGAATTATACGATAGAGTTCAGAAGTAAATGACGAACACTTTAAGTAAACTTCGTTTATGATTTCGTCAAACATTTGAAAAGGAAAATTAAATTATCGAAGCAACAGTAGGAGAGATATTATGTATTTATGCAATACTATATGTTGCCTATCAGATTACTGAATAACCAGTTAGGTCGTTGTATAGTGATCGTTTGAACACCGAGTCGGTTTCAATAATTCGTTCGGCCAATGGCACTTAGGTGATTATCAAAACAAAAAACGAAACTACCCTGATGCGATAACTGAAATCGTTTAGCAAAACAGATGTGACACTCGTCGTCGTCCGTGGTGTGCAATCACATCCGAACCAGACAGGAATCCTCTTCGTCATCATAGAAGGGAGCGAGAAAGACCAAGATATATAACAAAAACAAAAACAATCAAATTAAACACGCTTGTAAATAAATCTAGACAGCAAGCACGTGCTCTCCATCATAAATCTTTCTCGGTTAAAAACCCAAAGAGCAAGTATGTCTGTCTATGTACATACGGATTCACCATCATGCTTTTTATATACCATCGGGTAACGGGCGCAAATACCACCAATAACAACAACAACAACAACGGACGACGAATAAACCAACATCATCATCAGCAGCAGCAAAAGTGCCGGTAAGGCAAAAAAAGCGATTGTAGTGTATAAATAAACCAAACGAGATTCCCTGCTCTGACGTCACATGCTGACGAAGACGACGGCGGCGGAGCCAACGGTGGCAAGCGGTGATCAAAGTGCAACCAGCAAACGCGACGACGACGACGACGGCGACGACCGTTGAAAGAGAAGAAAAAAAAAGAACAGAAATCTTTATGTGAAAAGTAAAATTGCAACAAAAACAACTGCAACGTTGCAACGCTACCCTTAGGTGCCTGATGCAAGTATGGAAGTGCAACCAGTGTGTAGTTGGATGAGACGACGGGGCAGGGAGATTGGGGGGGTTGAACAGAAGGCGTTAAGTTTTCTTTGCCGATAACACGAAATAATAACACACACACGTTTTACTGTCGGTGGGGCTTCCCGACCTCGTCCACGATGACGTCTGTCTCTTTAAGGCAGCGGGCGCACGAGCCAGACGTTACTGCTCGATTCGAAATAAGCCTGAGATTCGGCGGAAACTATATTGAGACGATTGTTCAGTTTCGGATGTAACTGTAGCTCTTCTCCATCATAAATTTTTTTTGAAGGCTTGTAAGATTCTCAAAACAACATCAAGTTTGAAGTTTTCTGTGCATTTAACATTCTTGTTCTAGACAGTTCCTAATTTATTGATCGCCGATGGATCTAAGCTGAGGTATATAACGCCCTATGTGTGAAAACAATTTTGTTATTTGGTAAGGTTCGATTAGATAAGTTCAATACGATAAATACAATGAATAATACAACTATCGTCCGGAAAATCACTGCAAAACACTTAAGCACCTCCACAATCCAATAAACTGCTACTATCGGAACGGGATTTCCACTTTGAGTGGCCACAGGAAAATGGTAAAAACAACCAGTGGCCCGGAAACTAGCAATCGTTTTTTGGTACAGTACAAACGAACGCGAAGGATATAAAAGAGAAAGAGAAAAATGTCGTCCTTTTTTGCCGACATTTCAGAACAGTTAACAAAATGCGTGTGACTGGGTTTGATAGCTTGATTGAAAACGCACTCATTTGGTAATCTTTGCTTATGAGTTGTTAGAATCCATTCTAATAATTAGATTCCATAAAATAAACACCATATGTTTGCAGTAATAAGCCAGCAGTTAACGAAATTCTGAACGACATTAATCTATGCCGTAACTTTTTCTTAAGCCATCGGCTGATGGCCGCAGAAATGTTACTGCGCCTGTAGAAAACAGTACACAAATGTCATGACATTTTATCCCATGACAGCTTATTTTTGCGTGTGTTGAATTTGGTCGTGATGAAAAATTTAAAATCTTATGAAAATAATGTCAAATTACAGTACATTTACCACAACTGATCTCAACATATGTTGGAAAGATATATGGGGGGAATTATTCCGTTGGACCACGATTTGATACACACTTATCGCAAAATATTGCATTCTAGCTTAACATGCCAGACGACTGAGTAAACTGCAGATGATAAATAGGGAGTAACCAGCAACGTCCAAAACTAACGCTTGCAGAGACAAACTTCACCGATTTTCTAGGCCATTATACTGCCACCTGGTGGTGGGTCTACCGGTGAAAAAAAAAGGCAGTTCATTTACGGCAGCCATGGCAGAAGCAGTGAAACAACTACGTTCGATAGTTTTTTAATTACCGCGTTCTTCAACTGGAGCGAAGAAGTACGTCATCGTACCGCTCTTTCTGCCAGCCGGAGCGGCCATATAAAAGATCCCGGCGCTCCTGGAGAAAGGTGAGAGCATCGAGCGCAAGCCAGGTTCCGGACGACCGACGGTTTTGCGTGTCCGGAAGGTGCAGCAAGCGCTGAACTGGAAGACGAAAGGCAAGGTGGCGACTTGACGGCAATGGCCGGATATGATCGCCGAAACATCTACAAAATGCTGGTACTTCTGGAGAAGGTAGAGTTCATCGAGCGGAAGCCTGGTTCCGGGCATTCGACCGTTTTAAGCGACCAGAGGATTCAACAGAAGCTCAAACGGAAGACGGACGGCAAGGTGGTCACTTCTTTCCGTGCGTTGGTCCAGGAGGTCGGTGCGACCGGCCAAACGGTCAAGAGTCATATCGGTCAAGAGTCATGCGAAAGCGTTAGTCCAAGCCAGCCGTGTTGGAGAACCAAGCGGAAACCCAGAAACAACGGCTGAAGATTCTGGTCAAAGATATCTTCCCGGCGAAGCGGAACGTCGTGGTCGTTGTGGACGACGACACGTACCTCACGTTGGACGGCAACGACTGGCAAGGCAAAGGCTACTTCACCTCTCCGACAAAAAGAAATTAGCAGCGATGTGAAGTACATAGCGCATACGAAGTTCCCAAAGAAGGTGTTGCTGTGGCCCACAATCAGTGAAAAGGGGATGTCACGTCCCCTCTTCTTTTTGTCGGGGCTGGCATTAATAAATACTACAAGGATAACGACGTGGTGTTTTGGCCGGATCTACCGTCGGCCTACTACTCGAACCGGCCCCGGAGGAAATGGAGACGGCAATGACTGACAAGGGACCAACTAGATCACGTCGCCCAGGACGAAGGTAAGCAGCGACGTGAAGTCTCACTTCTCGAAGAAAGTCCTCTTGTGGCTGACAATCAGTGAGTAGAGGATGTCAACGCCGCTCTACTTTTCTTCGGGACTTGCGGTCAACGGGGAGGTGTACAGCACGAAGATGCGACCTTCATTAAGAAACACCACCCGAAGGACGATGTTGTGTTTAGGGCCGGATTTGGCCTCGGCACATTACCCGAACCACTTCGCTGGAGGAGATGTCGTCCCCAAGAACTCAAACTCCCTCAAAGTTCCCCAGCTGTAACCCAAATTTCCAGGCAAACCTGAAGCCGAGGATCTATTCGAACAATTTGGTGGCGAAAACCAAAAAGGAACTGATCAATAAGGCGTCCAGAGAGTTGAAGAATAAGCCAACATCTCTTTTGTCGACGGCTTTGGCCAAAGTTTCGACAGGCAGTGGAATCATTTTTGTAAAATCATGAATTCATACAGGAATCAATGACAGTTTGTTTTCTTTTGATATCTTTTTTCGTTTTTTTTTTTTAACCATCCAATTTGTTTGTCCATTTGTGTTTTTGTCCATTTGTTTTCAAGATTTTATTTTAAATTCCAAAATTCTTAAATCGAAAATTCCCAAACTTAAATAAAATCCCATAAATATTTATTGATCTTTCTCTCTTATTCTATCGTTTAAAATTGGTGAAAGCGAAAACATTGAAAGGGGGAGCTCGAAGAATTCATCCCCGATCTGCGCGTTTAGCCTATCTTGTTCTGGATCATGAGACAATCTTGCTAGGATTTCCAGCAAGTCTAGCAATAATGCTCCGAATTTGAGAAATCCAGCTATTTAAAATTTGCATCAAATCTCAATACACTCATGGCGCAGCAGTTAGCGCTACGAAGATTGCATGCCAAATACAACGGTTCCAATACAGTTTTTTTTTCTTTTTTGAATGTGCGCATTATCAGAGGAATATCAAAGTTACTCAAAATACTGAACTGAATAAAGATTTGCAAATTGTCTCTTCAGGTCTTCCACGGAACTTCCAAGATGCTTGAAAGCTGATACTTGTGCGATATATTGAAACCAAGTTCCAAAGAAGTAACCATGGAACTATTATAGAGCTTGATTGCTGCTTAAGCGCAGTAAAATTGTCAACCCTTGGGGCCTCTTCCGCTTCTGTTAGATTGTTAAGCAGCAGGGGAGTTTTTGAAACTCTACTAAGTAATCTGAGCGATTTATACTTAGAACCATGAGAGAACTTCGTTTTCAAATTAATAAATCTTACTTGAGATTCCGATTGTATCCGGTGCTTTTTCTTTACGAATCCTGTTCAGGATTCTACAATTATCTCCCCCCAAATTCCGTGCGAACGTTTCCTTAAGTTTTCTGAAAATCTTTCTCAGAACCTAGTCACGAACAACGCAGGCGTTTATGTCATTCTGTTCTGGAATGTAGGTTCTTTTCTTTGACTTTATTATAGTAGCCACTTCATCCAAGAATCATGTAAATTTAAGGATTTGTTTGGTCAAACATGTTTCCGGGCGATATCTCTCGGGTGGTTTTACATCCAAATGCATCGTGTTTAGCGCTTGAAGCCTGCTTGCCAAATGCAAGGGATCGAATCCAGCTATTAATGCGTGCATTAAAAATAAGTGAAAAAATGTTCCGATTTTTCATGCGATTACCCTGCCACCTGGTGGTCGGTCCACCGGTCAGTAGTCAATATATACTAGTTGCCTATATACTGTGAAAATTTGACAGTTCCATCAATTTGTTTGCGGCAGCTATGGCGAGAACAGTGAAACAACTTCGATCTATGGTTTGTTCGTACCGCCTGCTCCATCCGGGCCCTAAAAATTTGGCCATCGTGGCCCACTTCGTGTCGGCCGGATACGATCGTGGAAATATCTACAAGTTTCTGGCATTTCTGGGGAAGGGAGAGTCCATCGAGCGGAAGTGGTGTTTTGGCCGGAACTAGCGTCGGCCCACTACTCAAAGCGTGCGCTGGAGGAAATGGGGGGGTGGGGGGTTCGGGGGGGGCCCCAGAATGCCACCCCCCGCGCCGGGGCCCCGCCCCCCCCAGTCGGGGTGTTGGGGGCTAATTTGAAAAATATATTTAAATTATTTGGGGGGCAAAAGGGGGGATTGTGAAAAAAAAAGGGAACAAAGGAATGAAAAAATGTTTTCAAGCTTTTTTTTTTTTATCTAGGGTGGTTTCGGTTGGGTGGGGCGGGGGGGGGAGGGGGTGAATTTTTGTTTTTTTTTTATTTTTTTATTTTTTAAAATATAATTTGAATTGTTGTTTTTTATATTCTTTTCAGTTCTTCCATTCCACCATCCATTCGAAAGCAGTCGCTTTATTATTGCGCGCATTACTCTCTTATTTTATCTTTTTGATTCTACTTTGACGCATTGCAGTATCAGAACTATGCTTAGTTTGCAAATTAATATTAACGTATTTATAATATTGTTGTTACTGAAAACTTGTGCGGATTATTCAATGAGTGCATCCACGGAACTTCTAGGATGTTTTAAAGCTGCTTGAAAGTTCACTAACTTGTACGGAACATTGAAGCCGTGTTCCTAAGAAATGACCATGGAACGCATATACAACATGCTTGTTGCTTAAAACTGTTACGTGGTATGTATTTTAGGCTATAAATTGTCGAGAGTACGATTAGCGACTTTTTGAAGCCTGAAGAAAAACATTAGGTTCTTGTGCAGCAAGAGTGTTCCACTGGAACTTTGTTTGAACTTTATGGAACTTGAAAGTGGGGTTTAACGGGGGCGTCATAAGTAGCGAGACTAACCCTAGCAGCACACTTGTTGCAAAGCAGTTGAAGTTACTTGAAGGCAACTCAATTAAGTCAAAATCAAGTTACTGTAACCAATTTGGTCAGTTTTGTGTTGCTTGGGAACTTCATGTCACGTATTCCGCCACGCGCGCTAGAGAAAGAGAGCGACAAACTGTGCTGTGTGTGGTTTTGTTCTGCGTTGTTCGTGATCAGTGTGTTTTCGTATGTTTACGATGTACTTCGCGGAACAGATCTATCTCCGGGAGTGCGTCTTTCGGATGCTTGGACAGTATCCGAAATCGGAGGTGGCCAGGCACTTTTCGACGAAGGTGCCAGCACCAGGAAGCTGGCCAAGAAGTTCGACAGAAGTCGCAGAGTACGGTGGTCAGAATTCTGCAGGCGAAGGGCGTGAAACGTAACAAGCGAGCATCTAGACCGAAGTACTCGGTGAAGCAGCTGCAGGATAGCCCGGGGAAGTGCTGAAAGTTACGCAGTAAGTACTTTAAGACGGGTGTCACCATCGTTATGGACGACAAGAAATACTTTACAAACAGAAGAGTGGGTGTATGGCGGTCAATACGCAAGCACTGGCAAAAAATGGTGGCTTTGGTAAAAAAGCACTATAAGGATGGAGATAATGTGTTCTGACCAGACCTAGCTTCATGCCATTATGCAAAGGACTGGTTGACCGCCAATAACATACCGTTTGTACGTAAAGAAGACAATCCCCCAAACGTACCCCAGGCACGGCCAATCGAGTAGTAATGGGCCATACTGTCCCAGACGGTGTACGAAAATGGTTGTGAAGCCACAAAAGCTCAACAACTCAAATCCCGTATCTTCAGATGAGCCAAAAAAAAGTGGACCTCAAGGTAGTTCAGACCACGATGGCGAGGGTTACGGGAATCTTGAGGAAGATTTAAGATCAAGGGCTTCTATCTGTCTAATTGTTTCATACCTCAAACGTACATTGTATGGAATTGAGAAATTGAAATAAGGAATTGAATTTGGAAAATGAAACTTTTTTACCAAACGTATTTTCGTTTAGTCCCGATACTTCTGACTCACCCGTTATTGAGGAACACCAAGCTACTGATTACGTCGGATCTTAGTAAGGATTTGAGTGATTCCTACTTGGATTTCCGGATTTTCCGAAGTAGAATCCTACTAAAGAGCTGAGTGTATTTTATTCAGATTCGCGATAGAACTTGGTTTGTACATTGATAAATCTTACGAGTACTAGGGACTTCGAGATTCCGAATAAATATTTCCTAAAATTTTCAGCAAATTTCACTCAGGACCGAATTTTTCTTGGAATTCTAGACTTTTCTGTCATTCTGTTGTTGGATTCAGTTCCAAAACTTAAAGGGATTCTGAGCCCATCCCTTCTGTGATTTCAATTTGATTATACACTGGTGTACAGACATCTTTTTGAAGATAACAATCGTGGAAGAAAAGTTCGTGAATTACAAAATAAAATTGCTTGATCTGTTGAATGGATCTTTCTCAGTGCACTGAAGAAATGCTTCTCTAGATTCTGGATTCCAATCCAATTTTTCATCCTAGTTGGGATTCGAGTTGATTCACGCAGTTATGTTTGTAAGCTTTGATAAGCAATGTATGCGCGTAGCTTGTAAGCGAATGTTTGTGAGCGAATCTTTCTCTTAGGGGGCGACCCCGGCGTAAATCTCGAAAATCTCGATAATCAACAAAAAAACAAATCTTTCTTAGCAAAATGATGGATTTGGAACGAATTCTATGTTGGACTTTAATCAAATTACAAATTGTGAGCTTATTTTTTAAGAGTTCTAGGAAAGTTCTATACAGGGCTTCACTTGTTTCACATCTTACTAACATCTTACATCTTATCTTGATGAATTTATATCAAGCTTCTTAATAGACTTTACTTGAGTTCCAATTGAATTGAAATCATTCAAGCTTTAATTTATTAGAGAATCTTAATCAGAGCGTTTCTTGTTCTAGAATACTACGAAAGAATATTTCTCAATTTTATCCAAAGATTTGAACAAGAACAAGCTTTTGGACTTGACGATCCTTCGTCTTAGCTTCATAATAAGTATCCTTTGATTTCTGGGACCATACCGGAAATCAACTCAAGATAAATCCTGCATGATCTTGTTGCAATGCCACGTCCTTAACGACTGAGCCAATGCAGGTATGATGAATTTTAACCAACGCGTAAGGCGTAGAATTACGATTTCCTTTCGATACTACACAAAATCGAAGCCGATAATCAACAGTTACCGTAGGAGGCATCCACATCATCTTTCCTCGAAATCCAGCATCGGCATCATGCTGTGTAAATGTTTTAATATCACATTTCGACCGAACCATTGCTGCCGGGTAGCGGCGACTCACCTGAAAAGAAACAGAGAAAAACAAATATTAACACTCGTTCCGACTCGTTTTGTTGGGTTGGGATGGGGGATAGGTTTTTCTGTCAAGGGCACACCCAGATTCCAACGAACGACTTTCATCGTCACGTAAAGTCCATTCAACGTTCGGATGCGTAAGCTGACGCACATATAGGAGAGAATGCCCGGCAAACGAACAGCTCGTATGTTTTAGAAGTTGTCGGTCGGTACATACACTAGATTGCGACGACCCACATAAAACATAGCACACAGCTGTTTTGCGATAGTAAAACGATTTCGTCCGTTTCTCCGAACGTCCGGACCGGTAGAATCAGAATTTTGATTTTGTTTATAGAACACCACGGTGCGGGTGGGTGGTTAATCTAGGTTATTCTGAAAGCAATTGCCTACAACACGCATACAAATCATCATCGTTGGATTTTCCGTACGACCATTACTTCGCTCTGATCATGTTGTTAGAGTGTCCGCCAAACGACGACGATACCCCGGTACGCACATTCACGCGTCGTTCTCCTACTGCTCCTGCTGGTGCTGCTGATCAACTTGGAATTGAATTTCTCTTCCGGTCGACGATGGCAGGCAGCATCGTTCCGTGCGATGCAAGTGCAGCAGTTGCATATAAGCAATACCATCCTGCGGTTGTGTATATAGAAAGTGAGAGAGTAAGAGCGCTCGCACGGAAGAAGCACGTGGTGGATTTCGTTGGCAGCGGCCGGTGTGCGACCTCGGAAACGCGGCATGAGTAAAATCGAAAAAGGAAAACACTTCATACGGAACGATGATGACGATGCCGACGACGACGACGATGGCGACGACAACGACGGAATCCGGGCACGTGATGATGCAAGTTTGGATTTTTGCCACCGCTGCTGCACACCGGTGCAGGGGGAGGGGGAGGGAGGGCTCGCTGTTCTCGTCGTTGTGTGATGATGTATAAAATATCAAAACCGGCGAATACGAGAGAAAACGAGTGCGTTTGTGTACGAAGAATGGGTTGAAGCACGTGCTTCTGCAGCTGACGCGGAAACTTCCGGGAATCTTGGCTTTACTATAATTTCCATCCAATGGAATATGGTAAAAGTTGTTTGCACGGATAGTAGGTAAATATATAGTGGGAAAGGCAACGAAATGATTGATCTGTCTGAAACAACGTCTCTCGAAGAGTGAGGGGTTTGAAGGTATTAATCATTAAATGAGCAATCCTCTAACCATGTGTCTTGGCTTCAAAACGAATTTACTGAAGACTGGCGGTAGCTCAGAATTTGTCTCATCAGCCATATAAGTAATAAAATACCACCATAGTTTCACGATTTTAGTGAAATCCGTGACAGTATGATTTATCAGAACATTTTCAATCGTAGTCTTCGTAAGATTTTAAATGGTAATAATGACTTCAGTTCTACAACACGACTTGAATGCAGGTTTCCTTTGCTAGGCGGTTGCGATTAAATCAGCCTTCATCGACATCACGACCCCGTTGCGTTGAAGTGAACTGTTCACTACCAATTGTTGACTTAGGCCTAGCAAAGCATTTGAAGCATCTTCTACTTCTTCTTAGTCTTCTTTATCATCGTCATCATCATAATCACATTCGTCTTCTTCTTATTTTTCTCCTTCTTCTTCGTTATCGTCGTCATCTTCGCCATTTACGTCTTCTTCTTCGTCTTATTTTCCTTTTCTTTTTATTATTATGAAACGCATATGATTCTGTCACATGAATCATCTATAGAAAACTTAACTAAGTAACAGGTTCAATTGATAAGATTTGGTGAGTTCTTTCCATTTTTTATCTTTTTTTTTTGGTTCACGTTTGAAGTAACACTTTTTGCATAATTTTTTTTGCAAAATTTATAAATTATCGTGGTTTCGACCGAAGCTTTAATTGAAAGTGTACCAAAGTGGTTCTGAACGGGATTGGCTCACTAGCGTGGAAAAAAAAACTGTGCATTCTCTGTGATTTATCTATTATTTTCATCATCTGACGGCTTGATGCCTTAATGATTTATTCTCCGATGAGAAAAAGCCCGTTTGAATTTGGCGTAAAAACCTCATATCTTTTCAGCAAAACATTACATGACATGAACATACATTAAAAAAAGTTTAACAAAATAAAATACTATTCAAAAAGTCAAAAGATAAAACTTAAAACTATGTCCACATCGGTTAGAAATAAATCGTTTGAAAGGCAAATCAGCGTGCGACGGTCCGGGCATCATTTCGTTTGGGTATCAACTCCAGTAGTTGAGAAAAAAAGATCACAGATTCACATTTTGTAGAAGTCATCGGGTCAGTAATCTGTGCTGAAATGCAGCAGCGGAAGAATTGAAGCTCAACAAGTGGTAAACTTCGTTAAATCTTGCCGCCATGAATCGGATGGGGCCATGTTGACCATACTCGGCGAGGCGGGCATCAAGGTATAAGAAATTTCGCTGTCGTTGGATCCTCTCAGGTGCGTAGAAATTTGTGCTTGAATTTCCGCAGTTTCACCTAATAGGATTTTCGCCAAGAACATAACTTGAGCAGATAATCTCCTACGTTCCAGTGTATCAAGTCCAATTAGACTGCATTGTTGTTCATGTATTGTACATCAGAGTTGATAGTCGTTGCTGGCACGTGTGAATTGTTGCTTGGAGAATGGGCAACGGGTTCTGAGATAGTTCCGAAGTGTTCTCGATCTAATCCGTTTGAGATGCCGCAAAAGAGCATTCCACCAAGGTGGTTTTGAAACAGATCTGCGTGTTGGGACATGATCCGCTGAGGCATCGTTAATAATACGGGAAAAATGATTCACGGCTTCGTCAATGTTCGGTGATAATTCCAGGATTAACCAGTCCGTCCGATTTTCGGAGGAACTTCGATTAGATTATATTTCCGCTTTGTCGCGAGTGAATTGGTGATTATTATAGCCGTTCTGCTTGTAAAAAAAATCAGATTTGAAGTTCGATTTAGAGCGATTTTTTGGTATAGCGAGGAGTGGAAATTTTTTTGCAGTTAAAAGTAGACCAGTCTTCTTCTTTAGCATTTCAAGCTTATTGCTTTCACAATTAGCTTATTGCTTGCTCTCAACTTAGTGATCTAAATGCACTTCCACAGTTATTAATTGAAAGCTTTCGATGCCAAGTACCATTTTTGCATTAGTATGATTGTGGGGCAAGTACAATCATACGCTATTGCCCAGGGAGTCGAGAAATTTTCCATTACGAAAAATTCCTAGACCAGACCGGGAATCGAACCTAGCCACCTCCAGCATGGTGTTGCTTTGTAGCTGCGCCTTTACCGACTGAGCTAAGGGAGCTAAGTAGACCAGTGCAATGGAGAAAAAAGCCATTTGCTGGTCAGAAACCGAAGCCTATTGCACGTGTGCGAGGCTTACACATACTTTTAGGCAAGCGTTGGAAAAATCGGTTCACTCTGCACTCATTTTTTACTCATTCGAAATCATATCCATATATGTATACGTCAGAAGGTAGCGTTACCACGTGTGAGTTATTTCGATTCTGTTCATTACAATTCTGCTTTCATTCTATTCGTAAAATCAGAATTGAGCAAAACTGGCAGCTGATCGTACATTGAATGAATCGGACTGTAGCAATGTGGATTTTTTCCCAGTGCCTAGTTTTTACCTGCTGAATCGTTAACGAATGCATTTAGTTTGATTCAGATGAGCGATATTGATTGAATCACACTCACTTTTTTAAATCATATATTAAACATAATTTAACACTTCAAATAAAGATCAAACACGATGTTAAGTAATCTAATGCAACATAAAAACAAAAAGTGCCATTTGAAGCCGTATCTCTGCTCTGATCGCTTGCGTTCAGTGGCAAGCATTCATTCAGATATAACATCCAGATGAAACTTTCGTATGATTCTGTTTTCTTCGTTCATTCTTTCTACAGTTTTAGTTTTCGAGTATTCATCTAGAATTGTTTGATAGCAAACATCACACGCATTCACTATTCTGTTAGCAACCGAGAATTGCTATTTTACATCGGTGGTGCTCATGCGAGTGAATGAATTTTCTCATGCTTGCTTTCTGGTGCGCACACTCAACTTTGTTTTCGTAATACTGATTGCATATATAACGGGCGAATTGGCAACGTTGATTATATTTGTAGATTTGTTTGGTTGGTGATTGTTGGTTTTTTTTTTTTTTTTTTTTTGTTTTGTTTTTTTTTTTTTTTTTTTTTTTTTTTTTAGGGTATCTAGCTGGAGCTGCGTGACAGCTTGGTTGTCAAGACTAGATCCTTTCCCAACGTCACCTCTACTACTACCAATACCTTAGAAGCAATAGCCTATGTTGGCCGCTTGAGCACTAGTTGAAGTAATTAGTATTGGACCGTAGTATTTTTCTAAATTTCACTTTCAATTTTCCCACGATGATGTTTTGTTATGCAATTGTTACCCTATCCTAGATGTCACGAGCTTTGTTTGATGTTTCCTAAAGATGATAATCCGGGGCAAAGTGCCGTCTAAGTTAATAACCCTAGTCCTGAAGTCATCTCCAGGCCGTATGCAGTAGTAACTAGATTTCAAAAGGACATGTAAATTGCCAATCAATAATTCTTAGGGACGACTTCAGGCCTTTGATGTAGACTATGTTGACAACTAGTAGTACTGAAGTCAACCCCAAGAAGTATTGCGACAAGAGTATGCATATTATTTATTATTCATACGGCGAATTATTTTTCTAGACAACCTTCAATCGCAATGGTGTGCCTCTGTTGACCACTTACAGCACTGCGGTATCTTTTTTTTTTCTTTTTTTCCAATGGAATTGCAATGATCGGGATTGGTTTTTGAAAATTTTCTAGTGATTATGCCAGAAGGATTAGTCTATGGTGACCAAATAAACACCGGGCTTTCAAAATCCGTTCACATAGTCCTTTTGAATTTTTTTTGGATTTAGTATCAGTCAGTATACGTGTTTTGTTGTCCAGGTATTTGTTTAAGTCCGTGTTTTTGTACTTGTCCGTGTCATTATATTGTTAATGATATTCTTGTCAGTGCAATTTTTGGTATCTGCGCAATTTCATATAGTACAGGTGTGACAATGTAACAGCTATCTCCCTTATTCTACGCTCCCAAAGGGAACAAAGTATTTGACGTTAAATTCATCGGGAAAATAAACTACTCTGTTGGACATGGATATTTGTAGACGGTCTTTTAATATATAGTTATGTTTGTATGTATTATGTGTATGTAGTTTTGGAAATGTTAAATCATTTACTTACCAACACTGTTGTTATTATTATTAGCTTTTGATTTGTTGGGAACATACCGCCTTAGATGATACTTGCATGCATGTGATTCGTCCACGTAGGTCTTTCTTGGGCGGCTAATCGGTCTTGTTCCAACCAGAGGTCGAGATGTCCGACTATCCAGGTTGCGTCGCCATGAGACTTGGATTAGCTTCCACTGTGACCCTTCCAGGCTTCAAGCCTAGCCTTCCTGATTCTTGTATTGTTTCTTTTTTCGTTCTACAAGTATACAAAAATATTCGCTCCTCTGCCAAAAACAGCCAAACCAAACGTATAATCTGTGTCGTGATGCTTTCCAGAAAATTGCAGACCCATAATAAAACTCAGTTATAATAAAAGTATTGAGATTAATAGACGATTCTTTGAATAGCAGTAATTTTATAATTGAAATTATGAAAATTCTTTATAGTATGAAAATAAGGAAAGGTGTCGAATTAAAAGTTAATATGCTACTACTAGAGGGTTCAAATGCACTTCTGGTCCACATCACCCCTGGCAACACTGGTTTGCATCTTTCCCGCTTGGGTAAAGATCCAGATAAGCCCTGGAACCTGGTAGTTATCAAGCTACCTCAAGGTTTTGCCAATGCCCAGGGTCTTTTCAGCTGACTTTATTTTCGCAGAATAATAATACAAAAAAAACCCCAAAAAATATATTTTTGGAAAATCCCCATTTCGGTATTTTTTATATTTTTGTGCGGTGGAAAGGGGGACAAAAAAAAAAGGGGAAAGGGTTTCATTTGTTTTAAATTTTTTTTTATGTTTGTGGTAGGGAATATTTTTTTTTTATAATATATTTTTTTAAAAAAATTTTTTGGGGGGGGGGGGAGGAGGGGGGGGGGGGGGGGAGGGTTTTATTGGGGTGGGGGGGGGGGGGGGGGGGGTTTGGGTTGATGGGGAGAGAGGGGAAATAAAAAGTAATATATATAGTGTTGTGTTGGGGGTGTTTTCCCGTGATTTCAGTTGTAGTCATAGAAGCATCCTGAATTTTCATCTGCATTAAATCCATAATTTTTAATTCACCACTTTAGAAGTTACAGCCACCGCTTACGACAAACAATACATAAATAATACTCTAATGTCATTTTAACAATTAATTCTGTTCTGTTCAGACTGGGCCGAGTCTGATCAAAGAGGTCGCGAAAAGTCCGTTAATTCCCCAACAGACTTATTCTTGCGACTCTTACGAATGCCGATTGAGACAATCTGATTGTAACGTTCAACTAACGTTTTTGCAAGACCAGGATTGTTTTTTGCTATAGCTGGCGTTTTTCCATTTTTTCATTTTTTAAATGCCAAAGGCAATAAATTTTTTTTGTTCACTGTAAAACACAAAATGGTCTTAAGTTTTTCATCCAAATACTTGCATTTCTCTTCAATAGACTTGCCAGTTGTAAAGGAAATCCGCACACAAGTTAAACATTCAAACGAACATTTTTCGAACAAAAAAAAGAGCCTCCCTTCACAAGCTTTTGCCATTTTTGTAGAAGCAAATTTATCTCGAGAGCAATGGGAAGTTATCCAGACTCCTAAGGACGATATCCGTCGTATTTCGCTCTAAAGAAGGCAAAAACTAGTTGAGGGTGGATTATTTCATAATAAATATTAGTTAAAACCACTTTATTTTTTATATATGATTCGTTTGAATTGCAAAAATTCGTCAAAATAATTTCGATCAGGTTCGATGTACTAAGTGCATCACTCCCAAGTAACAATTTTAGTTTTATTCCAGCCGTACAGCACTCCTGCGGCTTTGTTGATAAAACTACATTCAAAACTGTTTTGTCTACCAACACCTCCTCTATGCTTCTTTAAAGCCGAAATTTGTACAAAATGGCTCACTCTATAGACGGTTGTGAAAACAAGTTAATAAAACCTCTATAAGAACATAAAGATTTTGAAAATGTTCTAGTGAAAAATGTTATGACCACTTGAGAACCTTCATAAAACCTATTGGCTGCTATTAAAACCAGAATGTGGCTCAATGGCCACAGCTGTCAAACTTCACTGTGAAATCGAGGATGGTTTTTGTTGTTCTGCTTTGTTCGATTCTCTGATCTTCTGATTCATTTAGCATTCAAAAAAAGGTCTAGTGTTTTGTCTGATAGCAATATATCCAAAACAAATTGTGTTTTCTACAGCGCATTATGCTCCAAATAATATGCGCAATTATTTTTATGGTCAATATTGGCACGATAAGAGCCAAAAATTAATGCGCCTCGGAAATTATGCGAATTTACAACAACATAAATCAAATTAAAACAAATATATTCGATAAATTAATCATGAATTTCCTGAAAAGTGCTTGGGATTGGATGAGATGATTAAAAGAATGCCGAAATTAGTATCTGATCTACAGTTTATTTACAAACCATTGAAAATTTTATGCATTTATTTTTGGACATTTCAATTATTTCTTATATTTCAATATGGCGATTGGAATAAAATCACAGTTTTGCCATAAAGCCAATTTATCTTCGCAATGACTATTATAAAACTATTTGGTCTTATGGCGACTTCCTTCAATGCAAATTTGCCGTTTAATACATTTACTGGAGGCAAAATGGTTTTAAAATGCTTTTTCAACTGACCATCATGAGATAAAACCAATGGGTCCAAAAGCGGCATTTCAAAACAGCATTTTACGAGTTCATGAAGTCGAAATAAAACCTTTGATAGGAGTAAAAGGAATTTGAGAAACAAGGTTTCAAGATCGTTGTAAACAAGCTGTGTAGGTTCTCATAAACCTGACTAAAATATGAAACCTATTGGCAACTCTTGGTGTCATAATAAAACCAAATTGATTTCTAGTGGCTTTGATAAAACCTTAATAAAACTTAATAAAGCAGGATGGTTTTGGCAATATTACTTGGGCTGTGCGGAGCCGTCTGGAATTGATACCAATCCGGCTGGGGCGAGAGGGAACCACGCTTATCACTACACCACTGGCGCCGTAAAACTGCTTCTGATTCGTTTTGTTATCAAATGGTGTTTCACTCTAGCTCTAAATGGTGCCTTTAAGACATCTTGGAGGAATTGGAGATATTCGCTTTTTTAGTCAGCTTTCGCATTGACCTTCCTGGATTTTGCTTTACTTTGCCGATTTAACCACCTTAGCAGTGTGAATGAACCGTGGACATCCACTCCACGGTTTCCGTGGACGTGGTCCGTTAGGAGGGAACCTTTTTTTACGGTATACTGTGGTCAGATGGAATTCTACAATCGCAATATTTTGCGTACATTTCAATGAACTTTTTCGGATCACTTGGAAGTACAAAATTCATCGATTAAACACCAAAATATTGTTCGAACCTACCTAAGAATCGATTACTATTTTTTCGCATTGTCTTATGTGTCATGCTGTAAAACGCTCAAATCATTGAGAAAATCCGTTTAGAATGTTCAAATACACAACTACATCAAGCATAGCATTAAGCTGCGCTGCTGTTGTAGAATCTTGGAACTAGCTTAATAGAGACCGTTAGCTTTCAAGTAATGTTGTTCTACTACACAAAAAATACAGAATTCGACAAAGATTTTTCATTAGGGCCTAACTGACAAACGTAAACAATGATTTTTTTCTGCAAATTTCTCATAATTGAAAACTCACCTAATCAATCCACCGCGGTCATTTCGAAGAGTTAGAGTTCATCTATCCGATAGAATTGGAGGCTTATATGGGTAGCCTTTGTGCCACAAGACATTTACGGAAGAAGCCATTGTTTACGATTTTCAGTTTGACCCTAATGAAAAATCTTTGTCAAATTGGTAATTGCTAATATCTGTGCCCGTCTTTGTTAACGTCTTATATGGACATTTGGATGGCAAACGTTAACGGTTAACGATTAACAACCCTGATTGGGGACCACCCAAAGTGATATTTCTCACTAATTTCCAATATTGAAAGTTCTTGAAACTTGTTCCTTCTCAGAAGACTGTGAAGACACAAACGTCTAAATTGTAAAAAAATAGGTGTGCGACTTCAGTATCGATTCAAGTGGCATTGCGCAAAGCAAGGCGCCGGTTACGGGGATAACCTTCACCACCAACAACAACAACACCATCCAGTAGCAGTCAAAACAAACTCGAAAAATAAGTCAGTAGAGCGGGAAAGTTTAAGAGAAAGGAACAAAAAAAAAATGACTGCGAAAAAAAAAACGAAAACCCATCAATAAAGGACTGGAGGAGTGGAAGGAAGAACAAGGGGGCAGAGACCAGACCAAAGCCAAGGTCGTTCGTCGTATGGTACTAGCATGTACGTGGTGTAGCAGCAGTAGCAGTAGCTTTGCCAGCTGCCCCGCTGCATACCATCGCCTTCATCATCATCAGCCGTTCGTTGCTGCCACCATTCCGAGATCTAAGCAGAAGAGGGGAAGGAGACGACGCGCATTAGGTCAATGTACTTTCGTCGTAGTACAGACTACTGCTGCACCCCTCCCCACCGTTGTCCTCATCCTCCACGTCGTCATCGCAGTCATCGTCGATAGACATTCAACCAAAACCAGACCATCAGACACACGGGTATAGATAGATAGAGAGATAGAGAGGTACAGGAAGAGATACAGGCTCTGAGTCACAGCCTGCGAGTTTGAAAAGTGCGGTGGATGGGTGACTACGAAGACGACGCGGCGACAGGGGAAAAGGTCGGAGTGAGTGCGATTCATGTGATACAGAAGGGAAAAAAATCGTGGCGGACTGTATTCCGTTCATGATCCAACAACCACACCTCCCCTCCGAAGCCGCCCAGTGTCTTTACCGGTTCGACCTACACCGGCTGAGGAGACTGCACTCTACGATCCGGACCGGGGAGAGGGGGTTCGAAAGAACGTAAACAAAACTTTATTTTACTCCGATTTTTTTTTTTTTTTTTTTATTTTCACTGTCTGGTGAATGAAAGTCCACCGGAGTTCTCTCGGTGTGTTAGCGGAAATAAATTTTGAATGAAGACGAAACGGAATGAATGAATGAATAAACACCGACCGACCAACCGACTGGCCGATATGATGAAAGGATAAGGGGAGGAGGGGAACGCGTCGAAACGAAGGCCGTTCAAAAGTCCTAGTTTTGCTGCCACGGGCGCGGGTTGGCGTTGCTACGATGCGTGGCTGCAGGAGAATTTGGGTGGAGTGTTTATAGTAAGAATGAGAGTGACTAGCGTAGAAAGTGAATTTAGGACCGGTTTGCTGGAGGTGCGCACATTTTCTATTGTGTAATCACCGGTAACAGTTCGGAACCTGTAATAACTTGGTCAGGAATAATATTCGCGTGAATACTTGTATGATTTCACTATCCCCACCATCAGAAAGCTTGTGGCAAAAGTAAACAGCTACATGCACACTCGCTGTAGCGCTCATTGGCTAAAGAGTGAGTTATAAGCAAGCCTTCATACGCATGTAGAGGACCTTTGCCTACCGAATAAGTTTACCAATGATGGTATGTCTCATGCAAGTAACATTCTAACAGACGAGTAATGCCGAGCAAGGCAAACGTCTGGATAGGAAGCTGTCGAATCTTGTGGCGTCTCGTCCGCACGTTCATCCTGTTCAATGAAGAGCTTTACCCAATTGTATATGGTGTAGGGCCAACAGGCCGAAGGCTATTTGGCCGAACGCCATTATGCCGAATCGGTCAATTGGCCGAAAGCCATTCGGCCAAATGGGTCACTAGGCCGAATTTAGGAGAGCAGAAGATTGAACTTAATATTTCAAGTACATTTAAACTAATCATGTTTAAATTAAATCTCGTTTAAATCTCGTCATCTGCTAACAGTTGAAGTTAAAACTTAGTCTTTTTTTTTTTAATTTGAAGCAATGAGAAATGGGAAACAATTTCCTTCTTTCAATCATGAGCAATTCTTTCTAATTTAAAACTCGCAATATGACAATTGTGGTAGCTAGGTAAAAGTTTATCTGCTCGATCAGACACCGCCTTCCAAACATGCCCTACGCTCAATTTCAACTACTTCTATTCAATTTCAGAACCTGCCGTGCTCTTACGGACCTATCAATGCTTTCTCTTCTTATCTTTGGTTCTAGCAGAAAATTGCCGTCCACTTCTAGAGGTGCATATTGATAAGAATAATATTTCCAATTTTCAAACATTAATATTTCAATTAATGTTTGCTAATGAACTTTATGGGAGATAATTTGTTCTGCTAGCCATGAATAGTTCTTTCTAATTTCAATACTTTGAATCCGCTGACATATGTAGATTGAATTTATTACTTCTTGAAATCCTGTAGACACGAAACCATTGAACTTTCATTCCTCCTTTCAATCGTGCGGCATCTAACAAATCTTTCTTATTTAAAAACTTTCAATCTGCAGCATGTCTTGTGGCAGACTGAATTTAGTAGTCTTGAATCTTTTGTTGACAAGAAACTAATGAACTTTTATGGGAGATTTCTTCATCTTTACATTATAAGCAGTTCTTTTTCAATCAGAAAATCTCGTCATCTGCGAACAGTTGAAGTTAAAACTTAGTCTTTTTTTTATTTGAAGCAATGAGCAATGGGAAACAATTTCTTTCTTTCAATCATGAGCAATTCTTTCTAATTTAAAACTCGCAATATGACAATTTAACTTGGTATCTTTGGGATATGAAACAATCGAACTTCCATTGGAGATTTTTCCCTTTTCAATCATGAGCAGTTTTTTCGAGTTTCGAACTTACCAATTTGTTAACGTGTCTTATTTAAGATTAAACCTTGAAAATAAGAAGAATGATTAGTAATTTCCATTTAATTCCAACAACCTTTATTGCTTATCTTGACAGATACGCGTATTTCGTCTACAATGTGCAGACTTCTTCAGTGTCGTGTACTAATACTCGACTGAAAGAAAACCTTGGCCACCTGCCGTATTTACCCTATGTTCTAAATACAAACACTTGTACAAATATTATGCTTGATATATACCTCGCCTTTTTCTTATACCTAACCTAACCTGATTAGTAGATATCAAGCATAATATTTGTTTTGGACTCAGGATAGGTTAGGTACAAAATGTTTGCTGTAGGTACAAGTGTTTGTAAAGGGCGATACGGTCAAAATTTGGTCAATATCAACTTGACGTATTTCTTTCAATTTTGCATTTAAAAAACCTGAACACCCCTCATTTTGAAGGTGTGTGTGTGTGTAGAATGTTGCTCCTATTTTGATTTTGGAATTCACTCTTCAGTTGTCAAAATGCCGTCCAAGCAAGAAGAGCAGCGTATCAAAATTTTGCTCGCGCATCGCGAAAATCCGAGCTACTCGCACGCAAAGTTGGCAAAATCGCTAAAAGTTGCCAAATCAACCGTTACAAATGTAATTAAAGTGTTTGGGGAACGTTTGTCGACAGCCAGGAAGTCTGGATCGGGGGGAAATCGAAAACCGGAAGCCGCTGAGACGACAAAGAGAGTTGCCGGTAGTTTCAAGCGAAACCCTAACCTATCTCTCCGAGATGCCGCAAATAAGCTGGGTGTATCGTCTACAACCGTGCATCGAGCCAAAAAACGAGCCGGACTATCGACTTACAAGAAGGTAGTGACTCCAAATCGCGATGATAAACAAAATACTGTACACGACGATGTTGACGAAGTTTGACTGCGTGGTAATGGACGACGAAACCTACGTCAAAGCCGACTACAAGCAGCTTCCGGTACAGGAGTTTTATACGGCAAAAGGAAAGGTAGCAGATATTTTCAAGCACACGACACTGTCAAAGTTTGCAAAGAAATATCTGGTTTGGCAAGCCATCTGTACCTGTGGCTTGAAAAGCAGCATTTTCATAGCTTCCGGGACTGTCAACCAAGAAATTTACGTGAAAGAGTGTTTGAATAAACGTCTGCTGCCTTTCCTGAAGAAACACGGTTGTTCCGTACTGTTTTGGCCGGATTTGGCATCTTGCCATTACGGTAAAAAGGCCATGGAGTGGTACGCCGCCAACAACCCAAGGACAAGAACCCTCCCAACACGCCAGAGCTCCGCCCAATTGAGAAATACTGGGCTATTGTCAAGCGGAACCTAAAGAAGACCAAAAAAACTGCTAAGGACGAGCAGCAGTTCAAGGCAAACTGGCTTTCTGCGGCGAAGAAGGTGGACAAGGTGGCTGTACAAAATCTGATGGCAGGGGTCAAGCGTAAGGCCCGGCAATTCGGATTTGGAAAAGCGGAAGCCTAACTGAATATTTTTCCTGAATTTTATACTAATTGAACTTGAAAAAGAAATTTAATTTGATTTTTTAAATAAACGATTTCACCGATTTACACGCGTTTTCCCTTGACCAAATTTTGACCGTATCACCCTTTATTTAGAAAATAGGATAAATACGGCAGGTGGCGAAGGTTTTCTTTCAGTCGAGTATTAGTGCACGACACTGAAGAAGTCTGCACATTGTAGACGAAATACGCGTATCTGTCAAGATCAGCAATAAAGGTAGTTGGAATTAAATGGAAATTACTAATCGTTCTTCTTATTTTCTAGTTACAGGTATTCCACTGAACAGCTCACACTCTCCATAATTGGTTTTCTCGTTATTTTTAGGGAAAAAAATCAATGAGTTGTCATGAGATTTTTTAAATCATAAGCAGTTCTTTTCAATCTCAAAAGTTGAAATCCGCTAACATGCTTCGCTGAGGTTTTTCCCATCTTCGAAATTAAAACAAGAAGCGATTCCAAACAAACAGAAACAAATAAATGAAGTATGAATCACGCAATTACCCATTCGACCTAATGTTATTCGGCCTAATGGCATTCGGCCTAATGGCGCTCGGCCTAAGGGCATTCGATCTAATGACCTCTCACCTTGTTTGTTGGGTATCAATTTAGGTGTCTACATCAAGCGTAGATAATGGAATATGGCCCGAATGCTGGCCACAGCTAAACGCTATATATTTGGTCGGCTATGTAAAGCCCCATAGTTTCAATACAAATTGATGGATTTTAGTTTCCATTCTCTTGTTTTTACCCGATCTCGAGGCTTAGGAATCGAGCGGCAGTGAAAGCAAACACTACTGTGAGTTTTTTCTTGTGGTTGATTCAATTCTGACATTGCAGATAGGAAAATCCTAAGGTTGGCAACGAAAGCAAAGAAGGTCATCAAAATTACCTATATCTTTTTTTTTTTGTATCATCGTTCCATATGCTGCTATTCGATATAATTTAACTGTTAAAGAAATACGTTTCCCTCGTGACTGAGCCAAACTTTCATCGAACTCCTTTGAGCATTGAACGCGTTATCTTTCTTCAGAAAGATTTTTCAGTTGAAATATTTAGGATGGCTAACTAGAACGCATTAGTGAGTTATCTATATGGATCAATCTTCGTATGAACAATTTTTGTTGCGGCTGGTTACGTAAGTTGTAGATTTGACACTTAGATAAGTTTCCATAAAACATGCGTTTATATGGTTGAAGAATTTAATTTTTGCTTTTCCTCTCCTGTTTGGAATTGTTATCACTGAGGAAGTATAGCCTTCTAATTCTGACTGATCACATGCAATATTCGATAGTCAAACAGTTCAACTGTCTCAATAAAATGATTTTTTTAGCTGATTGTGAAGCGATTTGGGTACCGTTGTTAAAACATCTGATTTCCAACCCCAGAGGAGTCGCTCTGTGCCTCTAAAATATCGGAAAAAGCGGTCCGGCAGACACCTTCTTGGATACTGCTTCACGCTTCCCTCTTCTCTATTGCAATGTTTCGTAAATTTATGAATTACACTAGTCAGCAAAATAGGCCATCTGATGATTTGTCCTCGGACCTGTCTTTCCGGAACAGGTTTCCGTGGGGCCTCGAGTGGCCATGAACAATTTCAGTAGAAAACGCTGGCAGTATGGGTATGAAAATTCATGAAATTTCGCCAGCAGGATATTTCTCAACGTTTAGTTGTCATCTGATGATTTTTCCATGGACCTGTCTTTCCAGAACAGGTTCCCGTGAGGTCTCGAGTAGCCATGAACTCATTTAGAAGGAAAACTCTGGCAATATCTGATGATTTGTCCTTTCATGAATTTTGATACCCATATTGCCAGGGTTTTCTACTGAAATTGTTCATGACCACTCGAGACACCACGGGAACCTGTTCCGGAATGACATGTCTGGGGACAAATCATCAGATGGCCACTAAACGTTGAGAAATATCCTACTGGCAAAATATCATGAATTTTGATACCCATATTGCCAGGGATTCCTTCTGAATAGGTTAATGGACACTCTATACCTCACGGGAATCTGTTACAGAATGGACGTTCCAGGAACAAGTCGGCATACGGCGTACAATAGAATAGAAATAGTTTCTAGAAATTATTCCAAAGATTTTGACATCCATTCCTGGAAATTCAATAGATATTCCGAAATTATGTTTCCGTACCGGAATATAGCCCCGGAAACCCGGATTTAGAGGAACCAGACGAATTCAAATGGTCATTGCTGATAATGTTCGTGAAGTGAATGAGTTTTTGAATATAACGGTTACAAAAGAATTAAAATCCGATAATAATAGCGAGAGTAATAATCATTTGAATTTGGTGGGTACCCCCCGGGTACCCTGTCGATCACTTAAGGGGTAAAAAAAATCGAAGTCCCCTCATTCGCCCCCCTTGCTACTATACGAAATATTTTTATGCACAAAGTTGCCCTCCGACTTTTATTGAGATGTCACTGAATTTCAGCTTGCTGTTTTATAATAAACTATGAAATTTCACAATGTAAAACATGAAAAGGTACCCGGGTACCCGTCGATCACATAAGGGTTAATGAAAATATTACCCTTTTAGCTTCCAGTAAACAACAAGTAATCAATCCGCTCAATCATGATCATTTTGTATGAAAAGCGGGCTTTGTTTTTATTGTATAATCCGTTACTGAATATCTTGAAAAAGATAAATTTAATCGAATAGTTCATATTGGTGAGACCATTCCAGTTATGAGAAAACATGTTAAAGTTTGAAAATAGCAAAACACATACCCCTTTTCCTGTTTGTAGACGTGACAGTGGGTGCAGAATAATTCAATAATAGAGGCAGTGACAATTCTCAACAACAACAAAAATACGTTTCGTCCGATTACTTCGTACGTTTAAACTGATACAAAGCAATGATAATATCTATTACCTGCCTAGCCCCTTCCAAACAATAATGTGACCCATTAACCTCGAGCTAGCCACGAGTAATTGGCACCCCTCTTTACTAAAATCGAAATAGAAAAATTGTTAATTACAATATTGAATATCGGCTCCGCAAAGTGTTACACACGCCTGAGCCTAATAAATAAACGAACTGATTAAAAAAAAAATTGATAATATCTATGTGTCCGACACATGAATTTTTGCAATTTGATCAACAAATGAAATCTATTTGCAACCACACATACTTTCTATGTGTACAAATAATCACTATGTGTGGCCGCACATACTTTTCATTTGCCACATAAATTCATATGTGTTTCTCTGCGGGTTCTGTTCATGTGTGAACAAATGAATATTATGTAGAATTTTACATGGATTTTTGCCAATAAATATATGTGGTTTTTACCCGTGTAGGCTACTTTTAGGCGGATTGAAGTATTGTTAATTAAAGCAATCGGCATCTTTGCGATTTGCTTCTTTTTTTTAAACGCTTTTATGTTTATACACTTTTTGGTTATGCCATGTTATAAAGGGCGTCCCCAGTTAAATTGCATCACTTTAAACTTGTCCTCAAAAACAAGTCTCTCAACCGATTGTCATGAAATATCCAGGGTATAAAATACAATGTATAATCTTGGTTACGGTATTTTTATTTCACGGTATTTCTTTACCAAATCCAAAACCCCAATTTTCTTCTTAATACCACGCATAAGATTTTTTACAACGCTTTAACCGACATTTTTTTCCGCTTTCAACCATGACTTCATCATTTCCTGTTCTGTAGAGACAACTTCAGGATGCTTACGAAGTTCGTGCTTCATTATAGCCCAATATTTTTCAATTGGCCGCAACTCCGGAGAGTTTGGGGGATTAAGATCCTTCGGCACGAAATTGACACCATTCGTCTTGTACCACTCCAGAACATCCTTGGAGTAGTGACAAGAGACTAGGTCCGGCCAAAAAATTGTAGGAACATTGTGTGTTTTGAGAAACGGAAGCAGTCGTTTTTTCAGACGTTCATTCATGCATACTTGACCATTTACAGTTGAAGTTGTCACGAAAGGCTTGCTACGTTTACCACACGAACAAATCCCCTGCCAAATCATGAATTTCTTGGGGAACTTTGACACTTTCTGTTTCCTGAGAGACTCTGGAACATCGAACTTGTCTTTCGCAGTCACATACTGGTTTCCGGGAAATTGTTTAAAGTCCGCTTTTACGTATGTTTCATCATCCATGATGTAGCAGTATGGTTTCGTCAACATTTGTGTGACAGCTTACGCGGCCGTGTTTTAGCTGTCCTATTCTGTTTTTCATTGCGGTTTGGAGCTTTCTGAACTTTGAATGAATGGAGCCCGGCTCGTTTCTTGGCTTTCTGCACGAAACTTTTGGTCAAGTGCAGCTTTTTCGCGACATCCCGAACGGAACAGTTGGGTTTGCGTTTAAAGGCAGCAACCACTCGCTTGTGATCCTTCACACAGTATGGAACACTTTTTCTACCACTCAACTTCTTCCGATCGACAGTTAAACGTTCCCCGAAACGTTTAATGACACGAGACACTGTAGACTGGTGAACTTCCAACATCTTTCCGATGGCTCGGTGCGAAAGAAGTGGGTTGTCGAGGTGCGTGTGCAAAATGGTCTCGCGCACTTGCTGTTCCTTCGACTCCATTTTCGAAACTACGACACATTTCACAATGAAACTCACGCAGTATAAAGAATACACACTGAGGTCATTTCACCCAAAATTTTGTTGAAATCAACCCATAGGGTTACAGCTTATTGAAAGAGATGCAATTTAACTGTGGACACCCTTTAGATAATGTTTTCGCATTTTAAGGCGCTAATAGGCATCATTATATCCTAGAGTAGGGGCGACCCCCTAGTAGTGGTTAACATCCATAATTCTCACGCCAAAGTCACGAGTTCAAATCTCACCCCCGGACATGTCACAAAAATACCCAAAGAGGTGTTTCAGTGACCACGATGAGAGATGAACCAGCCGAGGCTGAAAATTTCGATAATAATGAAACAAAAACCAAAACACATATTTTCTAGAGATCCCTCATTATCCCCATCGACATTCATAAACAGTTCAAATTTTGCACTGGTGTGTGAGTAAAAATGGTAGAAAATAAAAAAAAATATGCATGATTTGGATTTTGAGCATCATCATGAGCTTGATTGACGGCCCGAGGTTGCTACTCCATTATTGCCTGATCAGCTGTTATTAGCTGAAGCTTTGAACAACCATACAAAAACTGGTGATTCTAAATTAAGGCAATACCGGCGCCAGCCCCACCCGAATGCAGGTCAAATAAAGAAAGGATAGGAATTTGTTGACGTGATACTCGCTTTGGGGAAAATCGAGGAATCCTCTGCACTTCCACGAGAAATCACTGCAATGCTGGATAAAACGGTCTTTGTTTCCAGGTTATTCTCCAATAAGTTTGTTTTAAGGAGATGAACAAATATATATAAATACAGCTCTAAACCAACGGTAAGGATGCCACTGAGGTCACTTACGAAGTGTGATAGTTTCGTGAATAATATTGGGATTTTGAGCGAAAGAGCTTCTTTTGAATTCATGAGAAATACTAACGGATAGAAATATCTTATAGATTAGTAAAACAGCTGCCTACTGTTCAATGAACAAGTCGAACATGTGGACTCTAAGCCACTGTAGTTCATTACGATTTTCGTATATCATTTGAGCTAAACATCAAAACATCATCAGCTGAATTTGCGGGCAACTTTCAGTGTTTGTTGTTAACAAAACTGAATCGTAGATTCCGTGTTAGTGATGTTTACTAAGTCAGACAAACTCATTCACTGAATTAGTGTATGCGGGCGAGTAGGCATTGAAATGAAATACTAACGCCAAATAATAAGAAATCAGTCTTAAGTAATTATAATTATAAGCCTTTTTAAATAATATGGAATTTAAACAGAGGCGTTGAATTTCCTCTCGTTCAATTTTAAGTCAAATTAAGTGTAAGCAACGAAGTTGTTTGCAATCTTCCATAGAACAGACCTGATTTAGGCGATATATTCCTTAAATTACCATGAATTATCGTGTAAAAATATGTTAAATCTAACGGTCAAAATGTGTGCATTTGACATTGCAGATAATTACATGACTTATTCAAACTTTGTAGCATCACCAGTCATTTTTCTAATCAACCACATTCGCCAACATGGTTTAGTTCTTTGAGCTAGATAACCCGAACGCATGAGTCTACACAATCTTGAATCTTGAAAACCGATAACCCCCTTACGATACAGGCACTAGATAGATAACGTTTGTTCATTGTTCACGGGCAGGTGCAAACTCGCATTTATCAGCCAAATCAAAGTCCATGCTTATCAAAGCCGCTTCCAACGGGAAATGACAGGGTTAGCGCTTCTGATCCGGATTCAGGACAGGTCATGACGGATGACACACCGCATGCTTTTGTGCAGCGCGTTGACAATAGATATGATGCTACCTAGGTTGAATTGGCCGGCTTTGGGAAGGGAGTAAAAATAGCTTAGACAAATTTACATCATCATCAGCATCATCATCATCATCACCGCAGCCAATCCACCCCGCCCCATGTCCCCCTTGTTGTTGCTTGGGTCGGCACGAAAACCAACGGGCACCCATCGGCATCAACAACATCGTACAGCATACGGCTGCGAGTGTATATATATATTATAACAACCATCAGAAGTCGGGTATGGGACGGTTGTATGGTTGCGGAAGTTGAAAGTCGTTGGGATCTCCTCCGAGGCGGGGGATGGAGGAAGGAGCTGGGACTGACTAGAGGGAAACAGTACGACTGCCAGCCAGCGAGATGAAGGCGGTGCAAGCAGAAAGCAGAACAAACCGGCTTGTTTGGTTGGATTGATGGTAGCATAGGGAAGAGCACTGATCGAGCGCATTGTCGGGTGGGGGGAGGGTTTGGCTGACGCAGACGAACGGTCGGACGTGTTGCTTTTTAATGGTCATCAAGGTCGTTCTCGTATTATTCGGAAAACGAGAGCAGACTGCTGCTAGACGGCGTGTCTGGCTTTGCCGGTCGTTCAAATCAAATCAACCGACGACGACGCTGCCGACGTCGGCGACGGGGATGAGGTGCGAGGCGCATCAGTGGGGCATTGGATCCGTTTGTACGTGTGTATACAAAAATTAAATTACACTTTTAAACGCAATAATTATACAATCAGCAGCGCGTTGTCGGCCGGAGACTTGACGAGAAGACGCCCCGCACAGAAGTAACAGCGGAAGAAGGTTGGGTGGGGGCAGCGACGCACCGTTTGGTTTTATTAAATCCAATGAGTCAGTTGAGATAGGTTATGTTCACATGGGAGCAGACGAGGGAGGAGGGTTCAAAGTCCTACCACATCATGAGAGTACCACGGCTGGTCGATGAGGAGACGTAGAAAATGCCGGTTCGAAAGGCAGGCAGTGGGTGGGTGAATGTGGTCTGCAGGGGTTTCCTTACGTATGTGACTGGTGGCAATCGACCGACAACAACGAGAGTCAAAGTGGAGGTGAATAAGCAGATTTCAATATTTTTGTTTACAGCTAGGTTTGTATTTTTGCCGGCTGGGCCGTGCCTCCCGTGCTCTTCAGCTCGACGGAGGCAGAGGCAACGGAGCCGGCGGCGGTGCGGGGCGGTCGTAGAGTCGTTCGAAATGCGCTAATATAGATCGTGCTGGATGGCATTGTTGTTGTTTCTGGCAGCCGCAGCACCTACCGGCGCACGTCAGTCACTCAATGAAAGGCTTAATGGATTCTTACATAATACGATTTGATAGCAGGTACGAGCGATGTGCGAGAAATGATTGCCGCACGTGAATTGTTTTGAGGGGATGCTACACCGATTGATAGCTAGGTTCTTCGACGAATGGGTCAAAATTGGATTTTGGTTGGATTTTCTCGTTACAATTAGAATGAGGGGATAAGGGCTTTTTCTTGTAAATCGATATCGTTTTGTTTGTGAATGAAATAATTGTGGATATAAGAACTACGTCATCATCGGATTCGAACGTTCGATACGAATAAATGTTGTAATCAATCGGTTTGTGTTACTCTCCATTGTTGACAAGACCAGGCAACGTGAGATAGGGATTTGCTTCCCTGCCTCTGCCTGCTGGTTCCAGCTAACCTGATAAAATAATCATTCCATTCTTTAGGTTAACACAATGTCAACCTCCCCTCAGTTGAATGGTACCTGTTGCTGAAAAGAATGGCATTCTCATAAGTACATAAAAACAAACGTCTCTATTCAAAGAAGATTCCTGTTCCGATAGGTATTACCGAATGGATTTGTGTTTGCCGTCCGAGGATAAATGTAAATACAATATGTAGCAGTTCAATCGATTTGGCACGGCTCAGTTATTGCATGTTTCGAACTGTTCTGTTTCGCATGATGACCCAGAGCTTTTCCTATCCTTTATCCGGCGGACTGAAAACCGGTTTTTGTATGCTGTAGATGGATTTTGTTCTACCAACTCTAGGGACTTTTTTTTTTTCATTAGGGCGAATCTAACATTGAAAGACTCTCTTTGATTACTTTCTCTTTCATTCATATTCCAATCACCTTTACGTTTTTCACTCTATTATTGTAGAGTATGCTAGCCAGCACTGTTGTGTTTCGATCTGTACTAAGGAATCCCTCGAATATTTTATAATGGCGCTGTAATAAATGAAAGAGATTGCGAGACAGGAGAGAATCTCTCATTGTTGGATTCGCCCTATTGAAAAAAGTTCCCAGAACTGTCCTCAGTCGAGTTCTATTCGAACTGTTTTCGAGATATATTTTCATCTGACAAATGGGTGACATTCGCACAGCATTCGTGGTGATTGTCTATTCTCTAGTTGTTGATTTTCTAGTTCTTGAAGGAGTGTGCGATTTGTCCTTCCAGCCGTCTACTCGTCCCACTGTCGCCAGACATCAACCTTCTGCATTGAGCATACTTCTGTCATCGTCTCAAAATCTCGTGTCATCGATGAAGCCAAGAAGTAGGCCGAACTTTTGAGTAATATTATGTTTAACCCATTTTAAGTGATGTGGAACAGTAGCCATTAGAGCTAATTTCGTAACTCTAGATACTTTACTCACTTATGCTGGTTCAACGTCCTATTAGGACCGCACCTGCGTCACGACATTTCTCCATAAAACTCGGTTGAGGGCTGCTTGTCTCCAGTTCCTCGAATGTCCCACACTTCCAAGGTTTTGCTCTACTTGCTTTAACCACCTAGCTCGCTGCGCTCCTTTGCGTCTTGTACCGGTCAGATTCGAGGCAAACGCCTTTTTTGCGGGGTTGTTGACTGACGCCCATTGTACCCTTCCAGCTTTAACGACTTTCTGGATACTGTGTTCGCCATAGAGCTGCGCCAGCTTGTGGTTCATCCTTCTCCTCCATACGCCGTTTTCACATACACCGCCAAAGATGGTCCTAAACACGCGTCGTTCGGAAAGCCCAAGTGCTTGCAGGTCCTCTTCGAGCATTGTCCACGTTTCATGCCCGTAGAGAACTACCGGTCTTATCAGCGTTTTGTACATGGTACACTTTGCACGGGGGTGAAGTTTGACTCTGGATACTATTACGACCAATAAAACTATATGCTTTTGGCGGGGGCGACCCTAGGCGTAGAGGTTAACATCCATACATCTCACGCCAAAGTCACGAGTTCGAATCTCACCCCCGGACAAGTTACGAAAATACCCAAAAAGTATTTGAGTGACTACTACGGGAGATGAACCAGCCCAGGGCTGAAAATCTTGATAATCAAGGACTAAAGAAAAAAAATATATAAACTCTCATACAATCAAACCAGAGAATATTCAACGTGTCCTCGAAAGTCGAACATTGCTCTTCTATTGATCAATCGTCTCAGACTGTCGTTTGGTAGAACTTTTAACTCAACTACGCAGAGCAACGCCCTTCTCAAAAATTTGAAAAAAAACAGGAAAAAAAACAGGCTGTATATTTTTTTTTTTTTTTTTTTTTTTTTTTTCTCTTTTTTTTTTTTTTTTTTTTTTTTTTTTTTTCTTTTTTTTTTGTTTTTTAATAAAAAAAACAAAAAAATAAATAATAAAATTAAAATTTTTTTTTTTTAGGCCGATGACATACTCATGGCGTAGGGAAGCGTTGCGTTGCGTTGGCGTTAATCAAAGCGAAGGGAGGAGGCGAGCAAAGCGTTTTATGACATACTGGAAGCGAAATTAAGAGCGATTCCGCACGCGCGAGTGTAAAAAATATTAGAGATTATTTCAGATTTTATCAATTTATTAAGCATGAATTCATCCGATGAAGAATATTTCGCGTCATCAAGCACGCTTCACTTGGTATGGACAAGGAAAGAGAGTTCGCAGTGCATCCTATGAACCGAAACAGAATGCGTGATGGGAGTAGATGTACGACGACCTCCGTAAATATCCTGATAAGTTTCATTCATATACTAGGATGAATATGGATACATTCGACTTGATTCTAAACATGGTGAAACACAAACTAATGAAAAATTGGACGAACTGTAATAAAGAGCCAATTCTACCATGTGAACGTTTGGTTATTACTATCAGGTACAGCAGATTTCAAATATTCTGATTTACATAACCCACCGAGCATTTTAATTCAACTTTCCGATCCTCCTACAGATTCTTAGCAACCGGATCATCCTTCACTACCCTCGGATTTTCCTTCCGCGTGGGTCGTTCTACTGTTGCAGCTATAGTCTGCGAAACGTGCCAAGCTCTATGGGATGTTCTTCAGCCAATTTATATGCCAGCCCCAACTGAACAAATGTTAAGATCGGTGGCGAACGAGTACTGGACCAAATGGAACTTTCCTAATTGCATCGGCGCCATTGACGGAAAACATATCCGGATCAGATGTCCAGCTGGATCCGGATCAATGTATTATAATTACAAGGGCTATCACTCAACTGTTTTACAAGCCGTGGCTGACGCCAATTGCATGTTTCTCATGGTGGAAGTCGGCGGGTATGGCAAACAAAGCGATGCTGGAACATTTAGCTCCTCCGACATGTACCGGCTGTTGAACGAAGGAAAACTAAACGTTCCTCAAGACAGTTCACTGCCAGACCAAGGAATGAGGTTGAAAATGCCGTACGTGTTCCTTGGGGACGAAGCGTATCCGTTGATGAGAAACTTAATCCGTCCATACCCACGGTGGCAACTAACTGCATCCCGCGAATATTTTAATTCACGGTTGTCTCGAGCTAGAAAATGCGTCGAATGTGCTTTTGACATCATGAACGCGAAGTGGAGAATTATAGGGAAACCAATAGAGACATCACCGGAACTCGCAGACGATATTGTGAAGGCGGTTTGCATTCTTCACAACGTCATCATTAACCATGAAGGACATGATGCACAACTAGAAGAGGCTTCAGAGGTTAATGGACCAACAACCGGAAAGAATACGACCACATGCAACAAAATGGGCACAAACCCTGGACGCAATGTACGGAATTATTTCAGAGATTTTATGGAAAGAAATAAACTATGAAATCTGTTTTAAATTCATGTATTTCAATGTTTCACGCAAAATCACGCTCATTTGTGTGATGTCACACTGGAGATAGGCGATGTTATTACCGAGTAGTATTGTCTCCCAGTTGAGATTATGGTGGAGTATTGATTTTCGGTTGCCACCGGTTCGTTATGGTACTCCAAAGAGATTATTTCAG
The DNA here is from genome assembly GCA_024533555.2 of Aedes koreicus. Taxonomy (NCBI): domain Eukaryota; kingdom Metazoa; phylum Arthropoda; class Insecta; order Diptera; family Culicidae; genus Aedes; species Aedes koreicus. The sequence goes on from JAHHFK020005245.1 coordinate 190,014, forward strand.
CCTGTTGTTGTCTCGGTGGAGTACTCTGATGAAATGGTGACAGTGGTGTGTTGATCCCAACTTCGGAAAAGGGCACATGGTTCTGCAGCGGCGTTAAACTTCGAATGCTGTGCATGTTCGGATCATTCAGCAATCGGTTTTTCTTGTACACATACCTTTGTACGACACTCTGCACTTCCATCCGAAAATCTAACTTTTCCTCCGGTTTCAGTTTGCGCACATGCGGAAGCAAGCTTTTAAAAAACGATTCATCCTCATCGTCACAAGCACTGGATTTGTTCGTTTTGTTTTCGAGCAATCTCAACTTCCGAGCCTCAATGTCGACCAGCTGCTGCTGAACACCCCGCTTTCCTGGTCTGTTCATTCGATGTGAGCTGGTTTGAGGAATGACATCTGCTGAATCGATCTCGACAGTTTCCGGAATTTCATTTTCATTTTGCTCTTCAGGAATGGTTCCGACTACACTTTGCTCGCCGTCCTCCAAATCATCAACATCGACACCACCACCCACCGAAAGATTTCCACCGGATTTCCGTGCTTTCAGTTGGTCCTTCAGAAAGAGCATCGATTCAAAATATGGCCAGGTGGTGTATGTTTCAAAATTTAGTGGTCCTCCATCGCCGGATCTCCCTTCCGGAATTTTTCTCAACTCCTTGCTGAATGAATTCCGTAGGTTTTTCCACTTCTTCTTCACCGCATCCGCTGAAAAGTAAAAATGAATGTTAAATTAATTACACCGTAAATCATTACTTTCACTTACTGGTTGCATCTGCTCCCAACTCAGTCGAAACTTGTCGCCAAAGTTTATCCACAATATTCCTGTTCCGGTATTGTTTCAAGGTTTTATCCCACAGTGCATTCCTCGCGAAAACGAGCGAAATTAAATTTTCGGAGTCAATATCCATTTTTTTTTCACGACCACTTCAGCGTCTACTGGCGTTCACAAGCGTCAAAGCACTATTCGGACTGCTTTGTCGCATCGAAAAACGCTTTGCACCTCGTTCACTATGACAGGTTTGAGCAATTTTCATAGAACGCCAATCAAGGTATGTTTGACGCTAACGCCACATCTCTCGCCAACGCTTCCCTACGCCATGAGTATGTCATCGGCCTTAGTGATCAAACAATGATAACTTGGTATTAGAATTGGTTGTCAATTTGGTAAAATCCTATGCTCAGGCATCCTCATCATGCCATTATAAAGGCTCAAAAATGGATTGGATGGATGGATCGGTAGACAACATCACTACGTATGCACAGGGATATAAAGAATCTCCTCCCAACAACGAGATTGAACAATTGGTCGAAAGAAGAGAGAAAGAGAGAGCTACCTAACATGCCGCAATGGGCGGGGAGAAGAGCCCGCCCTCTATTCACAAACTGATAGCAATGGGGAGTATGCATTACCACTCTCCCCATCCAGAGTGCTTCAATCGGGTGCCCTGATGGTCCCTCCTATTTCTTTGTATTAGCATTAAATGTTTATATTTATATGAGAGAAAAGTACTACCGCATCCGTATCTACGATATATTCGCTTCAATTTGTTGATCCTGATATGACAGAAATAGTTTATATTGCTTCCAGAACAATCCTGGTTCTGTCTAAAAAGACCTAAACATAAAATCCATGAATGTAACGACATGTATGTATTCATTTATTTTATTTTGTTTAATTCATCTGACCGTAGTCTACATAAATGTATTAAAATTATTGTATCCTAGATTGTTGCAGTCTTGACGCAGTTATTCTATGTTTAAAAGATCTAGAAGATTCTCCAAAGTCGAAGAGGTCGTCAACCAATGAAAAGGTGCGAACACATGACGTCAGTGGCTCAGCAGTAGAGATGACGATCTAAGTTGTCTTCCAACTCAAAAATCAATGCAAGACAGAAGTGCAGGTGCGTTGATTTCACCGTTCACTGTCTTTACGATAAGGGTAGCTTGTTGAATATTTCGACGACGGTGCAGCGTGTCGAGTCCTAGAAGCCAGCATCGTTCGGGATACGGAGGGAGATCTTGAGGATTGCACCAGGGCAGGCTTCTGAGTGCAATGCGTATGAATCTACGTTGAACACGTTCAATTCTGAGGTCACATGACAGTTGATACGGAGTCCAAATTACCGCAGCATTTTCAAGAACCGGTCGAACAAGTGCACAGTAGAGTGCTTTGAGGCAGTGAGGATCGGTAAAACCACGGGAGATTTTGGTGATGAATCCCAATTGTCGTGGAGGTTTCTTGATGATGGTGCTGATGTGCTGATTAAATGTAAATTTTTCGTCAAGTGTCACACCCAAATCATTGAGCTGATCAACGCGCTCGAGACATTCCCATCAATTTGGTAGTGATGGGACGCATTGATCGGTGGAACGTGATAGCAACACATTTAGTCACATTTATCAAGAGTTTATTCATCTTGCACCAGGTGGAAAACATGTCTGGAGGCTCCTGAAGCCGGTAGCAGTCCTCAATAGACCTCACCACCAGGTAGATTTTCAAATCAGCTGCGTATATGAGTACGTAAGGAGTGTATCGAATATAAGCTATCCACATTATTTGCGTTGTACGCATGTATTTGTGATGGTTTTTTATGCTCTGAACACTGCATGCTGTGCGTTTGACTGTCAGCTTTCTTTTGTTTACTTGTTTGTGCGGTTCAAATTCTGCGTTTTCAAAATGTCGCGTATTGAAAAGGAAGTGAAAATTAAGGTTCTGGACACATGGCTAAGTGAGAAGGGTATTACTATGCGAAAATTGGCGAAGCGGTTTGGAATTCATCATGCGAGTGTTAAAACCATCATTAATAAGTTTGGGGAACACTATTCTTTGGATGAGCTACCAGGAAGAGGCAGAAAACCCGGTTCTTCCAACCCGAAACTGGAGCAGAAAGTGGTATCTCTAATCATGAAGAACAAATCAATGTCAATACGTGATTTGGCCAAAAAAGCAGGAACGAGTGTCGGAATGATCCAGCGTATCAAGAGGCGAAACCACCTGAAGACCTACAAGAAGCAGAAAATCTCGAAACAAAGTGCAGAACAGAAGAAGCGAGCAGCAACAAGGGCCCGGAAATTGTATTCGCGTCTTTTGCAGCGTCCGGATGCATGCGTTTTGATGGACGATGAGACCTATGTAAAGGAGGACTTAAAAACCCTTCCAGGTCCACAATACTTTACTGCCGTCGTTGGGGAGGATGTGAGCGATGCGGACAGGTCGATTCAAGTGGAGAAATTCGGTCGAAAGGTACTGGTATGGCAAGCAATATGTTCCTGTGGTTTGAAGTCAACCATTTTTTACACTACCGGAACTATAAATGCGGAAATCTATCGATCTGAGTGTCTCCAGAAGAGATTGTTGCCTTTATATAAGAAGCATAGTACACCTCCACTGTTTTGGCCGGATTTAGCGTCGGCTCACTATGTCAAAACCACTCGCAATTGGCTTGCGGAAAAGGGTATAGATTTCGTTGAGAAAAATATCAATCCACCAAATTGCCCTCAGCTTCGACCCATCGAACGTTACTGGGCAATCGTGAAGAGGGTCTTCAAGAAGACTGGTAAGGCAGCTGGGAACATGCAGGAGTCCAAAAAATTTGGGCTCAAGCGTCCAAAAAATGCGATGCAACACTTGTCCGGAAATTGATGAAGAGCATTCGATCCAAAGTTCGAAAATTCGTGAAGGAATAACTTAAATTTCATCCGGTCTTCATTATGTTCAAGTTCAACCACGTACAATAAAGGATCAATTTTTTGTATGAATAAAATATCGGTTTTCAACATAATTTGAAAGAAAGTTTGTGGATAGCTTTCGATACACTCCTTAGTTCGATCCTAGCAACAAAGCAGCATCGTTGTAGAACAGCGCAAATAGCGAGGGCCCCAGGTTACTGCCTTGTGGTACGCCTGAATTATTATAAAACATACTAGAAACAGCTGAATCAAGCTTTACGCTCAGAACACGACCCGTCAAGTAGCTTTCCAGCCATACCACAAGCCGCTTTGATGCACCTAGACGGGATAGTTTGCTCAGAAGTATTCTGTGATCAATGACGTCAAAAGCGGCTTTCAAGTCCGTATATACGACATCCACTTGACGTTTAGCTTCAATCTGCGTAATACAGGTACTACTGAAGTCCAGAATGTTCGTTGTTACAGAGCGGCCAGGCATAAATCCATATTGATTGTTTGAAATGTATTAATTGGTACAGCCAAGAATGACATTACTAAAGATTATTTCTAATAGTCTCGATCCCGCAGATATACTGGTAATTCCTCTGTAGTTCTTCACATTTCTTTTATCTGCTTTCTTTAACACGGGGAACATAAAAGATTGTTTCCACACAGTGGGAAACTTCTGCTGCTCTAACGATTTGTTGAAGATGTGGCCAAGAGGAGTCGCTAAGTAAGCAGCAAAGCGACCGAAAATAACAGCCGGTACACCATCAGGCACGGGCGAATATGAGCTTTTCAGTTTCCTAGAAGCAGCAATGGTCATGTCCGAAGTGATGGAAAAGGTGTCCAGGTCAAATACATCAGCAGGTAAATTAGAAGCTGCCACTTCAGCTTCTTGTTGAGAGGTGAGGCCAGCGGAGAACACAAACGTGAAATGCTTGGCAAACAGTTCGCATGATTCTTCAGCTGAAGATGATTCTGATTCGTCTAGAAATACATTTGACAGGATGGAAGAGAATTTCATCTTAGAATTCACAAAACTCCAGAAACTTTTTGGATTTCTACGCAAGCCAAATTGTACACTAGCCTGGGACACGGATATATATATGAAACGTTTCCTATTGATTTTTGGGAGCCTTTTGGTTCCTTTTATAACTGTGCAAAATTTCAACTCGATCGGTGAAACTATATTTCAGCGCTCGTAGTTTTAATTTTCCATAGTATTTTATATGGGAAAACTTACCTTTTCAAAGAAATATCTGGCAAGGTGACCCCCGTTGTCCTCTAAAAATACATCAATCCCTTAACTTGCTGGGAAATTTTTCAAAGAAACTTTTCTTAGAAGATTGCAAAGCGATCTGACGCTTGTAGAAAAAGTTATTAAGCTGAAACTGATTGCTATCCAATCGAACGGCTCATTGGACTGTTTTTTCTAGCAGCACAGTTCCTCTATGCTGAGTGAACATAAACAAAACACAGTGGTTGCTTCGCGCAGCCTGCAGCAGGTTGCAGGTGGCAGTGCTGCAAGAGAAAACAGTTCAATGAACCGTTTGATTGGATAGCAATCAGTTTCAGCTTAATAACTTTTTCCACGAACGTCGGATTGCTTTGCGGTCTTCGAAGAAAAGTTTCCTTGAAAAATTTCCCAGGAAGTGGTTGTATTGATTTATTTTTCAAGGACAATGGATCACCTTGCCAGATTTTTATCTGTAAAAGTAAGTTTTCCCATATAAAATACTATGTAAAATTAAAACCACTAGCGCTAAAATATAGTTTCACAAAACGAACTGAAATTTTGCACAATTATTACAGGGTCCAAAAGGCTTCCGAAAATCATTAGGAAACTGGAATTTAAATTTTGTCCCAGGCTATTGTACACGCATAACATGTGAATCATACAGACTAGCATTCACTAGACAGTATGCGTCACTTGCAAGTTTGAAAGCCTGTTGATTAGAGATGGAACGTTGCTTCCGAAGTAACCTCTGTTTAGCGTTTCGCTCACGTTTCAACCAACGCAGTTCTGGGTTGCTCCATGGCGGCTTAACAGGTCACCGAATCCTAAGAAGGTTTTTATTAGCCACCTGTACAAGATGTCACAGAAGCGCTCTGTCATATCGTCAACATTCTGTATATTGAGCGGTTCTAGTTTGATTTTTCTGCAATAATACAAGAAACTACGAAAACAGAAATGGTTCAAAAGTTTTGTGAAACGTTACAATTTATTGTCGCGATTGTTTTAGTTGTGAGTCTGGGTTATTATTTTTATGACCGTAATTCAAGAGACTATTGAATCATAACTAACCGATATAGAGAAGAATTATTCTATGGTCTCAAGGCTACTCGCCTCCCAAAGCGGACCCTCCGAGTCCTACTCTTTTCATAGAACCTTAGCCTTTAATTCTTTGTCAGCGTCTGTCTTAAGTAACACTTTTCGAAGACTTTTCTTCAATTCAAAAGGTCTGATCCCTAGCAAAAAAAAATATATTGTTAGAGTTTGTGCTTTTAACGGGGGTGGTGTATAAAACGCACTTTTAAATTAAAATATATTTTTGAGTGGAGAATTTTCCACCCGTAAAAAAAGGGGACACAAATTTGGTGGTTGAAAATAATGATGAAAACCCCCGCCCTTTGGGGGAAAGAAAGAAAAAAAAATTTTTTTATTTAATTAAATTATATGGGTATTTTGTTGTTAAAGAAAGAGGTTGAGAAAAAAAAAAAAAAAAATTCTGGATCAACAATAGAAAAGGGCCTTTCAACATTTGTAAACAAACACTTCTGACCCTATTTCCTCGCAAAGCGTAGGCCACCCACGCAAACCAATACCATCATCATGTAGGGTTAAGTCTCCCCTACACGACGATTCTGTAGGTTTGCGTGTGTAGCCAACGGCTTGCAAGAAAAAGGGCTCAGAAGTGTTTGTTTACAAATGTTGATAGGCCCTTTTCTATTGTTGATCCAGTATTGTAAGGCAAATGAAAAGTGCACTTTTTTCGTTTCCCTATATTATTTGATATCAAGTATTTGTAGATTGTTCCTAGCTTCGTCTAAGTTCGAATTGCGGCCTAACACGCCAGTATCACACCTCTTTCAGTGCCTTTAAATAAACGTACTACGACGTGGCAATTTAAAGAAAGCAGAGTGTGATACTATCACTGCTAATCATGTTCATGGTCTTCCATGACGGCCTTTTGCATGAGATAAGCCCTCTCACCTACGACAAGGTGTAAACCGTAATCTTTGAGAGAGAAGTAGTTTTGTGTAATTAAAATAATGGTATAAACAAATTGGAGTGAAGTCTATAAAATGCATTCAAAGCAATTCAAATTTCAGCTCCAGTTTGAAGAAGGTATACCAATGGACTTTTTCAGAACTCTAAAGGATACCCTAATCACGAATTGCATGGAAAATACCTTTGACACCCAATAGTTTTCGAAGGGTCATCGGACCCCAAATCTTGCTTTCCAATTATGTTTCAAGTATAATGGCCGCTAAACTGGTGGTCTCAAAATTGGATTGATATTCTAAATCGGTAAATAAATACATGGAACATTGCGAAATAAGGATTTGTTAGTCTTATCTGTGGGATGCAGGCACAGGGATGTCTCTAGAGGCAATTGGATCCCTCACACCTTTGTCTGAGTTCCTCCAAATTTCCATATTACACTCTTACATCTTCGAAAATCTGGTGTTTTTAGGCAGTATGGAGGAAATTTTAGGAAAGGTCGAATAAAGAACAACTTAGAAATTCTACCTCACATAGTTAGATGAGGAATTTCATAGAACTGAATTTCGAGCGATGCACCCGGGAAGTAAACCATCAAGCAACTATCAAATCCACCGTACGGAACCAACTTTAAGCCCCATCGGAAGGACCATCAACGACGCCAACATGTGTACGGTACTGCCCTCGAAAGCTCCCCAATTAACATACACCGCAACCTGAATCAACATGTGTCTCGGAAAAATAGCAAAAGTAAATTCGTGAGAACGCAGAAAGAAGAATATACACACACGGAGCCGAAACATACGGGGGAGAACCTGGTGGAAAGTAAAACCAAATTGGCGCGCGCGATATCCGACGATGTCGATCACAGGAAGAAGGGGCATCAAACCAGCAGAGCACTACCAGGAAGCGCAAGTAGAAGAAACAGCAACGCGGCGGCACACATTTTTCCTCCTGCCTCTTGACAACGTGTCTCCTCACAGCACCACACCGCTAACTTTCATGAAATCATGAATGAAATCTTTGTTTACTTTTTTTCATGCTTCATGCACGTCTACCCTTCCCTCCGGCCACTCCGTCCCGCCAGCCGAATGTTTCTGCTGCTGCTGCTGCTGCTTGGCCGTACCGTGTCTACAACTCTCCCAAAGGGGCATACACACACATTTCGGGGTGGAGGCAGGCGACGTCGGCAATTCTCTCACAATCCGGGCCACCCCAAAATAATATCATCAGCAGCAACCCCAAGAGCAGCATAGGAAGATACGCGCTGCTGAATGCAGATTTCACTATCAATCTCCCTACCCCGTCGGGCGATCGGTCGTCGTCGTCGTTGTCGTCGTCACCGTCAACAACAGGCCATGTGGATGCCGCCGTAAAATCCGTGGTCGGATTCTGCCGAATTCAGACAATTTGGCGCAAAACACCCTCCGCGTTTCGCATTCTTCGAAAGATCCGCTTTTCCAAAGCGGATTGGCGTCGGTTCGTTGCATTCATGGAACAGAACCGGACAGCCCTGAATGAACCCATCCCGCATCATCTCTCGACCGAAATCCATTGCTCGCATATGCACACGCACGCTTGCATGATGCCCGTTGTCCTTTGTTGGTTCGAACGGAAGGGAAGTGACCCCAAAAAGGACATTCCTTCCACGCACCGGACTTGGCTCGAACGATTGAACGAACGTGCCTGTGGGTGTATGTATGTGTGCGTGTGTAAGTGTGACCAAGTCGCAGGAGGAGGATTCCAATCAAATGACGGAACCAGTGGGGGAGAGAAGTCGGTCGGAGGGAAACCTTCTTGCAGCGCGCACATAGCCAACGCGACGGAACGGACGAAAAAGGACTCGGGGCTCACCGGGAATCCACTCTGCTGGGCTAAGCAAAGCGGGAACGGGAAGCGCATGTCCCGCGCCCTAGTATTAGTGTGCCAGCAGAACAAGCAAAGGCAACGTTCGAAAAAGTGAATGTGGGTTTATCTGTTCGTCGCTGTGTTGGTGGCGCTGGTTGGCTGTTCACAAAGAAGGGTTGCCAGAATGGGGGAGTTACGCTTGTTGGGTGAAGTTGAATAAATGTTGGAAAATGTTATAAGCAATTTACATTTGAGCAGATATTATGGAAGTTTTTCGAATTGCTTGGTGCAACCAGATTTGAACGAAATAATTTATTCAACAAATCTCGAGTACTTTTTCAAAAAGGCGTGTGCCGCAAAATTTAAACATATTATTTTTTTCGTTGAATTAAATTGCAAAATATGTAATAAGAGTTATAAATTTATAACAGTAGTGATAATCAATTATCTCATGCTTGGAAATTAATTCAGAAAAGGGGGCGACCCCGGCGTAGTGGTTAACATCCATACCTCTCACGCCAAAGTCACGAGCTCGAATCTCACCCCGGAAAAGTTACGAAAATACCCAAAATGATAAGTTTGACGTATTGTTTTATCCCACAAAATGACGTAACCAAGTGACGCAGTTTGTATGACTTATGAAAATTGCGTATTCCCAAGTGATGAAAAAAAAATTACGTAAATTCTGTTTTTTACAAAAATTCGATTAATTTCATACATAATTAAAATGACGACAACTGTTTAGCTATACTTAAATGATAAGGGAAACGTTTTTTTTAACTTGTTCGTTTATGTGGTAGGCTCAATTGCGTTAGCTTTACGGAGCCGATAATTCATTGTTTTTTGATATAATGAATAACTTAATACTAGGTTTAGTAGGGCTTGAGCTAAACGGCGGTTTTCCCGAGGTTAAAATGGTCAACATGTTTTTGAGGATGGATTGGTTAGAGGAACATTGAAATAGCTTTCATCAGATAGTTTTCACCAACACTACGACTTTGTGCGATCTGGTGAGGGCTCATTTTTTTGTGTTCGGCCGGTTGTGGTGACCATTGGGTGACTATGAGACTCCTCAAGACGTCAAGGGAAAAATTATGATTATTTAAATTTTCATGAAAGAAAACAAAACTAAACGAAATAATTTCATTATTCCTTCATAATGCAGATTAAGACTCTGGTTACACCATGAAGCTTTCGTCAAAACAAGTATAATTTCTAACGAATGATAGTGTTACTGTTTTATTGACAAAATCAAAATAGAGAAAACGAAAAATCTCAGTTCTAATAGTGACCATAATAGCCAGTACTTCCGATTAGCTGTATGGAAACATTTCGACTAAGGGTGGTGGTCACGAGTTTAAATCATACCCCCATATAAGTGACAAAAATTCCCAAGAGGTGTTTAAGTGTCTAGCGATGGGAGATGCACCAGTCCGAGGCTGAACATCTCGATAGAACTGAAACAAAAAAAAAAACCCTGGTTCGACCAATGGTTATGATCATAAGCAAAGGGCACGCTATTCCTTTGTGGACATTTCAGGTCTCACGTCAGACAAACCATCTTCCACTTCTCATTTAAAAAAAACAGACACTTTTACGACCGTATTGTAACTAGAAGGAAAATTTCAAACTTAACATGTTCACAAAAAGAAAACTGGAACCCTTTCTCAAAATATCACTAAACCACAACCAAAACCAAACCATGTAAATTTCGTTGCTGGAGACCGACACATGCGATCGGCCCTTGGGATATAAGAATTAGTCGAAAGAGACAAGAAAATCAATTCAATCACTCACACCTTTCGTTGAGCTGTGTCTGTTTCTGTTTGCGGACACTTTGTTGAAATCTGTGTTTATATTCCTTGATGGACACGTTTCATGTAAAATCAATCATTTCTAAGTGTGTAGTTAACCGGAGAAAATTCTTTCAAACTCCACTAAAAAACTATTTTTTTGTCAGACAGGCCTATTTCGTCTACGACTTACAGACTTACACCGCACACGTCACGGAAGAAATCTGTAAGTCGCAGACGAATTAGGACCTTCTGACAAAAATAAGCTTTAAAAAAAAAAAAATTCAAAAAAAGAGAAAAAAAGAGAAAGACACACCATTTTTCCCAGAACACACAAAAAAAAAAGACCCAAACACAACGACCATTGATTAAACCAAGAGCGCAAAAAAGGCCCCCGGTACCCCCCAAAAAAAAAAAAACACAAAAGCAGATTCATAGAAAAAAAATCAAAATAGTAGAAAAAAAGAAGAAAAATCAGAACACAAAAAAAAAGCAAACGAAGTAAAAGGCGCAAAGAGGGTAACCCCGATAAAAAATAATAAATTAATAAAAAAAAAAGGTGGGTTGTGTAAAACATATAAACATTAATAGGATTAGGATAGGGGATTTTTCATTTCGATGAAAAATGTATTGTTGGGGACTTTTCGTTGATCTTAAAAAATGTTACACGACTAGGTTCTGTTGAAACCAAATTCCGGGCCCTTTTACGGTGCATCCGGAACCCTAACGCTATGATATCTGGCTCTCTTGTCCATTGAGGTGGTATTTGATGAATTGCCCATGAATTTCTGCAAATTTCGTATCGTCGCACGACTAGGCTCTGTTGAAATCATAATTTGGCCACATTTACGGGGCATCCGGAACCTATGTCCTCGGATGTTTAATATGACCTGACCTGACCTATGTCTTCGGATGTTTAATATGACCCTGAACTGTTTTTTTTTCCTCTGTTCGGGACATAAACCACAGCGACCAAAAAATTGGTCTATTGTAGTATATCCCGTATCCTTTGTTTAGTGCATGTCGAGTTACTTCATCACTATTGAGAAATGATAACGTATTCGCTGTTGGTACAGTTTTCATGGTTTGTTTTGTTGGCAATGAATCGACTTCTAGAGAAAGTTTCCGCTATCTAAACCCTTTGAGGAGTAAGAGCACTCTTCAGTCAAAATCGGATTCATTGCAAAGAAAACAAACAATGACTCCGATACTGAAAAGGTGATCTACCAGCGTTACGGGTCGAAGTGGTCGAACTGAACTGGTTAAATGGTATCTAATCGATTATCCGTTGCACTCTCAAAGATGTTTACCAGTTAAGAAGCAAAATTAGTGCAATTTTGTAATGATTTTCATAAATGGTTCAGTCATACATGAATGGTCTACATACGATCCACCGGCAAATATTATAAAGAGCCAATTCGCCCCGATACAAGATTATTAGCCAAAATCATAAAATTGATGCATCATTCATAATTTTTGGTGCATAAAAATTAAAATTTGGTTCAAAAACGATAGAGAAACCGTTGGATAGAATCCGGTTCAATATGACCCTGATAAAATTATTCTTATTTTTTTTGCGGAGCCCTTCATAAACGCTCGAAAACACAAAATTACACCTAAAAATAAACGTCTCATCTAAACAGTCATACATTTCAAATTCAGCATGTGGAACTCGTATTCGATATTTATTATAACTAGATTACACGTCGGTTAAGCTCAATCCTCGAAGATGCAGACACATCTATTTAGCTCAAGAAGCATTTCACGCCAACTCGAACAAATGTTGGCAGCACTCTTGCAGATTTCAATGAAACTTTCTGGACATGTAGACTTTATCACAGAAAGCCGGGGGAGGTAGCTCATCGAATCTTCCGGTCCGCCAATAAGCATCTTGCTATGAGGTACCAGGTGGTTCCCCACCGATTGCCTGTAGATATTCCAAATTTGGAAAACGTCTGCATTGAGTTATTTCAAAATATAATATTCCGCCCACTATATCACAAAACATTACGATTGGTTGAGTGGGTTGGAGATGAGGGAAGTATTGGGTATACAGTGACGGACAATACAATAAGACCAAAGTCCGATTTTCATACAAAATGGCCTTGTTTGGAGGCTTGTCTTTCACTTTAGCGTGAAGTAATTGAACTGAAATTTTGGCAATAGCCTAGAAATAACCTGAATTTTCATCTTTAATAAATTTATAAATTTTACATTCACCACTTCAGAAGCTACAGACACCACCTACGACAAAACAATAAGACCACCTTTTGATTTCCATAGTTTAGGCCATGTTGATGAGTGTGCATTACAATCTGTAGTAAAAATACTGATATTAAAATGACAGGTGCATCAATAATCAAAATTCAGATCCTCAAGTTCGAGCATCCTTTATGGAAATCAAAAAGTGGTCTTTTTGTTTTGTCTTATGCGGTGTCTGTAACTTTTAAAGTGGTGAATGAAAAATTATGGATTTAATGCAGATGAAAATTTAGGCTGCTTCTAGACCACAGTGACCACTGAAGATCGTATCTCTTCCATTGTCAGTTAATTAATAATTTCAGCATGCTTCGTGTTGGATAGAGGGGACGATATTCCGAAGATGTCGTATAGAAAATAATCATAAGAAATTTATTATTGGCTTGGCTTGGCATGGTATTGGCTTAATCATGCGCAATCATGCTTGGAATATCAAAATTAGAAATGCAAAGTTTTTAACTTATTTGATTGCAAAACAGCATAAATAACCATCAATTGAATTTCTGGTTGCACCCCATAAATCAAATACAACATAGATATTATTTCCAGAGAATTAGCAACAAATTTTAATCATATCGTAAAATTTACGATATGATTAAAATTAGTTGTTATTTAATAAGCATTACATCAAAACTTCACCTCAGCACCCTGAAAGCAAAACGCAAATTCCGAAAGCAAAGTAAACCGAAAGAACTTTCCCAAATTCTCCAAACTGGCAATCCTGCCTCTTCGAATCGCTCGCTGTGTGCGCCACCCAACCGCACATCACCGTCGTGTTTCCCTACTTTCCTCCGATATTGAACCTATAGCTGCTGTGTGTATTCGCTGCGCCTTCTTCGATGAAACCCCTTTTCCTCTACACTTCTCCTTCACCACCCCCACCGCCTCCTCCTCCACGCTCTACCCATGATTGCATTACGTCTTCTTCGTTCGTTCAGCATCGAGCCATCGAGCAAATAATAGAAGACAAAAAAGAAGCAGAACATATCTGAGAGACAGAGAGAGCGAGAATGTGGTTGAGCGAAACCGTGAGCGAGGGGGTGGTAAAACTTGGTGGTGGTGTGGTATGTATATGTGTTTTTATCGATCAAAAGTTGTAAAGAAAAAAAACCTAAATTTGGTTTATTTTTAAAACATCTCTCCAACCCCACGTCCGTCCGTTGATGACGATATGACTGACTGACTGACTGACATCTCAGCCCCTCTCGTGATCATGACGCACTGCTGCACTAGCAAAAGTGCATTCAGTCCGAGAAGGAAGGATCTCCCGTTTCGTCCGCAAGAAAGTGGCATGTAACGGTCAATTAACTGGACTTACGTGATTGGAACCTTGTGTGAGATAGTGACGGATGACACACGACGGCAGCGGCGTGACAGCTGGTCGTCGTCGTTCGGGGAAACGCAGTGGTAGATGACTTTCCGCGGAACACAACGATAAGACGGCTATGCTACAGTTTGCTTCTTTCCAATGTTGTTATTTCCGTGGCACTCAAGGTTGTAATTTTTCACCTTTTCTTGCTTTGGTTTGCATCGAAACACTCAAATTTCACTCTTCGTCGCGAGGAGTTCTTCGCTAATCTCCACGCTGCTTAGTACACGATTTCCTTATCGGGATGTCACAAAATTATGCACTTGTTCGGGCTCTCACTCTCTTTGGCTCTGTACGAGACTTTTGTTTCACTACCCTTATGATTGCTTCATTAACCGAAAAACACACTTTCTTAGCTAATGATTTCTTCGCTGAAATTCAACTATTTTTTTCACGAATATCGCACTTTATTTTCAGTGGCCCGTTTCACTACTGGATCTCATCCACTGAGCTGCTACTAAGAGCTCTGCTCTATACCATATTTTTCACTTCAGCAACTTTGAAGGCTCTTTCTCGATTCATTCGTTCGTTCGCCTGCTGCCACTGCTGCTAGCTACACTTCGTCGCTTCGTTTGGTGTGTTGGGTAACTTGGTTGGTCGGTCGGATCGATGAATAACGTCGATTACCGAGCACTTGGACGCCCCGGAGCGCCCTACTACCGACGGAACACCGTTGGGCGGACCCACGGGAATCGATTGCACACTAATTGAATTACACCAAGCGCGCTGAAACACTGAAAAATTTCGAAAAACTTCCAACCTTTTTCGCCTGCACCGTCGAATCTCTAGTCGTCAGGCCAGGCAATGGATGTGATGATGGTACGTACAAACCAGCGAATTCAGTATTGTGAGCAGAACATCATACTCTATACCTCCTCCTAACAACACGACACCACCAGAGGCCGGCATATTACACATCGAGAGTACATTTCCCACCAACACACGGACCTCGGGCTCGGACCAAGTTTTCTACTATTTACCTCACAAACACACCCATACCCGCATTCTATCTCACCAATACTCAACCAATCCAGAGAGATATACAACTCAACTCACTGAAGGCGAAATAAAAACCGTCCTCATCAGCAATGTACGCCATCGACGAGCAAAGCAAGCAAGCGGTGGAGAACCCGAGAAGAAGTATTTTCATTATTTATTATGTACTCCTCACTCTCGCTCTATCGCTCACTCACTACCTCCTGCTCCGGCTCCCAGCCCAAAACCCATTTGCTGCTGCTAGCTAGGCTGAGCTGACTGTGAACCGCACACGATGGTGGTGTGGTGGGTATCTCCCTCATCATCATCATCAGCCGAGCACAGAAAAAGCTGTGCTTGTGCGATGCGGTGGTGCCGATGGAATAATATGCTTCGCTCTACACACCAACCAACCGGACGGATCTCGGGTTCTCCGTCCTGTGTTCAGAGCGTGTACGGTACATGGATTCAGTTTTCAGTTCGTCGGGGCAGAAGCGGACGACTAGAAATATATGTAGGTTCCTTCTTGGGTGGGGGGGGTGGGGGGGGGGAGGGGGGGGGGAGGGGGGGGGGGGGGGTGGGGAAAAGGTTCCTTCTCTCTACATGGGCATACTTTCGGGGAAACAGGGGGGAAAAACGGGGGGCGTGGGGGGGGAAAAGGGGGGGGGGGGGGGGGGGGGGAACATCACAATCTGGAACTGTAATCTTTCGACATTCTAACGCGATACTGAACGATGAATGACAGGGGAAATGGTGATTATTGTCGGCAACCAATTGAACCTCTATTCAGTAAATGTTTCCATCTAAACACTAAACTGATTACATTTATATTATAATTTAATTATTAAACTTTAATTCGATTACTTTTCAAATAGTGAGCTATTTCGTTAAGGACATACGGGATCGAGTCCCTATCACTTCGAAGTTTTCTGAGCACAAATCTCAAATATTATTAGGACTTCAGGCGTGAAATTTTCAAGAATCGTTTGCTCCACTGCAGCATCCATTGGTTAGTAATTTGAGCGTTGTTTGTTTTGTTTTGCTTGTGATTTTTAGCCTCAAAATTCGTGAAGTGATAATTGATCCAACCTATGAATCATATGGAAAAAGGACTCCCTCCAGTTTCACCTTAAGCTATATTTTTCTTCAGATAAAGCGAACGCGCACTCGAAAATGGTGCTGTTTTCCGAGTGGCCTACCGAATAGATCTATATTTTGACGTAGCCTACGTCTTCTGACAAGGTAGGGTGATATCAAATAAAAATTTGAATAATAGCGACCGTCACGAAAAATTGGAACACTAATAACATAAAAATTTCTCGATATGTTTTCACGTAAACCACTAAGAATAATATTTCCCTGACATGATACTAATGTTTCCGTGCAGGTACTGAGAGATTTGAGGAATTTACATGTAAATCATTGTTTATAGGGCCAGATATGTCGTTTCTAATAAGTTGTCCAGCATTGTAAAATATTGAAGAAAAAAAAAACACATATTAGAGGTGATGTCCTATAATAACGTATCGCAAACTAAATTCACGAACTTCAGAGTATATTCCCGTCAAAGATTTCAAATGTGAGCAACCGAGATCTCATAGGCAACAGCGAACGTTATATAAGAGGTGCTACTTCGTCGTAAACTTCATTCTTTCGGCAGTCTTGGAGCGACGAGGAGACAACTTGGAATTTGCAGCTAGCGGTAGCCATGCACCCAGTGCACAGTGGGAAAACAAGTACATGAATTGCAAATGAATGCAATATTTCAGCTCCGAGTAAAAATTTCTGGGGAAATCGAATGGATAGGGCCCAAAAATCCCACTTCCCCTGTATTTTCAATTTTTTGCTCGTTTATCTATGTTCGGTGGGGCTACGATACTCGAAATAGGCCTAATCTTATGTAATTTTGTATTCTGGGAATCGAGTGGAGGTGATTGCATCCGCCACACGGGTTGGTGAATGAAGATATTGCTGATTCTGATTTTTACAAAAGATTTGGCCTTATCTGAACTACAGCAGCAGTGGATTTGCATCCAGGCGGGAAGGACAATATGAGAAGGAAAAACTGCTTTAAAAAAGACCCAGGTGGGGGTTAAATTTTTTTGGGGATGTTTTATAGTTTTCGTTTCTTCCGCCTTGGTTCCGGAAAAATTTTTTTTGTTGGGTTTCTTTTTTGTTGTGTTTGTCGTGTGGGGGGGGGGGGGGGGGGGGTAAAATATTTTTTTTTTTTTTTTTTTTGTGGTGTATTATATTTTTTTTTTTAAAATATTTTTTTTTTTTGTTTTTTTTTTTTTTTTTTTTGTGTGTTTTTTTTTTTTTTGTTTTCCGGGGTGGTAGTTTTTATTTATATTTTTTTTTTTTTTTTTTTTTTATGTATTAATGTGTGTTTTTATATAATAAATTTTTTTTTTTGGTTTTTTTTTTTTGTGTAAAAAAAAAAAGGGGGGGGGGGGGGGGGGGGGGGGGGGGGGGGGGGGGGGGTTGTGGGGGGGGGGGGGGGGGGGGGGTTGTGTGTGGGGGGTGGGGGGGGGGGTTCCTATATTCGCGGGTTTCGCGTAAGTGTCTCTGCTTACGGGCCCGCCCAAACGTGTTTGGCCCTTCGTACAGGAGCTTGATGATCACAAACAATAATAGAATCCTGATCAAATCGTTTTTCAGATTATTCCACTGCTATGGAAAGTTACCTTGCTGCAATAGATGGTAGTATTACATAATCATCAGCATCATTATCTTCACTTCATTCGTGGCATGTTCTAAATCAGGTTTACCACAATCATGACCCCTAATAAACGGTGCCAGACGACCTCTGGTTGGCAGGGTCAATGGATGACCCAACAGGGGTCCAAAAAATCCTAATCCCAAACGAAGCTTGTGAAGTACGGCGACGCTTTTCACGGTATGTAGTACTTACTGCGCTAACTAGAGCAACCATACAACGTGTTTTTGGTTTCTCCGAGGATCTCGGTCGCCCTTCTTAAGTCTCAAGTTTGAGGCTAAATAAGAGCGAGGTTATGAAAAACCCAAACAACATTAAAAAAAATAAATCTTGTTTACCCAATAAATCCCCAACAATCCTAACCGTTGGTATAAATCAGGCAAAAACGACTCTCAAGTGTTACTTAAAATTAACTTGTTTTCCCAATGAAAAACCATGATCGCACATTGTGAGAGGCCCCAACAGCTTCCTTACTGTTAGTTTCAATCGGTTGCACTTTTGGTTCAATCGGTACCAAATAGGAGATCGTTACTAATATTCAAAGAATTTACTAGACATCGCGTTAATTGAGGGTATCGTTTACCAAAACGAACCCTGCTGCCAACTCAACCCTTTTAAACAACATCTCAGTGCGTTCTCGTGGATTTGCAGAGGTGTTTTCGGCTTCCAATAAAGCAAGTATCACGTCTACACACTCCCATCCTTTCCTTATATGACCTGCATTTGGACGGGGCCAGCGCCGGTATTGCCTTACTTTGGGATCAACAGTTCCTACACCTTGAGGATGTATGTTAGTCCCAAGCATCATTTGTTGGTTCTCTGTGTAATTACCGACGATCTGGTAGTAATGGAGTAGCAACCTCGGGCCGTCACTCATGCTCTTGGTCAATTGGTTACCCATGCTGACCCTCGGGTTTGATCATCTTTTTGTGGTTTTTGAAATGTTTCGAGAAGAAATTTCCAATACCATCAACTACCAACTTCTACTAACATAGAGTTGTTTGTGCGTCTCCATTCCCTGATGCACAAACATTTTGACAATGATGTTCCGAAATTAGACCCGCCCTCAAAACCCACGAAAATCTTGAATAAAAAAAACTCCAAACCAACATCAGCACTCAAGATGATTTAATTGTGTTCACAAATGCGGAGAAAGCTCAAAAACCCGTTGAAGTTTGCGAGCTCTCATATTTTAGTTTTGGGTCTTATTAGTCCTGTTGAGAGTCAGGTTGCTACTTGTCCCTGCAACCTGACGCTTAATATGGATAGTGAAAACTGAAATATGGAAGCTCTCAAACTGCTTAATAAGTTTTTGAACTGTCTCCCCATTTCTGTACATCATTTTATCATCTTAATCTCTTATCACTTGAGAACAAAATCGATAATTTGTGAGAGTACTTTTCTTTTCTAAAAATAATGAAAAAAATGGAAAGGTGGTAGTGTGTGAATAGATTAAGTGAGGGGGGGGGGCGGGCGGTGGTGGAAAGTGGGAGGTGAGGAAAGGGTGCGCAAAGAGAGAATGTTGGGTGGGGGGTGGGGGGGGGGTGTGGGGGTGAAGGTTGGGTTCGAAGATGACTTTATCTTTCAACAAAATAACGACCCAAAGCATAAGGCTCGTAAAATTCAAACATTTTTCCGTGGATCGCGCATCAAACTGCTGGATTGGCTCCCTCAGTCACTGGATTTGAATCCGATTGAAAATTTGTGGTCACTACTGGAAAATCTACTCCTTGCAGCTCTTCAGTTAGCATGGAAATCACTCGACGAGCGTTACTTGCAAAACCTCGTCGAAAGTATGCCACGTCGTCTGGAAGCTGTTAATTGATACCTATGAACGAAATACTGCGGTTGAATCAGTTATGATGTATTGCCAACACTTTTTTATATGCACTTCTTTCTAGCGAAGCTAAAATAAGTGAATGAACGAATTTTAAACTGTTCCGAAGTACTATGTCATTCAATCTTGTTTAGTATCAGCCAAAGAATTCTTCTTATATATGTCTTCATTTCGTCCGAAGAAATGCTGCTTCGTGGGGCAAAATATAAATTTTTAAATTCTTTTTTTTTTATATTATAATAATAAAAATTATAGAAAAAAGAAAAAAAAATGCGCGCGGGTGTGTGGGGGGAGTGGGTGGGAAGAAAAAAAAAAATTAATTTTTTTTTAACAATAAATAATTTTTTTAATTTTTAAGGTGGTGGAGCTTTGCAAGGAAATCGACAGAATTCAAAATTTGATCGATTGTCTATTAGAACTGCCGTTCCTCAGGCTAGTATTCTCGGGGTTATCTTGAATAACTTTTTAAGTTCTGGTCTCAATGATTTACCTCAGTGTTACTACGAATCGTGCCTTGCCGATGCCACAGGCCTTTCGGCCATAGCTTTCATGTTATTTTCTGAAGGCAGCCAAAAAATATGGAAATTTTCAATAATTATTTCAAAAATGGATGATTTCTCCAAATGCTCAACTTATAAACAAAACACCGCATAGCGTACTAGTCATTTAAGCACTAAAGGGTGAGTCAATAATTATTTGGCCTCTTTCAAATTTGCGTAATTTTATTCATACTTGACCGAAACTAATTAGAATTTGGCTCAGTTTCACTTTAGAATGTATTGTGGCTTGCGCTGATTGCTCATTATAAGCGGAATCCAAACGTATGGATGTGGGACTTGGCCAAACATTTTGATGTTTCGCAAAGTTTCGTCCTGAGAGCCAACGATCCGGATTGAAAACGTACAAGGCGAAGAACTTCCCAAACCGGGACGAACGCCAGCAGTGTGTTGCCAAAACGGTTGTCCGGAAACTTTACACGAACACACGAGACCTATATATACGTGAGACTTACATCAAAGCGGATTTTAAGCAGTTGCCTGGACAGGAATATTTCTTGAATAAAGACAAGTTTGCTATGGATGATCGTATCGAATGGAAGAAGCTGTCGAAATTTGCTTCGAAGTACCTGATTTGGCAGGCCATGTGCACTTGTGGCAAACGGAGTCAATTATTCGTGACCAAACGGTGAGTTTTGCAGAACTGAGTACCTCCAAAAATGGGTTTTGCCGTATTTGAGACAGCAGATCAAAAACCGTTGTTTTGGCTTAATTTGTCTTCATCAAGGTATTTGCCGATTGTACTGGTCCTTATTAATTCTGTATAATTTGTAACTTTTGATTTTAAAGGGCCTCCCCCTGTCTCGCCGGAGGACATCGTGCCGGGCACTGTTTAGAGTCCCACGCTGGCACGATGATCTGCCGCTCCTTACATGGAGAACAGACGCTGTTTTGAGCCACCCCTGACATGGAGAATAGACGCTCAGACATAGATTATGTCCAAGGTTCCACCGGGGTTGGTTATCCGATCTTTCCTATGGTTACCTATATCCCAGTCGGCACCAATGAGAGGAAGGGATAGGATTACGTTTTGTTTACTTGGCAAAAAGCATGTTTCGGTTCGTTTCTTTTAATTTCAGTTTTTTTTGCAAAATGTCGCGAATTCAACTTGAAATACAAAAGAAAGTTTTTGCACATTTGTGTACTGAAAAGATGTAACGTATACTCAGATTGCCAAAAAGGTCAAAGAGCATCCAGCAAGTGTCAAACAATGATTGAAAAGTTTTGTGAGTAGTACACTCTGCAGGATCTGCCAAAACTGGACGAATACCCGGTTCCAGCAATCCGTATTTTGGACAATCCCTCCCAGTGTGTTTTGATGGACGACCAAACTGCGACCGATAAAACACTACTGGACAATCGTTAAGCGAAACTTCAAAAAGGCAGGTGCTGGAGCACTGCAACGTGTCTAACTTTAAGACCCGTAACGCTGGTAGATCACCTTTTTGTGGTGCGTTACGGGCTATCAGGTCTACCACCGAACCCTAGTGCGAATTAATTCAAACTAGGGAACATATTTGTTTCTTTTTTGTTGTCAAAGGAACATATATTACCGAAACATGGTTAGTCTTCATTTATGTGAATTCTCATTTTCTACCTATTTGATGTTCTATAGTTTGAATTGGTTATGACTAGGGTTCTGATGCATGGTCAGTATCGGAGTCATTTTTTGTTTTCTTTGCAATGAATCCGGTTTTGACTGATAAAGGGGCGCGCCTTTGAAGAGTGCTAAAACTCCTCAAAGGGTTTAAATAGCGGAAACTTTCAGAAAAAAACTCGGTTCATTGCCAACAAAACAAACAATGAAGACTGTACCAACAGCGAATACTTTATCATTTTTTCAATGTGGTGGAGTTACCCCGCCATGCACTAAACAAAAAAAAGGGAAAAACTTCAAAAAAACCAAATACTGGGCGGAGGGGGTTCTGCGCCGAACAGAGAGAAGAAAAAAACTTAATGAAAAACTGGTCAATGGCATGCAAGAAGTGCACATAAACCTGTAAAGAACTTGATGGACAGTATAAAGGCTAAAGTATGATCATATTACTGAAATCAGCAATCTGATTTGTTAGTTTAATTGATGTTAAATGTTAAGCTGCAATAAAAAACAATGCTTTGAAAATTTTCATATAGTTTTATTTCAATTTGACAATATTTTGACATACTAAGAAAAAGGATAAATGTGATTTGGAATGATTTTGCTTGTAATCAAATAAACAAAAAATAAAAATAAGTCAGCCACTGAGATTCGAATCACGAATCTTGAGGTTGCACAACCTCAGTTGCTTCCTCCAAATTATAACTTCACATGCAGTGAGAAGGGCTGAAGGCATATAAGAACCGATTCCTATTCCACCATCTAAAATCCACTTCACATGCTATGCATCAAAAACAAAACTTGCTTTTACAGATAAATAAGAAGACATAATATGATGGAAGCAAACAAAAAAGTTAGTACAATGTTTTGGCAGCTCAATGTATATCCTTCACTGTAGAATTCTCTAACAGAGAGTTGTGGAAGTATACCCCACGTTAAATGTTAGACATTTTGGTTTGGGACGCGATCACTAGTGATTGATGATTATGGTCTTATAGTTTCATGTCATCTATCATTTCTCGAGTAATTCAAGGTTAGGGCCAAAGAGCCAATTGTAAACAATAACTTTAACCGTCGATCTGTCACGAATCGCAATACACCAAATGGTAGAATATCTGATATAAAATATATGATGCTGATTTCCATTTGTGTTCATGTTAATGTGTTTCGAATCATTGGCTTAAAAGAACATTGCTAACAATTGGATTTGACACACCAGTAGGTCGTTAATTGGATTTTAGGTCATACTCATTAATTACTCGCGAAAGGATCGGTGACAGATAAGGCAAAACGCTCCAAGCACTATAAGCAAAGAAAAAAAAAGGGGGGAAAAGGAAAAAAAAATAAAAAAAAAAAAGAAAAAAAAAAGAAGGGAGTCGAAAGCTCTTAATTAATAACTGTGGAAGTGCATTTAGAACACTAAGTTGAGAGCAGCAATAAGCTTGAAACGGTAAGAAAGAAGAAGTCTTATAATGGATTGGACCTTTCAAATAGTACCACCACGAAAAAATGTGTTTATATAAATCATAAAAACATATCAAAATTAATCAAAACGATTTACAAACGTTTGTTTGTAAATCTGTCATAAATCGACACAAATGGAATAAACAAATAT
This sequence comes from Aedes koreicus, assembly GCA_024533555.2. Taxonomy (NCBI): domain Eukaryota; kingdom Metazoa; phylum Arthropoda; class Insecta; order Diptera; family Culicidae; genus Aedes; species Aedes koreicus. The sequence continues at coordinate 213,475 of JAHHFK020005245.1, forward strand.
AGTAATGACTCGATGTCGTCTAGGGCATTCTAGAATCACAAAGACTCACATTTGGAATAAATTTGCAGCTGACATGTGTAAAATCTCTAGCGAATAACAAAACACAAACATCTTGACAAAATGTAACAAATTTGATAACATAAGAAGAAAATTAAGAAATAGCTTGAATTTAATAAAACCACATAAAAACAACAAACATCTTATTTTGTAAAGATAAAATGACTCCAACTAACAAAGTTATTATAACAATTGTAAGAAAAAAAATTTCAAAGAGGCAAACGAATGAATTGTTGAAAGCCTCTATAAATAAATAAACAAATAAAAAATGTACCGTAAAGAAGCAATTAAATTTGAAAGAAAAATGCATGTCTAACCGGAGCCCATATGACTTCTACTGTCTTATAACTGTTCTAAGATTGTCAGAATAAGCTCCATGAGATTTAACAATATTCAAAACTGACAATTTTGTGCGATTTCCTTTCCAAATATGTCTGGAAAAAAATGTATAATTGTTCATTCCCTTTTCTAGCATTATTTACAAATAGTTGTTTATTAACTTCTTCATTTCAACAGTCCTATCTCGACAAATATAGGAACTAGAAACCGAAACCCGCTGGCGTAAAATTTGCAACGAAATAAAATGTATCTCCCATTGATTACCCACTATTAATAACTACAATCCAAAAACGGTCCCAAATACCCAGAGCAATATGTGACTCCATAAACCTACAATCAATTAAAATTAATTAAAAACCATACCCAAACACTCGCACACAATAGAACGGGGAGGAGAAAAACCTCCCCATTAGAGGTACATACGTACATCGTAACCTGCAACAAATTACCCTCTGGGACTGTCCCCATTTTCTCTTGGCAAAGAAAGGCTCCGCCAGCTGGCAACACTGCCACTGTCTACTTCGGCACACGTTTTCTCTCATAACGTAATACATTTCGAGCCCAACAACAGCAACAGCAACAACAACAACTGGCTGGCATTAATCGACCAGTTTCAGCACCGAGTCGACTTTTCTGGCCAACCCCTGAAAGGCTCCGCACAAAAGAGCGCCCCGATTCGCATCCACCACTGTGTGCACTCTCGTCGACTCGGGAGGTAGGTATTTCGAATCGAAAATGAAAATAACAAACAACGAGGCAAGGCGAACCAACACACCAGCACATACCGCTGCTGTGTACTAAGCCAGAGAGAAAGCGACGTCGACCGTCGAGCAACATAGTTGCCAGTCGATCAAATCCCGCAATCGCAGCCGGGACAGTGCAGTAAGTGTCGGGGGACCGCCTGCGGGCGGAATGAGGCAAATTGAATTGCCATCGGACGGACGGACGGAACGCTCGGCGAGGATGACCAACATGGAGCGGTTGGGCGCGTTCTCCGAATGCCATAATAAAAATGCTTATTTCACTCCGATCGAAATCAACAAACTGCAAAGCAGCAATGTTGATGTGCAAGGTGGGATGGTGGGAAGAAGGGGGGAAGCGCGCGGATGGCCATAATCAAGAAAAAGTGCTTTGCCAGATTGCGTGCGTAGGGGGAACACAAGAAGCATTGAGAAGCGAGACATGTGCAAGTCGGGTAAGGAATAGACCACGCGGTTCGACGGAAGGATGCCTTTGGGAGATGGGTTTGAGAGAGCACGCGAAAAACGTGCATTATGGTTCATATGGAAGCATGTTGGGTTTTTGTTGTGTTGTTGAATTGACAGAAGGATTCGCGTATAATTGTGTGAGATACGAGCGATTGGATAGGCTGGATCGTGAATTGATTAATTAGATCGATAACATGGGAAGGCGTGTGAGCAATTCCTTTGGTGTTCTCTTTTGAGGGTTCGAGCCAATGAGCCACATCTAAAATTAATATGTTTGAGTGACAGGTGAAATTGTGATCAAACCGTAGGTCCGAGGGTCAAGAATGTTCCTTGAAAATGCAATTGGTTATTTTTAATCTAGGAAAGCTTCAGGAGAATCAAAAAATAAAGCTGTATTCACTTAAAATCTGGACGTACTGCTTATTTTTTACAGCTCTCCTAGTAGTCGGTTCTTGAATGTGAAAGTTGAAAAAGTTGAGATGGAAGCCGAAAGAATGAAAGTAAATTTGAACACCCACAATGAAAATCCAACCTGATCAGGTTCAGAACATATGAAACAGGTGAATTTACCTAAATCTACTGTAAGCAGTACCCTCAATCGTTTTCTTGAGCGGACCATCGTGACCATTCATCAAGCACACAAAGGCCCAGTCAAATTTGGCCAGATTTAACTAGCTGCTACTGCAGTCGAGAGACACTTCAGTGCCCAGGTAACCAATAAGCAGTTCCAAAGCGTCATTACGGCAGCCTATCAAGCAATTATGTTGCGTTAAATGCAACATAAATGCCACTTTTGGCCCAATATACAGCTGCTTTACTGCAATGCTATTAAAATGTTTCATTAATGCTGTTTTGCATTTGAAAAACTTATTACAGGCTACAAGCATTTAAATAGCATTTGAAATACAACTTTACAACAGATAGCATTCAAGATGCTGATATAATGCTAATATAATGCATGTGGCATCTGAAATGCAGATTTAGGGTTAATTTACTGCCTATGCTAATGCTTGTTGGTTACCTGGGTGGTACCACGACAACAGGGTGGATTTCATCAAAACGGACCTGATCCCGCCCAATTGCCCTCAATTTCGCCCAATCGAGAAATATTGGGCAGATGTTAAGTGGAAGCTGAACAAGACTGCAGAGATGAAGATATGATGGAATAAATTGGCCGCTGAAATTGACGGCATAAGATTGTTGATATTTTTTTCCAGAGAGAGTATTGAAAACCCTTTATGTTGACTCGTCAACTGTTTTATTGCATCAAAACAAACTCCAGAACTATTCAAGCAAAGGAAAACAAATTTGGCATGTGAAAGTTTTTAAAAGCAAGAAATGTTTCTATGGTAGATTGAGACCCCTCCCCTCTCTAGAAAGGGAGGCTCTCATACAAATGAAACAGAAGTTTCTGCATAACTCAAGAACTTATCAAGCAAATGGAACCAAATTTTCCATGGAGTTTTCTGGAAGCAAGAAATGTTTCTATGGTGATTCGAGACCCCTCCTGGAGGCTCTCATACAAATGAAACTGAAATTGCTGCATAACTTGAGAACTAATAAAGCAAATGGTACCAAATTTGGCAAGTGAGGATTTTGAAGGCAATAAATGTTTCTAGGATAGCTCGAGACCGCTCCTCTCTCTGTAAGGGGGGGGGTCATTCAAATGAAACACAAGTTTCTGCATAACTCGAGAACTAATCAAGTAAATGGAACCAAATTTGGCAGGTAGAGGTGTTCGAAGGCAAGAAATATTTCTATAGTGGTTTGAGACCCCTCTGCCCTCGGTAAGAGGGGGGCTCACATACAAATGAAACACAAATTTCTGCATAACTCGAGAACTAACCAAGCATATGGAACCAAATTTGGCAAGTGGAGGTTTTAGGAGGAGAGAAATGTTTCTATAGTAGTTTGAGAAAATATTTCTATAGTGGTTTGAGACCCCTCTGCCCTCGGTAAGAGGGGGGCTCACATACTAATGAAACACAAATTTCTGCATAACTCGAGAACTAACCAAGCATATGGAACCAAATTTGGCAAGTGGAGGTTTTAGGAGGAGAGAAATGTTTCTATAGTAGTTTGAGACTCCTGCACCCTCCGGGGGGGGGGGGGCGTTTCCATGCAAATGAAACACCAATTTCTGCATAACTCGAGAACTAATCAAGTAAATGGAACCTCATTTGGCAGATAGAGGTTTTTGAAGGCAAGCAATGTTTCTAAGGTGACTCGAGACCCCTCCCATTTCTGAAAGGAGGGCTCATATACAAAGAAACTCAAATTTCTGGATAACTCGGGAACTTATCAAGTAACTGGAACCAAATTTGGCATGTGGAGGTTTTTGTAGGCAAAAAATGTTTCTGTGGTTTGAGACCCCTCCGCCATCTGAAAGAGGGGTTTCCCATACATATGGAACACGAACTTCTGCATAACTCCAGAACAAATCAAGCAAATGGAACCAAATTTGGCATGTGGAGGTTTTCGAAGGCAATAAATGTTTCTAAGGTGACTTGAAATTCCTCCTCTTTCTGAAAAGGGGGTTCCCATACAAATGAAACACAAATTTCTGCATAACTCGAGAACTAATCAAGCATATGAAACCAAGTTTGGCAAGTGGAGGTTTTTGAAGGAGCGAAATATTTCTATGGTGGTTTGAGACCACCTGGAAGGGGAGACTCCCATACAAATGAATTACAAGTTTAAGCATAACTCGAGAGCCAATGAAGCAAATGAAACCAAATTTGGCATGTTGAGGTTTTTGGAGGCAAGAAATGTTTCTATGACAGTTCAAGACCCCTCCCCCTTTTTGAGGAAGGGGGTCCCATACAAATTAAACACAAATTTCAGCATAACTTGAGAACTAATCAAGCAATTGAAACCACATTTGGCAGATGGGGGTTTTTGAAGGCAGGATTTATTGAATTTCTGTCTGTCTATCTGTCTGTCTGACCCTTATAAACTCGGAAACTACAGAACCGATCGGCGTGAAAATTTGTATGCAGGCGTTTTTGGGGCTGAGGAAGGTTCTTATGATGGTTGAAGACCCCTATCCTCTATATTAGGGGGGCTATCATATATGGGGCAATGATTATATGGTGGTTTGAGACCCCTCCGTTTTCTGGAAGGGGCGGGGGGCGGTCTCTCATACAAATGAAACACAAATTTCAACCAAACATGAGAATTATCCAGGTAACTTAAACACAAAATGTGTATTTCTCGGGCAAGAAGCCTGTTCTGATAAAAGTTTTAACCACTTCTTAGTCAAGAAAAAAAAAACTCATTCCAACAAACACCATAAACGTGCCAGTTCCATTAAATTTTCATTCATTTAGTTGCAAGCGTAGCAGTGCTCGCACCGGATTCAGCTAGTTAATCTATATATAATGAATTTCTGTCTGTCGGTCTGTCTGTCTGACCCTTATAGACTCGGAAACTACTGAACCGATCGGCGTGAAAATTTGTATGCAGTAGTTTAAGGGTCCGGGAAAGGTTTTTATGATGGTTTGAGACCCTCCTCTCTCTGCAAGGGAGTCCTCCCATACAAATGAAACACAATTTTCTACATAGCTCGAGAACCAATCAATTGGCATGAAATTTGTTTGGCAGAATTTTTTTTTTTTTTTTTTGGGCCCCCCTCTCTGCGGGGGGGGGGGGGGGGGGCTCCCATATAAATGAAACAAAAATTTCTGCATAACTCGAGAACTAATCATGCAAATGGAACCAAATTTGACATGTGGGGAGTTTTGGAGGCAGGATCTTTTCTATGGTGGCTCGAGACCCTTCCCTCTGCTGGAAGGGGGGCTCCCATACAAATGAAACGGAAATTTCTGCATAACTCGAGAACTAATCAAACAAATGGAACCAAATTTGGCATGTGGGGGTTTAAGGAGGCAGGATTTTTTTCTATGATGGTTCGAGGCCCTTTCCTTCTTAGTAAGGAGGGACTCTCATACAAATCAAACACAAATTTCAACCAAACATAAGAATTATCTAGGCAACTAAAACACAAAATGTGTGTTTCTCGGCTAAGAAGCATGTTCTGATAGAAGTTTCAACCCCTTCTTAGTCAAGAATGGGGGATGCTTGAGTTACTCTCAGTGCTACATTATGCACAAGAAGTTAATCTAAGGTTATGCAAGAGAAAATTACGTTCAAACTGACAGGATACGGCGTAGTTTGAAGATAAGTGTTTTGTCTATGAAATTCTTCTACACAGAAAGAAAAACCATGGTAGAAACTTACGATCCGGTTAAATTAAAAACACACCTGCGTTTTTTTTTTCAGAAATTACGCACTTAAGCAAACGAAAATAATTTAACAAAACTCATTCCGAAAAACAATACCCCATTTTTTTTAATTTTTTGTTTTTTTGGGTGCGAGGGGTGGAGAATTCGCCCCGCGTTTAGTTAGTATTGAATAATTTTTTTTATGTATAGATTGTGGGTAGGAAAAAAAAGTGTTTTTTCATTCACAGAAAGAAAAATTCGGTGTTTACCACTATTATTAGCGCCGTGGTGTAATAAGGGGGGGAGCCACGTGTTGTTGTGGAGGATAAAATTTCATATTGTAAAATTTTTACTGGGGGATACCGACACGAATGCACCCGGGTGTAAAATGCCAATAAAAAAAACGACTGGGGAATAACTCTTCTAAACATATTCTAGACAGTACTGTGATTTGGATTAAAAAAAAGTAGAAAATCAGCGAACCTAGCAGGTTTCAGTTCATTCTCTAAAGCCTAGAAAGTACGCTCAAAACACGCTCTCTTTTATTTGCATCACCGTCCCTGTTTTCTACAGGAACGATTATTAAATTTTCATAAAAAGTGGGTCAACTCATTTTTTAGAGTGGATCCACTTTTTATGAAAACTGAGTAAGAGTTCCGTGAGAGAAAAAGAGTTTGCAAAACATTTTTATTAAGTAACTGAAACGAAAGCGTAGAGGCCTGCATGTGAGTTTAGAAACCTATTTCAGATAACAGGCGACCGATTTTAGCGGTGTGATCGATGGGAGGTCATTCATTCGCCTCCTCCATCTTCCGTCTTCCAGCTGTACTCAAGTCTTTGAAACCCGAAGTTGTTCTTCCATTTATTTTAGCTACTTTAGAGGTTAGAAAGACCGGCGGGAACTATGTTTGAACCTAATGGAACTACAAAGTAATGTTTATCGAATAATTTCGAACATCTGGTTTCTTGAGATAAACTTTCTTGACTTGACAACTTGTTCCAAAGATTTGTTGAGCTTCCATCAAATCTTTTTGTGGACTTCCTCTGCACCTGCTAGTGAACTTCCTTTCGATTCTTTCATTTTTGTCTACAGATTAAACAATCGTCCTTCTTGAACCTGCATTCTTCTTCCTAATATTCTGGAAAATTCTTTTCGTTCTTTTTATAAACTTCATTCTGATGCTCTTGAAAGTTACAGTATTGGACAAAACATTTGCAACTGGTAGTGAATACTTATAATACGCATTAACATATGTATGTACTCTGAATTAAAAACGTAAGTTACTATAGTTGACGGTTAAGGAGTCTAATTTTATACCACATGATTTCCGGAGTAGTCAGATGACAACTGATAGCACGCCGACAGTGTTTTGTTGACAAGTTCCATTCTGCGTTGGTCAAAACAATTGCAACTTATGATATTTTGTTGTTTTTCATATCAAATCTGTTGATAACTGATGTAATTGGATTCATACTATATCATTTTACATAAAATAATGTTGCTTCTAATATTTTGGAATATTTTTTACGTCCAGATTTAAAATGGCCCGTGGCAGACTTGGATTGGAACTGCGAAAGAAAATAATCAATGATTACACGTGTGGAATGTCACAAAAAGAGATCTGTACCATATATGGAGTGAAAAAATCAAAAATCTCAAGACTTTGCTCGAAGTTTCGTTCAACCAGAAAGATTTCTGTGGAGCACAAAGGCGGAAGACCACGCTGCACTACGTCTAGGGACGATTCTATGATCGGACGACCACGCTGCACTACGTCTAGGGACGATTCTATGATCGGACGACCACGCTGCACTACGTCTAGGGACGATTCTATGATCGGACGATCATAGACGGTGCATCAAGAAAGATCCGTTTTTTTCTGTTTTCCATTATTATTATAAACCTATTTTTTTCTGTTTTTCATTATTATTATGAGTTTCTTTTCAGTGAAATATGATTATTTTTAGTTTCAATAAATAGAAAGTATGTTGTTTTTGAACGCACACATGTATTATTTCAAGTTTGACCATTCATAGCTCTTCAACGATCAGTTTCATGGTAGTCATGTAGTGGTTGCAAATGTGTTGTCCAATACTGTAATTTTTCGGATCTTCCAATATCTGAATAGCAATGATTTCAACAAAATTTTCGTAGGGTCTTTGTGGAGAGCCGCCTGTGGTCTTCTTAGTTCCGCTGCCTAATCATTGAGAACATTAGCAACATTTTTTCTTCTTCTTTTCATTCAGCAGATTTCCTTGTTGGTTCCTGGTTTCTTATACAACCCGCTTAGAATTTATGGCAACTTTCTGTGGCTCTTTTTCAAAACTATCGCCTGGTTTTCTATTAGATATTTCCACCATTCATCATCAAACTGCTTCTGAATCTTCTTGTGTTATTAACATATCGAAAAATATCAGAGAATTTTTGTTTCATGATTGAATCTGCGTATGAGTAAGAATGTAATGGCAGTTCAGTCTCACTTGGAGCTCACGCGATGCCACTGAAAATAAGATAATATTACATCACCAGAGATCATAATAAATGAGACCTGTTATGACTGAGCATGATCCTGAGCATGATTGAGCGCCTAAGGTTGCATCTCCGTTATTGCCAGATCAGCTGTTGTTACACAGAGAATCAACAGATGAAAAATTTAAGATCAGGTAGAATGCGGACTCGCCTCTTTAGGCTGTTAAAACGTATTATTTTTACATATTTCTCCAACATTTTTGGACGAAGACCATTTTTTTCAGTTCAGTTTCTACAGAAAACTGGGCTTGCTGAACTCATACGATTAAATCATATTATAACGATAATATGATACGGTAATTATTCTTCATCATAATTTCACAGTTTTTTTTTTTTTGAGGGAGTATTCCCTAACCCTCCATTTACAAATATGATAATCAACTGAAGTAAACGTTTACTCCAGGGCAATACGAATTACCGATTTAAAATGCAGCCCGTTCGTGGCCATTTATCTCACGAGCGGCACGATAGATTTGCTTGATTTTCTTAAAATTGTTAAACTTGTTCAAATTTACATGAAAAAAAAAGAGAAAACTCCACCTAAGAAACTGCTAATTCATGATAATGATACTTTCCGATGGCAGCGTTCGTATGATCAGCAAGTAAAATAATAACAATTTCATCCAGTTTCATCCACACAACAGCCCCCTCGTACTACTTCCTGCCGTAAGGAAAAATAACAATTACAACTCGATTCAATTGAAGCGAAAAAGTATAAACAAACAAAGTCCGTAAAAATCGAAACCAAACAAAGCGCCACCCAAATCCCCTCAATCGATCGAGAGATGCCAACAGGTTTCTAAATCATCCAATTCAAACGGAAGATATTGTCAATCGTAAATATGCCCTGCATCCTCCATCGTCGACCGGCACACAAGCATCTTTGGAAAACGCCAGCCAAAATTGCACCGGTACCTACGATTATATCAGCATCGACCGAACCAAAAAGAGAGAGAGAGAGATAGAGAGAGTCACAGAAAATTAAGTGTGAGCTGTCGTGTGTACATATAGCATATTTTGTGCCGAAAGTCAGTCTTACCCTAAGCCGAAAGTAGTGCCAGTCGCGTAGTCATTCGGCTGAACCCTGATATATTGCTCGCAGCTCTAGTTGCTTGCTCGCTTGCTTGGTTGGCTGCTGTCATCGTCGTAAGGCACAAACTAGAGAAGCGAAAGCAGCGAGAAAAAAAAAATAACAAGCTAAAGCGAACTCGGGCTCACAGAAGGGGCCGCCACCAGAAGAGCCAAAAGGCATACACATGGCGACCGAGTTCGACTACGACGACGGTGAAGTTACGTATATGTACCTATTATTAATACGAGAAACACTCCTGTGCTGGGTTCACATTTTGCATCGCTGCTGCCTGTCACAGCAGAAAACGAAGCACTCAGAGGAAAAACCGTCCTCGAAACGGACGCATACACGTAGGGTAAAACAACAAAATATAATCTCTTGTTTGTTCGGATCGTTCCCGACCCGTCCGTGTTCGACTTGATATGGGTGTCGAGTCGAGCAGCGGGTATTGAGCGAGCGCGGCGGACGGAGACGACTACGGCGGCGATGAAGACGACGTTCACCGCATTTCCCTTCGCTTTTACAGCGAAAAATAGTCACACTGTAAGCGGACTGCCAGCTCATCTTGCGGCAGTGTTGCCAGGGCCGGTCGGTTCGAAAGAACTGTGTTCTGAGAAAATCTTATCGCATTCGACGAAATTTAAAAACATTTAAACTGTTGTGCTATGATATTCGGTTCAATATAAGGGGGCAATAATCCAAAGAAACTTTCAAAAGATAACTTAGCATTTCGACTACAACTGGGGTGTTCTAAAATAGTATGCGTGTATATGAGGCGAAAAACTACCTAGAGAAGAGTAATTCTCGAGTAATTCATGATTAGGGCCTGAAAGCCAATTGCAAACAATGACTTTAAACGTTGATATCTCACGAATCACGAGAATCCCACTATATCCAGCTACTTCATATGGTAGAACTAACATTCTTCTACCAAATGCTGCTTTCATTTCACGAGAGTGATTTAAGATGCAAGAGAAATCGACATTTAAAGTCATTATTTACAAATGGGTTTTAGGCCCTTAACATGAATTACTCGAGAATTGAGGTTTCTGGGTCCCAGAAAAATATTGTGAATTTCAGAGATGACTACCCGGCACTCTGCTTAACTCGCAATTACGTCGTTTTCGACTCAATTTGGATTGCTTAGGGCTATGGCATATTCGTAATGTGCATTGTAAATGGATTTGAAATTCATAATGCTATTGACTTTGGGCCACTGTTTTCCCTTCGTGTAACTCTCGATGGGGCTTTGTATGGAAGTGAAATGTCAAAAAATATGATTTTTTCAAACAGTGCTTGTAAGGTGCATAAACAATTTAAGCCTGATTATTAAGTTGCTCCTGGATAACGATATCATCACTTAACTTTGTATCAAAATTGTGCAGTAAAAAGACAATCAACAATTTAGAATTGAAATCCAAACTGACAGAGCCATGAGAAAATGGGGCAATGGTGGGATGAAGGCTACCCCTGGTTTAGTCTAGGCATATTTCGTATCGAAAAATCGAAAAAGAACAGCAAGATTGTATTGCGATTTCACATGAGTTTGTCTCATTTTTAGGTCTGGATCGTGACTAGGAGAAAAAAATACTGCATCGGCTATGGTTAAAATCGCAACAAATCAATTTGCTTCGAAAAATTCGATGCATGCTTGAGGTGGTGTAGTGTGTTAATTGATGAGGGTGAGATGATGGCTCATATAAAGGAACAAAAAAAAAAAAAAAAAAACAAGAATCATCATCGAGATTCGAATCGTGGCCGACAGCGTCGGGCTTTCTCTAGTAACCACTCAGCCATATTAACAAATTGAGGATAACTGAACAAAGACCTACGGTTGCTTTGATTTTTGAGGCACCAAGCGATCAGCGATGAATTTATTTTCGAACAATCCGTGTGCAGCAAGTCACTCGCACACACTTGCATGGCTTCATTTAAGCTATAAAACGCTGTGTGGACCAAGATGGCCAAAATTGCCTTTTCCTAATCATGTGACTTTAAGATATGATTGCAAAAATTGCATCATGTGTGTTACACATTTTGTGCCGCCTTTTTAACTTTTGAGTGTATATACTGATGAAAACATAATACAGTCATCGAGGGGAGCTCACAGTATGAAGGTGTTCAAATTTAGAATACCATGTTGACGGCCATCGTTAAGTTCCAGTAAGAAAGAATTAAGTCCGAATTGGAAGATCTTGCCGATCAAATATTTAGAATCTAAAAATCAATGGTTTTTATAATCTATGTTTGTCATGGGCGTTTTCAGACAGTGGCACTTGTTGGATTTCAAAAGTGACAAGGTAATACTAATTTTATAAACTTTGAACAAGCCTCAATTCCGCCTCATCATGACCATGAATTAGTTATTTATAATCGATAAATTAGGATTGCAAAATTGTGCATTGACTAAAGGCAGTGGCAAGCGTCCTTCCTTAGCTCAGTAGGTAAAGACATAGCTACAAAACAACACCCTGCTGGAGGTGGCTGGGATCGATTCTCGGTCTGGTCTTGGATGTTTTCGTGAAGAAAAATGTCACGACTCCCTTGGTATATGGGTATATGGAACTTGCCAACCAACTATACTAATGCAGAAAGGGTACATGGCATCGAAAAATCTCAATTAATAATTTGAGCAACAAGTTAAGCGCAAGCTATAAATTTGAAATGCTGATAACGAAAGAAAGAAATGTTTAACATAAATTTGGATCCGTCACCGAGTAATGAGACCCTTATGAAGTGGTTTTCCTTGTCTGAGCAAATGTGTAGCACGAATTTTATCCAACTTTGATTTTTGAATTGATCACACCGTCATTTTAAATGCATCACAAACATATTATATGGCGATAATTTTTGTTGAACTCCTTTTTTAAGGAGTTACTTCCGTTGGACTCCGTTTACAGCGATTCTCATCATGTCAATTTTACGTTCTTAAAGCTCAATCCAGATTCATTCTAAAGAAAACTACGCAGACAGGAACATACATAGACTGACAAAGAGCGTTCATAATTCGGCTAACAAGCAAAGTTGCCACATGTCTGGTCAACCGTCATCATCAACCGAAGCTTTTAAGCTGCCTTAAACCGTTATGACTTCATTGATTTTGATTTGCCAATTATTAAAGAAAACAATCGATAATCATCAGAGACTGATGCATGAGATTAATTATAGCCTTTCTTCACAACCACCGATTTTCAAGACTGCAGAGCCAAAATCGTGAAATGCACTAGGTGAACTAATGAACAAGGCATCACGTTGTACATGTCAGTTTATTTTAATCTCAAATCTCGTTACACGCGTGTAATTTTCCTCTTAAAAATGTATTATATTCATCAGTAAATTAAAACTAAAAATAATAAAGAGGACAAATTCCATGATTGTTAAATCAGTGAAGGTAGTTTAGCTTTAACGTATTAACTTCTTAAACGTAACAGCAATAACAGTAAATCGGTAAATGTTCGTGTATTTCAAATTTTTTAGATACATTCGTTTCGTTTTCGCTCTGAATGTAGTGCAGATTATGGTTTGTTGACTTTTTGAGTCGCTAGATATTTATTAAAGGCCACTCTGTAAAATATAAGATACGCCGAAATTGAATTTAAACTTTCAATTAGTCAAAGCAAAGCGTAACCATGCTGAGGATTCCTGGGAATGATTCCCAATCTGGTCCAGGGTTTTTCTCGATTATTTGCTCGGCATAAAGTTCCATTAGTTATGATTGACACACAATAATACTGATGCAAAAAATAGCTATCAATTCAACAACTACTGTCCATCTAAAAAACTAATTTGAGAATTAGAAAAAAGGAAGACATTTGAGATGTGCTGGGTAAGCTGGACTTGGACTACATGAGGCTACCCTAGCAAAGCAAAATAACAAACTGATATCAAATAAGTAACAAGTTTTGCTATCTCAGACCTCATTTTGAACTCACCTGTTATCGCATATCAAATTTAGTTATCAACATTGACTTATTTTGATTCCATCTGCCATCAATTTTTAAAGACGATTGTTGTCGTACGTTACTGAATACAACCACAAATGCTGAATATTACCAGCATGTCATGGATATGAAATTGAGTTTTTCACCAGAAGCACTATTTCAGTTATTAGTGTATGAATTTGATATCATATTGATAACATAGTTTGAAATTATATCAGATAATTTGTTCATATCACACATTTTTTTTATCAAAATGAACTCAATGATAATAAAAAAAATTAATGTTGTGATATCAACCGAATATTAATTTGTTATCTCTTTTGTTGTTTTGGCTGTTTATTCAGCCTGAATGATAACATACTTACTGATCAAACAGTGATAATCAGATATTAGAACTTCTTATCACTTTGGTATAAGCCTTTGCTCGAGTAATCTATAAGTTTTTGAAACAAATAGAAGTATCCGTTTAATCTCCTCTTAGCAGTCGTTTTAACATGTCCACCTCGTCCCCTTCCCCGTAATTCCACCTTGATTGTATCATTACAAGTTAACGCAATGCCTATCTTACGCCTGACCAGCAGCAACGCATCGCCAATATGCTGTTGAAATTCAATGCTTGGACCCCTACTTCCCCATTCCTACTTTTATTATAATTAACCTTAACCTTGACCTAGCCACGAGGTTTCCGACTTCCCAAAGCTAACATAGTTACCTAAGTTGTTATTATATCATTGTGAAAATGAAAAAGAACTCGGCTCCCTTATGCCTATGGAAAATGAGCCTAATAAATAAACAATTTGGTTAAAAAAATTAGAAAAACTAAGCCGATAAGCAATATTCTTGATATGCCAAGAGAGAAAAAGAAAGTCTCAAGCTCAATCGAACCGAAAATCAAAACAATTCATAATGCTTGCTTTGGTATTTACAATTCAGTGTGGTGTTTGCCGAGAAATACGCGATTGTTCTTACAATCTGATTTTGTTTGGACATATTGCTAAAACAAACGAATAGAGGCCTTAGGTTCGAAATGATCTTAACCTATTCTCAAACTATAAATAGGTACATAACATACATTTTCGTGCTGACTTCAAAGCAAATTAATAATATATTCAATGGACTATAATACCTTTCATCTGGCATTTGGCAGCAACAGGACCAAATTTTCAGAATCTATGTTTGTCAGACTTGCTTTAGGCCATGTCTGCAGACCCAGTTGACTAAGTCAAATTTTTCGGAACATTGTTATTATCATAGAGGGCTTCGTTGACGTTGGATAAAATAAGAATATTCATGGTTTTATTTTACAAACTATTGGTAATCATTGACATAAAAATAATTTAAATTGCTGCAGCAGCCAGTATTTGATAGATATACAACAAACTTTCCATCATCCGATTTATGGTAATTGGTAAGAAAAGCCCGGAAGTCATCAATACTTTGAGTATTTAAAAGTTATTACAATAATCTCCAGAACATATGGCAGAATGAAATGCCAGCATGAAATAATAAGCTATTGAGCATTACATTTTATGGCGTCGAATGATAAAAATCGTAGTTTATGAGGTTTTTAAATGCAAAAGATTTGTTTTATTCAGATTGCCTTAGTTGCCTTCGTTTCATATCTCCAAGAAATTTTAACAGCATCCCGGCCGTTCGATCGTTGCATTTCTGTTGGGAACGAAACTGATAGATGTTATCGCTGCCATCATTATTCAGGGGGAAATGCGCTAATAGATGCGTTATCGATTTAAATCGTTTGAACATTTCCTTAAAAGTGGTCTAACAAAACAAATGTATGTTGTTAGGTTTCAGGGAAAATATATTTCCCTCGCATTTTAAGCAATTTTTCCTCAGATGTACACCTAGAAGCCTTTGTTTTGTATCCAACGAAAACTTTTTTGAGGATTACTTTATCAAATACGTAAAGTTTTCATTAGAATACACCAGATGACACGATTATATGAGAAACATAGAAACCCGGATAAAAATAACCATACAATTAAATTACAATAATATAAAATAACACTAAAATCTATTTCAGATCATGAATCTTATTGTTCGTGAATCAGATAAAAGAAAAATGCATATGGTCATTACAATAGATCTACAATTCACTCCATATGCTTGGATTTTCAACAATTGTGAAACAATACAATTAATAGTAATTGATTCAAATTTGTTCGGAAAATAGTGATTTTTTCTATAGTTAAGATACATGACAACTCCCCTCTCCTATTGTCGATGTCTCAGTTTACATTAGATTCTATTATGGTAACAATAACTCCTATTGTCATCTTATCGTTGTGAACAATAATATTAATTGTACATACATTAGATTCTATTGTATGGTTACAATACTTTCAAATATAAATCTATGAGATTTTTTTATTCAGGAAGACAGATGTTATCGATAGGCTCAATGAATAATCCACAGCCCACCCAACGTTGCCCTACATAATTTTTAACAGGCCCAAAAACGATATGGTCTTTATCTGTGTCTTAGTCTACCATGAAACATCGATTGGAATAATCGATGTTCACGATTATAAGACATGACTGACATGACTTTATATCTATTGATAATGTTAAATACTTTATTGCTTAACGTTTTGACTAACGCAATCAGTGGCTAGAAATATTTCCAATTAATAAACAAATTTAGATAATCTTCCCAAAAACGAATGAAATATTAACGTTTAAAAATTGACTTTCCGTGACGCTCCCAATTTTAGATTTTCGAATTAATGTTCATTATGTTCTCGAAGCATGTTTCCAACATTAAAAATTACCGTACATGGCTGAAAACATACCCGTTCGCTTTTGGCAAGATTCGATTTAAACAACTTGAAATTTTCAGGCCTGTTACCAAAATCGAACCGGTACGGCAATGGTGTGACCTAAATTCAATGTCCACGAATTTCTTCTGTCTAAAATCTCAAATTAGAAATCTACCGTAATATCCAACTCCTCCAACCGCAAATCTGGCAACCCGTCCCAGCCCAACTCTACAACCCAGGACGGTTACGTCGAATTCCAAGTATCGAGCGAAGTGTTTTATAGCATTTTGCTCTTTCGATAGTCCGCGCTGTGTGCTAAAAACCAGCAAAGCAGCAGTACAAAATATTCCCCATGTGTTGTGTTATATAGCAGAGGGTATTATAGCTATAAACATTAATCGTTGCTGCTTTGCCATACACACCAACACCAACGACGGGCATTGATTATACTCTCTGTTGCTGCTGCTGATGGTGCTGCAGAGCAAGTAAAAAAGAAGCAGATCACATCACTACCACCACCACATCGCATGGCGAACCAGGAGGAAATTAACGCACACCAACAGAACAAGCGAATCGAATGAAAGAAACTTCTTGCTTCAGCGCACTCACACCGACGCAATCGCAAATAGAGATTAGTGTAGCCGAGTCGAACAGAGGAGAGCACTCGACACCAAAGCAGCAGCAATCATCCAAAGGGGCCATGCTTGCTTTGTTGTTGTTATTGCTGTTGCTGGGCTTGGGTTGGGTAAAATTTTGCGCTTTTGAACACGGCGACTTGGAAAGACGTCGACGACGACGACAACGAAGAGAAGATAAGCGCAAAATAAGGTTGCCTACTACCATCACCATCGGCAACACTGACAGCTCTCGCTGGTCGTGGCGGCGGTGGTCACCCCTACCCCCATTGACCTACCCTTCCACCGTGCCGAGGGGTACTGCGACGGTGTGTGGGGTGTGGAATTGAAATTGGATTGGAATGAATATAACATGGCAGTGACGTAGATTTATATAGATTTTATTTTATTAATTTGAAAGAAGCTTATAATGAGGAGTTTTTCTTCCCTCCTCGGAGCGAGCTCGGCGCTGCCCTCTTGGTTGGTGTAATTTCGGCTTGGGTCGGATCGAAGCATGGTTGCAGAGCATTTTCGCCCAATTTCTTGCGTTCATGTTTTTCCCTCGTCTTGCGATTGGGTTTATATGATTTTCGCCTGTCGAGAAAGCGCGCGTTTTTTTTTTCTTGGTTCCTTTCCCATTTCCCGTTGTTATGATTGTTGGGCAAGTTATTTTTCCGCTTTCTTCGGCAGTTGGTAGGAAAAACCCGGAGGGGGAGTTTTTTTCCTCTCTCGGGGTGGAAGTTCTGATGGCTGGTTGCATGCATGTAGCATTTTGTAGCAGGAAAGGAAGGCGTCCATATGATTTTGTTGCTTCTGCTGTTGTTCGAGCGAAAGACAGGAAACTTTTTATGACTTTGAGAAACGAGCGCTCCCCGTTCAAATACGAATTTCGCTAGGTTTTTATGTTAGGTAGTGTATTGCCGCTTTACCCCTGCGAACGGTTTCCTCCGCTGGCGGCGGGTGATTCAATGGTTTTGTTTTGTATTTCGGCTCAAGGGATTTGAGAGCATATTCAGAGTGGTAAACAAGTGCGGGAAGGTATGGTACGGTGGCTTTCAAATGGTTATCATATTCGCTGCATATGGAACTGAATATTTTGGATATGAAAAGTTACGTGAATTACGCTAGGAAGAACGAGAAGATTTATTCCAGTGTGGATAATCTTTTCGAAAAACTTTCACAAATATAATAAATATTTGTAGCTCGAATAGTGCTATTCATTTTTAAGATATCTACTCAATACTGGTATGAAATCCGAAAAATTTCCAATTAATTTGGATTCAGGTTTTACTTATGTCTAACAGTGATGAAGTTTATATTTGTTTTGGTTTTTTGTTTGTATCACTCACAATATTCGTGAACAAATCCTGCATAGAAATCAGCATAGACGGATAGTCTTCGACACTTTCATGGATTCTATTTTAGAATATTTTCATCCGGGCAGTTGAAGACTGATATTATGGCAATTTTGAAGGCTCCTTGGCAATGGTTTGCACAACTGTCTGGCAGAGATTGACAGATGACGCGATTTGGCACCATTTCGATTCCAAGCCTCACCTTATTTCGACTAAACTCTGACTCTAAGCCTCCCCTCATTTCGAAAGAATCTCATTCGGCTGTTCGGCTGATTGAGAATCACGGCGAATGTGGTTTAGCAAACATTTTCTCCGATAATCTTAATATCATTCTATACATACGGAAGAAGCGATTCAACAGGCGGAATGTTTTCGGTGTCACTGTTTGTATGTTTGTTGCAATTAAGACGTCAACAAAGATCATCGATTTTGGTAGAAGAAGCTTCTAATTATGGCAAAGTAGCAGCACATTTGAGATTTGCTGATGGCGCAAAAACAACTACTGTGGGACTAAAGAATGAGTCGATAATTATTGTGACACTTTATATTGATTGGTTAATCGGCATTAGTTATCGAAATGAAACCAAAATGTTGCAGTAGTTCAGTATGTGTATTTGTTTCAGCTTACATACGTCGGGTAAATTTTAGAATAAGTTGGAATAAAATGCTCGAAATGTCGCAGTCGAGAGTAAAAACTAAAGAGCGAGCTATGTCAGTGACATAACTGCCAAGTTGACGTCGGACTCCTTGTTTTGTCAGATTCTTTCCCAAATGACGCTTTTTAATTATTACCAACACCTACACATACATGATTACCATGAAAACAGCCGTTGATGTTCACTGCATCTGAAAAGAGACGTCTTCCTCTGCTTTGAAAACACCCAAAAATTCAACTCTTTTAACAACAGGCTAGTCTTGAAAAGGACCGTTTTGTTTTTTTTTTAGTATTGTTTTCGTTTTTCCGGTCGCAAAAGCCTATTTCCACTCGCTCGATTCAAACGCTCCTCGAGCGTGCTCCTACCACGAGTTCAGATCGAGGTAGTAGACGAATTCGTGTATCTGGGCTCATTGGTGACCACCGATAACGACACCAGCCGAGAAATAAAAAGGCGCATTACGGCTGGCAATCGTGCCTACTTTGGACTCCGAAGGACGCTAAGATCGAACAAAGTTCGCCGAACCACAAAGTTGACCATCTACAAGACATTAATTAGACCGGTAGTTCTCTACGGCCACGAAACATGGACATTGTTAGTGGAAGCATTAATGTCTTTGAACGGAAGGTGCTACGTACGATGTGCAGATGGAAAACGGAACGTGGAGGAGGCGAATGAACCACGCATTGCACCAGTTGCTGGGAGAACCTCCCATCGTACACATCGCAAAAATCGGCCGACTACGATGGGCTGGGCATGTCGTAAGAATGTCGGACGGCAGCCCAGTTAAAATTATTCTCAAAAACAAACCGACGGGTACAACAAGAAGATCGATCAATCAAGTAGAAGGCGACCTGTGGACACTCCGCAGACAGCGAGGCTGGCGAGGTACAGCCATGGACCGAATACAATGGAGACAACTTTTGTGTACAGCGGAGGCCGCACCGGCCTTGGTCTGATTGGTAAGGTAAGTACGCTCGAATACGACGAGCCAGCTGAATATATTTCGGCATGATGGTGACGCGCTTAGCATGGATGGCACACAGATTAGTATCGTTGACAAGTTCCACCAGGTACGCTTCGATTGCGATGAGACTTTTTGAAGCCCCCGGTGAGTACGCTCCGGCCAAGTTGGTAGCCAACTATTTGCGGGGAGCTTTTTTCCGGTCGATCTACGAGATTTTCTGCTTGGTACGAGCCATTTTTGTACCGTACATATATGAAGAGTTTATATGATGAAGACTTTGTATAACAGTTGTTCCCTTACTATTTGATGCAGAGGCACCAATAAGCGTATTCCTTGATTACAGTTTTTTTTTTTTTTAAATAGCGCGGTAGAATGCGATATTGCGAGATGTGTCCGCGTAAATAAAATATGCAGTGTATCAGGTTTGATATAACTGGTTTCAACTTGGTATATCTCGTAACCCTGACCATCAAGGCGGCTTCTGTCTTCGACAAAGGGGTCCAGTTTGACCCGTAACGCTGGTAGATCATCTTTTCGTGGTGCGTTACGGGGTGTCAGATCTACCACCGAACCCTAGTCCGGATTAATTCAAACTAGGGAACATATTTGTTTTTTGTAGTCAAAGGAACATATCTTAGTCTTTTTATGTCTTGTGAAAAGTGACCTTTTCGTTGGTGAATATTAGTTAAAAAAAATGATCACTACACGGCGCTAGTGTGCAATTAGATTTCTTAAAAATGCTCTATCTTTAGATCCTGACGAAATAGATGGTTTCAGTATTCGACAAAACTGTTTAGCAGGCCAAGATCTTTTGATTGATGAAAAGAAGTTCAAAATTGTGTCTCCACGTGGCGCTAGTGTGTAAGTAAATCTCCCGAATATGCTATATCTATGGACCCTGGCCATACATAACGTTTCTGTCTTAGTGGTCTGATATAATTGTTCAGTGGGCCATGGCCTTTTCATTGGTGATTAATAGTTCAGAATTTTCTCGCTAGGTGGCGCCAGTGCACAAGTGAGTTTCCTGTATAAAAATAATACTAACGCTGCATACTTGGATGTTTCAGTGGAAAAGGTTCCTGTTTTCGACAAAGTTGTTCAGTAGTTCAGCGCCATTAGTTTGATCGAAAGAAGTTCAGAATTTTCTCACTACGCGACGCCTTGACCTATTGAACAACTTTTCCGAAAACAAAAACTTTCTTCTGTGAAAAATCCAAGCATGCAGTGTTAGTACAACTTTTTTTTTCTGTGATGTTTATAGTTTTTCTAGTATTAAAAGCGAGTATGCGTTGCTAAGGGTGAGAACAAAGATAAAAAAATAGAATCAAATTTACGAGTTAATCGTTTCCGTATGAAAACAGAGAATATATTGAGCCCTATGTATTAGATAGAGGAAGATAGTTACACTCAATTCTGTTTTTAGATATTTTTTTGGCCTCTATTTTTGATCGTGAAATCTCAATGTTCAACTAAATTTAGTGCAACATGTTTCAGAAAATTACAAAAAAAAAACAGTGCCGCGTAGCGAAGACATTGTAAACTGCTGATCATCAATAAAAAAGTCTTGTTGCACTGAACAACTTATCCGAAGACAACATCGTTACAAATGTTCAGGATTCCAAGGTATGGCACCTTCAAGAAATACATTGGCACACTAGCGCCGCCTAGCGAGAAAATGTTGAACTGCTAGTCACCATTGAAAATGTCTTGACCGACTGGACAACTTTGTCGAAGACAGAAACATTATATATGGTCCGGATACCAAGAAATAGCATATTCCTGAAAATAATTAGCACACCAGCGCCGCGTAGTGGGAAGATTGTGAACTGCTGTTCATCCATCAAAAACTATTGGTTCCATTGAACAACATTGTCGAAGACAGAAATATTCTATCTGGTCGGGGTACCAAGATATAGCCTATTCCTGAAAATAATGAGCACATCAGCGTCCCGGAGCTGAAAGATTGTGAACTGCTGGTCATCAATCCATAGGGTTTGTTCCACTGAACAACATTGTCCAAGACCGACAAATTCTATCTGGTCAAGATACCAAGATATAGCATATTTCTGGCAATGATTAGCACACCACCGACACGTAGCGCGAAGATTGTGAACCACAGGTCATGATTAAAAAAGGTTTTGTTCCACTAAACAACATTGTGAAAAACAGAAACATTTTATCTGGTCAAGATACCAAGATATAGCCTATTCTTGAAAATAATTAGCACATCAGCGCCACGTAGCGTAAAGATTGTGAACTGCTGGTCATTCTTCAAACGGTTTTGTTCTACTGAACAACATTGTTGAAGACAAAAACAATTTCTGACAATAATTAACACACCAGCGCCGCGTAATGGGAAGATTGTGAACTGCTGGTTATCAATCAAAAACGATTGGTTCCATTGAACAACATTATCGAAGACAGAAACATTCTATCTGTTCAGGGTACCAAGATATAGCCTATTCCTGAAAATAATTAGCACACCAGCGCCGCGTAGTGGGAAGATTGTGAACTGCTGTTCATCCATCAAAAACTATTGGTTCCATTGAACAACATTGTCGAAGATAGAAATATTCTATCTGGTCGGGGTACCAAGATATAGCCTATTCTTGAAAATAATTAGCACATCAGCGCCACGTAGCGCAAAGATTGTGAACTGCTGGTCATTCTTCAAACGGTTTTGTTCTACTGAACAAAATTGTTGAAGACAAAAACAATTCCTGAAAATCATTAGCACACCAGCGCCACGTAGTGGGAAGATTGTGAACTGAAGGTTTTCAAACAAAGTGGATTTGTTCCATTGAACAACATTGTCGAAGACAGAAACATTCTATCTGGTCAGGGTACTAAAATGAAACCTATTCCTGAAAATAATTGGCACATCAGCGCCGCGTAGCGGGAATATTGTGAACTGCTGGTCATAAATCAATAGGGTTTGTTCCACTAAACAATATTGTCCAAAACAGAAACATTTTATCAGGCAAAGATTCCAAGATATAGCATATTCCTGGCAATAATTAGCACACCACCGACACGTAGCGGGAAGATTGTGAACCACTGGTCATCAATCAATAGGGTTTGTTCCACTAAACAATATTGTCCAAAACAGAAACATTTTATCAGGCAAAGATTCCAAGATATAGCATATTCCTGGCAATAGTTGGCACACTAGCGCCGCCTAGTGAGAGAATCCGACACTGTTCGCCAA
This sequence comes from Aedes koreicus, assembly GCA_024533555.2. Taxonomy (NCBI): domain Eukaryota; kingdom Metazoa; phylum Arthropoda; class Insecta; order Diptera; family Culicidae; genus Aedes; species Aedes koreicus. The sequence goes on from JAHHFK020005245.1 coordinate 236,422, forward strand.
TCAAAATGCCTTGACCTACTGTATAACTTTGCAGACGACAGTAACATTCTATGTGATCCGTATCACGAGATATTCCGGGAAGGAATGTGTTGTACAAAGTACAATGCGCGAGTGCTCGCGTTACAAAAGTTGGCGCGAGTGCTGGAAGGTTAAGACCACTAATGTTTTCTGGTCTTGAGTTTTTTTTATAACAAAAACAAATAGGTGTTAAAAGATTTTTACCCCGTTTTTTTGCCCCCCCCCCGGCCATTATGTCGAAAGGGGAGGTAGCTCATCAAATCTTCCGGTCCGCCTCTAACCATCATGCTATAAGGTACCAGGTGGGTCTCCACCGATTGCCTGTCGATCTGCCAAATTTGGAAGACGTCTGCATTGAGTTATCTCAAATTATAGTAATCCGATTGGTTGAGCGATTGAAATCATTTGGTATAGGGCCACCAAGTCTCCCCCGGATGGTGCTAAATCGATGAGCTTGAACATCAATAGAAGCAAAGTTGCCAGAAGGCACGAAATGCATCTTCTTCTTCTTCAGCATTTTAAGCTTATTGCTATCACAATTAGCTTATTGCTTTCTCTCAACTTAATGTTCTAAATGCACTTCCACAGTTATTCATTAAGAGCTTTCGATGCCAAGTACCATTTTTGCATTAGTATGATTGTGTGGCAAGTACATCGAACATCGGGAATCGAACCCACTCACCTCCTGCATGGTGTTGCTTTGTAGCTGCGCCTTTACCGACTGAGCTAAGGGAGGACCCAACGAAATGCATCTACGGACTCTTATTTTTACCGGGGTACCGTAGTTTAGGATGGATTATCGTAGATTGTTCTTTGTATTGTAAAATTAGACTATTACATAACATACAATTAAATGTATTATTCTGTAAATTTTAAATTTCAATCTCAGTTTCAGTGAGCGAGATAAGGCGCTATAACCTTGGCAAATTATTGCCAGACTTTTGGTTCAAATGCCAAAAGTCCACTCAAAGTCAAAAGAAGCATAAACTAATCTTCCTAGCATCTATGCTCCCAACGATAAAATACAAATGATCACATTATTTAACTCTATATGGAAGCGTTTGGTAAGGGAGGTTCACGCTTTCTTCCTTCCCTTGATTCGAAGAGGTAGAGCGATTTCAGACACTCTTTCTGGAATCGCTCTATTTCTTGGGATCCTCTCTGCGGCTCATGCTACGCAGTTGTCCTGGCCGGTGGCAATAAAAATGACGTATTCAAGAAGTCGTCATATTCCATGAGGCTTTCAAAAATTGTTTGCGTTAGTGTGAGATTATATTAGATAAGAAAAACAATCATTATGTTGAAGAGAAAAGCATTTTCGGATAAAGCGAAGCGCAAAATAGAAGTAAAAAGCCCGTCGGACTGGCCTGTCGCACCAAGTTGTACTAACATACTTAAAAATCCAGTAGGATAAGACCTCCCAAATCGAAACTTTCCGAACATGAAAAACATGAAATTGATAGCGCTGCTTCGAATTTTCAGGAATTGCTGTAGCAGATAAATCAGGAACTCAACTTGAACGTTTGTCGGTAGACTGTTCGTCAAATTTTGGGCAAAAGTCCGTACAGAAAGAGGGCCATTAAGGCAAAAGCTCCAAACCTTAGTCCTTCACATATTGAGAGACGGTTAAATTTCACAAAATCCAACATGAAACAACAGTGGAACATGGTACGTTATCAGCAAAGACTTATTATTTTATGCTATTTTAGTGGGATTATGGTATGTTAATAAAAAGAAGCACTAACGCACTCTTTTGTTTACTTCCAGATGATCTTAAGGGACTAGAAAATGTTCAATTTGCATAGTCCCGACGGATTTAACGGATACTGGCGTGATAAAAGGAAAGAAGACCAGACATTTCGGTGGCGGTTCTTGCATCATTTGGGCAGGATTCTGTGCATCTGGAAAGCTAGACCTTGCTATCACGTCGCCCAAACCGCCCAAAATCAATAGCAAGAACTTCACGTGCAGATTTCAACGCAAAAAGTAGTTTTCAGCAGGACAACGCTACTATTCACACGAGCAAAGAAACCAAGCAGCTGTTAAAGGATCACATAATAGATCTGCTTGACTGGCCAGCTCACTGTCCTGACTGGAATACAGTGGAAAACCTCTGGGGATTCCTGGTACGCCGAATTTATACTGACTGTAATTATCTATTTCGGGAACATGGAAAAAAAATTCGTGCCCAGATCCGTGAACTGCAGTCATGAATTCGACAACTAGCAAAAATACATCGTGAACTGAATCACGTAATCATGAACTAAATAACGTTTAAAGATAAAAATCCTGAAAACGTGAACTAGTTCCCAGAACGTTTTCATTTTCGGGAACGCTTTTTTTTCTGTGAAGGCAAAAATTAGTCAACAGTATGCCAACTCCAATATTCCCATTTATCAACAGGAATGAGAAGGTGACCGATTATTGACATATCAATATCAATATTGATCAAGATGCTAAGTCGAAAATAACCAAAAGTGGTTTAAAAATAAACAGATAGGAGGAATCAATAACAATGCTCTCAAGAACAAATTTGTTGTCATAATAAGTTGATTAGAATATAAGATTGTACGCAAGAAGGACTTCATTTAACATCCAAAACATAGGTGGCCTTAAGCTAACCGGACAGAGTATACCTTGAAGGAGTTCATTTGGTGAGACCATTCCAATTATGAAAAATATTTGGCAGTCATCTAACGAAGTTCCGAAGTTACTTATCTTAAGAACTCTAAAGTAAACAGACGAATCGAGAGAGAATAAACAACTTTTTGCGACTGATTGTGTGCAATTTCTTTCGAAGATATTAACTTAAAGCTACTAGGAAAACAACTGAGAACGAATACATTTTCGATTGGTGATATTTTTGTACTCAGATTGGAAAAGACTAAAACGCCTATAATAATAATAACCAAACAATGAACATTAATTGAAGAGCTGGCATTTCATGAAGATGGGAATTCCAACTGATTAACATAATTCACTGCTCTGCCCACCTCCCCTCAAACCTCAAACCAATTCAACGATCACACCATGTCGAAAATACCTGTTCCTGTCCGTATCGCACAATCACCTGTTGCATTGTCTTCCCTTCAAAACACTAGTTCATTCCACATGGAACCGAAGAGACACCGCAGCAAGATACCGTTGAAAACCAACCACAAAACCCGTCGGGGTGGTTGACTGGCTGCCGGTGGTAGACCAACGACGCCCTTGCCTTCTGATTAGTTTCCTCAGCTGACATTCTGCCACTCTCCTCTCTAATGGCATTATTTCACACTCATTCGAATTCTTCATCGTCGTCACCGCGTGCTGCCCCTATAATAAACAAGCACACCACCCTTCCTTCTTCCATCCGTCGACCCCGACGAAGGCAACGACAATGACGCACGCTAAAAACGCACATTAGCCGACTTTCCTTTCGGTACCCAGCACAACCGATAAATCACTATTTAACGGGAGGACCCGTTTGAGCCTGAAAGATTCACATTTGCAAACACTAAACCGGCCATAATCTTCTTCACCTTCCTTCGTTCCGAAAATCTTCTTCAGAGAATAGTTTCACTTTTCTGACACACTTCTGTACGCCATAATTAGCATATCAATTCTTCTTCCTTTTTCGTTTTTCCCCGAATCTCACTTGAACTACATTTCGGAAATCCACGTTGACGACGACGACGACGACCTTGGGGAACATCCTTGACCGCCGCATGCACGTTGCATACACCGGTTGGGCCGGCGGGGCAGAGGCTAGTGGAGCCTCCCCGCCGGCAGATAAGTGCTGCAACTGTTTTGGATGGCCGCCGCTGCTGCGTCGTGTGCCTGCGATGAGTTTTACAACCGTGAACTTACCTGAAAGTGGAAGAGAGAAAGAAAGAAGAATTGAATAACGTTTATTGACAGGTTAATTGATAAGAACAACAACAACAACAAAGGGTGGAGAAAATTTTGTTTTCGTTGTTCTGCCACGTGCTGGTATTCTGATTAGCTACGGGATATAGAACTCAATGATGACGATACCCAAGAAGCCAGCTGACGTTCGAAGCCATTGCCGTCGGTGGGGAAACCGTTCAAAAGGTGGCTAGAGTGGGATGTGGGGGTGGAGGAAGGCGTGATTACGATTTGTGAGCTGCTTGCCAACACTATATTGGCCTCTGTGTGTAATAATAACAATCAAAAGCTTGAAACGACGTCGACGATGACGACTATGTGGTGCTATGGAATCGATGCCACTGCCGGTTCCGCCGGACCGTTCATCGTCGCCGTTGTCGTCGTCGTCGTTGTCGGAATGAGTGAATTAGTGAGTGCTAAATGGTAAATAGGGTAATTATATTTATAAAACACGATCATTCATAAAATTTTACGCTTACGGTGAAGACCGGATGAGGTGGTTGTTCCTAATTTAGATCGGTATGGAGTGGCGGCATGGACGGACGGAGTGTGGGCGGCGACTAGAGGGAGACTGTAATTGTTCAAGCAATACACGTGCTTCGGTAAGTAGGTTGGATGTGTAAGCGAGAGTCTCCAACGGTCTGAATGGGTAGTTCGATTTGTTTACATTCACCGGCTTTGTGTATGTAAGCAGGTTGGCCACTTGAAATGAGCTGATCCCAAAAGTCAGTTTCTAACGTGTCGTACCTAAATCCATAGACGAACTGATGTAATATTTGCTCATAATGCACAACAGTATAATGATCAAGATATGAACTGGAGATTTGCTTAAAATGCATTGCATTATTTGCTGAGAGTTTTGTACAAAATTCTGTCAGGGTCCTGAGTGGGATTATGTGTAGCATGAACACATGTTTTGACAGACTACGTCTTAAAGCAAGTTTAGGATTTCAATTGAAAATTTCATATATGCCGACCGTCATGAACAATCGAAACACTTGATAACTCAATAATTTTCCGATCGAGATTTTTCCATCAATTGAAAATGTCCACGGCCATTATTTCAAATCTAAAGGGTGTTTCGATAAAAATTTGGTCGACTTTAACTTGACGCATTTCCTTTCATCGTGCATTAAAAAATTTTGCACAACCATCATTTTGAAGATGTATGTGTGTAGCATCATGCCTCTATTTTGATTTTGAGATTAGCACTTCAGTTATCAAAATGTCGTCGAAGGAAGAGAAGCAACGCATCAAAATTTTGCACGTGCATGGCGAGAATCCAAACTACACTCAAAAAAATCGACACGTTGTTTTCATGTGAAATTTCACGTAACTTCCACCTGAACACGTAACCAAATCTTCTTCAGTAAAATCAGGTAAACATTACGTGTCCAGTGAATTGTACGTGAAAATCACGTTAAATTTATGTGATTTTCACGTAGAATGTGAATTTACGCGGAAATCACGTAGCTCTTACGTGAATTCCACGTGTTTATTACTGGTTTTGGCAGTGGACGAAAATTACGTGCGTTTCACGTGGAAGTAACGTGTCGATTTTTTTGAGTGTACTCTCACGCCAAGTTGGCGAAATTGTTCAATGTGGATAAATAAAAACGTTTGGGGACAGCAAAGAAAGGGGGGAGGGGGGAAAAGGAGGCCGGAGGCCACAGAGGTTTGGGCGGCGCCTTCAACCGTGGATAGAGCTAAAAAACGAGCTGGACTGTCGCCTTACAAGAAAGTAAAATCGCGACGATAAACAAAAAACGTCGGCCAAAGCACGATCGCGAAAGTTGTACAAGACAATGCTGACGAATTAAATGGTACAGGACGATGAAACTTACGTCAAGGCAGACTTCAAACAGCTTCCTGGACAGGAATTTCATACGGCAACCGGATGGGGAAAGGTGGCAGATATTTTCAAGCACATTAAACTGTCAAAGTTCGCGAAGAAATATCTCGTGTGGCAGGCCATCTGTACCTGTGGCTTGAAGAGCAACGTTTACATTGCGACCGGAACCGCCAGCCAGGAAATTTATCTGAGCGAGTGCCTACAAAAACGTCTACTGCCTTTCCTGAAGCGACACAATTTTTCCGTTCTATTTTGGCCGGATTTGGCATCTTGCAATTACGGAAAAAAATGTCATGGATTGGTATGCTGCCAACAACGTTCAAGTCATGCCCAAGGACATGAACCCTCCCTACACGCCAGAGCTCCGCCCAATCGAACAATATTGGGCCATCGTCAAGCGGAACCTTAAGAAGACTCAAAAAGCTGTTGTAAGCGAGAAACTGTTCAAGGCAAACTGGCGTTCTGCGACGAATAAAGTGGACAAGGAGACTGTACAAAATCTTATGGCAGGTGTTAAACGAAAGACCCGGCAATTCGCATTCGGTAAAATGGAAGCTTAGCTGAATATTTCTCCTGTATTTTGTATTAACTGAACTTGAAAAAGAAACAGAATTTGACTTATTAATAAAAATAGACGTGGATTATATCAGGGATATAACCGCGAGGTTCACGTAGGACCGCGTTGGTGTATAGTAATAATGGAATCATGTTATTTAGACATACCATAACACATATGGTTGGTTAATATTAAAATGTTTTTATTATTTTGCTTTGACCCGTCCCTTCATATGAAGTTTTCTACATACTGAGCCATGGTTTAATTCAGTTCGGATTTAATGAAAAATCTCTGTCGAATTTACCGCTCTCGACTGAATGCCAAACCAAATGTTTTATTTTTGATAATATAAAACACAATCTCTTTTATTGTAAAATTGAATTGGTCGTCCTGAAAAGGACACGCTAGAAATTTTATATTTATTTATATATTCGGTTTATTTGACCAGCAGGATGCCATTATGTGCTGTATTCAATACAGCATAGTAATTTATTAAACTTCTCGTCGCTGTGACTGGCCGACGGCAAGATACTTGGGATGATTCTAGTAATCTATTTGGCACAACAATTGTGTTACACTGGAAGATGCCCGGCTCCGGTATGCCTTCGGCAGCGGATGCCGCCCACGCGGATTATCGATTTTTACGACCCATTGCCACGGCAGTAGGTCGATCGGGGAAACTTGCAAAACTTTGCAACGCTTCCTTCTGGCTTGTAGATGAGCAAGCGCACGCGATAATTTGCGAGACAGACGCGCAATCGCGAGAAAACGTCGAAAAAAAATCTTCGTAACGAGAGAGCGAAAAAACACAACCGTACATAATCGAGCTTGAATGTCCCTATGAAATCATTTTGGTTCGAATCGTGTGCTTTATACTGGCGTTGATAGCATTGCCTCGAAAGAAGAGAGGCACAAACATGCAGTACGAAGTAAATTTCATAAGAGCGGACGGGCTTCAGTTATAAAACCAGACACCGGCTACAGAGCAAAATAAATTTGCAGCTGAGGGGTGTGGCTATGGCTGAATTAAACATGGAATGAAACCTAGTGAAATAAAAAGAAGAAGACAATTTGAACCATTTGTTACCCGTTTTTCAGGACCCGGAAAGCGAAAACCATATTTTCAACCTGTTTGTGTGCAGATTTATAAGGGAGCAAAAGTAGGTCAATTTTAGGTGAAAATTGAACTAGATATACAAGTAGCACTTAACTGAAATTTTAATCCAAAATGTTTGTAAATTTTTCTGATCAAATGGTGTATAAATGAAGTCATTCTGTTCAGTCAAACGAGAAACAAACCTTTCACTTTTGCGTAACGCTCTCATTTTTCAAAATTTTGAAATGACACCCGGTATAGAAAAGAGAAACGTAGTCCTACGTTAAAACTTTGATCGACTCTTACACATTACTGTTTGACCAAATTTTGATCGGAACACCCTTTAAATATCATACAATTAAATTTTAAACTATTTAAAGCGATACAAATTAAAGATTATGTACTTTAACTAATTATTGCATAATAAAAGCACAGTATCTTCCTAACACAGACATAATAATTAAGTACCTTAACATTTCATATGCCGTAGCGTAGGTGTATACCGGGTGTACCTTTACGGGTAGCCAGAAAGACCATCAGAATCAGCCAGCGGAGCCAGCCAACGGTTATGAACTCCCCCGATAGGCATCCAGCTTGTAGGGAGAAGGGACCGTAAGCCGGCGAGGGACCGTATGTTTCCAACACGAACTCAGCCAATCCCCCATATTCACACCGCGAATCGCTGTCATAAGTGCTGTGACAAAAAAAGGTCGATATGCGCGATCTCTGTGCAAATCATATCGAGTATTGTCACACTGCAGGGGAGACTGCAGTTCTCGTAGACCTCATGTAGACATCCTACAGCCACCTCTACTATGAACTTCCTCTTCAGAATTGAAATCTGTTATGAATTTTTATTATGAAATATTTTAGTAAATTTCCAACAATTTTATAATGTAAGAATATCTCATAGACTTTTAGCAGATTTTCCAGCAAAACTTTCAACATCACTTCAACGTTAGTAGAAAATTGAGAAATGTGACGAGTATCAATTTTCTTCGTTAAGTCTAATCCTGAGTATTAACTAAAAAGCAGGGCCGTCACTTTTGGAACTCACGAGACTCCTTTGAGCTAGATACCCAGGTAACCAAAAGCCATTAGCATATGCAGTAATTCAACCCTAAATCTGCATTTCAGATGCTACAAGCATTATATTAGCATTACATCAGCATCTTGAATCCTATCTGTTGTAAAGTTGGCTTTCAAATGCTATTTAAATGTTTGTAGCCTATAATAAGCATTTCGAATGCATAATAGTATTAATGGCCAAAAGCGGCATTTATGTTGCATTTTCTTCTTTAGCATTTCAAGCTTATTGCTTTCACAATAAGCTTATTGCTTGCTATCAACTCAGTTTTCTATATGCACTTCCACAGTTATTAATTAAGAGCTTTCGATGCCAGGTACCATTTTTGCATTAGTATGATTGTGTGGCAAGTACAATCATACGCTATGCCCAGGGAGTCGAGAAATTTTCCTTAACGAAAAATTCCTAGACCAGACCGGGAATCGAACCCAGCCACCTCCAGTATGGTATTGCTTTGTAGCTGCGCCTTTACCGACTGAGCTAAGGGAGGACCCCATTATGTTGCATTTAAGATGACTTAATTGCTTGATAGACTGCCGTAAAGGCTTTGGAACTGCTTATTGGTTACCTGGGTACTATGCCATATTCGTCAAAAAATAAAATTTCTAAAATACATGCAGTACACAAACCATTAACCAGTGTTCAAAAAAATCATTTTCAATTCTAATTCATTGAGACTTTTTGTGGGAATATACTCAGTTCTGAATTAAGCAAATCTTAGGCTTGAAATCCTCATGCTAAAACCACCAAAATCACTACTAAAATTTAAAAAAATAACCAAAATTACACCGGCTTAAAGCTCATACAAACCGCTCAATAGAAAATCTATTGTAGACTAATTTTAAAAAATCGACTTGCGCTGTTATTACATTGAGCACGCCTATTTTTGATTGGGGTTAGCCTAAGTCCAAACTGGCCATTTCATTTGCTTCTTCCTTTCTTGACATTTATTGCTTATCATAATTAGCTGAATAAGTGGACCAACGGATACATAAACGTTACACATCTGGATTTCTCCGTGCAATGAAGAACCATCATCATAATTTTTCTTCATTTGCATATTCTTTTCTCTCTCAGCATTTCTTCTTCCACTTCACTGCTTCCGTTTCTCTCCGTCAGCTACTCTTTTTCAGCTATTCTTCTTTAGCTTCTCTTCGCAAGCAATTTTGCTTCCGCTAGTCTTGTTCGTTCGTCTTCTTCCGCCTCTCCGTTTTAGTTTCTCCTGTTCCGCTTCTCTTCTTACGATAGAAGAATCTGCTTCCGTTTCTCTTCTACCACTTTTCTTCTTTTGTTTCTCTTCCTCTGTTTCACTTCTTCCACTTCTTGTAGGCTTCTTAAGGGCTGTAAGGTAGTTCACCTCCCGATGGTGCAGCCTGGGTAACGCAAAATGCACTACAAACGAGCGTCTGTTTCCAGCTCAGGGACGGCTAAAAGCAATGATGGGTACGATCTATGGTGGACTGCAGATGGAAGACGGAACGTGGAGGAGGAGTCGAAGAAACCTTGATTGCATCAGTTTCTGGCAGAACTTCCCATTGTTCACCCTGCAACAATTGGCCAACTACGGTGGGCTGGGCATACTAAAAGAATGTCAGAACAGTTAAAATGATGTTCGATAACGAACCGACGGGTACAAAAAAGAGGATCGACCTGCGGACCCTTCATATACAGCGAAGTACAGCCATGGACCGAATAGAATGGAGACAACTTCTGTGTACAGCCTGGTTGGTTAGGTAAGTAAGGCAGCGGATTTGTTCAAGCGGAAAACGGAGCAAGACTTTCGTAACAACTGCAACCGTAAATTCCGTTCCTGCAATCACTCAACGATTTTTTGGGCCGCATCTAGCACCTTGTGACTGCTCTAAGGACGAATGGAATCAATGTCGTGTCGAAGAATCTCAATTCCCCAAACACAACGGAGTTGCGGTCCATCAAATGGGCTTTAATGAAGCACGAACCTCGGAACCGGAAATGTTGAAATCATCGTTGAAAGCGGAGAAAATTGTCTATCCAAGCGTCGTAGAAGATGTTACGGGTGGAATTGAGAAGAAAGTTCGGGCATTCGGATTTGCTAAAGAAGAAGAGTGAAAAAAGTTTCGTGACAATCACTTCGACTTATTTTTGGCGAGTAGTTCTTTGTGATGCAATAATACTGAGGACACCATTTAAAATGACGACACCAGAAGTTGCACATTGAGAATGATTCAATAGTTCCAAGAGACATTCCGTTGAGCCTTGAACAACTCCAGCTGATTTCATCTATCACGGTCTAGCAAAACACAGGTGGTCAATATGCTCATGCTCATCACAACGCAGCTAAACAGCTAGCGTTGTTTTAGAATTTTGTACATATACATATTAAATTCTCTTTGATAAACGTTAAATATTTTTGTATCTTTCTGGGAGGTTTTAGGTCATCCAAAATGTACTTGAGTTTAAAACTTCAGATTTACATATGTATGTATTCAAACATATTGAATGAGCCTTTTGGAAGCTCAACAGTCATTATTTGATAATTTTATGATGTTCTAGGTCATCCAAACTGTCCTTGAGTTCAGAACTTAAGATCTACAGTAGTAACTATAGCTCTTTGGGCTATACAAAGCTACGCTACGTATTCAACCATATTCAGTAAATATTTTCGAACGTAAAAAATGAGATCATGAGATTCACGGGATGATCTAGGTAATCCAAACTGTCCTTGAGTTCAGAACATAAGATCTACAGTTGTGACAATAGGCGTTTGGAGTGTGCAAAGGGACAATACGTATTTAACAATGTTGATTGAACAGTGTGGAAGGCCAACATAATGCGACAATCTTGGGATATTCTAGGCACTCAAAACTGTCCTTAAATTCAAAACATAAGATCTACAGTTGCAACAGTAGTTTTTTGAGCTATATATGGTGACCATATGTATTCAAATATATTCAATGAATCTTTTGGAAGGTCAACAGTTATTATTTTATAACTTTGAGATCCTCTAGGTAATTCAAACCGTCCTGGAGTTAAAGTTACGACACGTATTTAAGTATATTCAGTGAATATATTTTTTTAACGTAAATATACACAAGAAAATAATCTTGGGATGCTCTAGGTGATCCAAACTGTCTTGGCATTCAGAACTTAAGATTTACAGTTGTAACAGTACATTTTAGTTGATACAAAATTACAATAAATATTCAAACATATTCAATTAATATTCTTAAAGTCAAAAAATATTATAATGCAATATGAGATGTTCTTCTTCTTATTTAGCATTTCAAACTTATTGCTTTCACAATTAGCTTATTGCTTGCTCTCAACTTAGTTTTCTAAATGCACTTCCACAGTTATTAATTGAGAGCTTTCGATGCCAAGTACCATTTTTGGCATTAGTATGATTGTGTGGCAAGTACAATCATACCCTATACCCAGGGAGTCGAGAAATTTTCCTTTACGAAAAATTCCTAGACCAGACCGGGAATCGAACCCAGCCACCTCCAGCATGGTGTTGCTTTAAGATGTTCTAGGTCAACCGAACTATCCTTGAGATCGGAACATAGGACCTACACTTGTAACAAAAGCTTTCTGGGCTATGCAAAGCTACGATGTGTATTCAAACATATTCATTGAATATTGTGGAAGAACAACAGAAATTATTAGATAATCTTCGGATGTTCTAGGTTATCCAAACTTGCCTGGAATTCAAAACTTAAAATCTACAGCTTTTTGGACTAAACAAAGTAACAATATGTATTTGACCAAATTAAGTGAGTCTTTTGGAAGGTCAACCAATATAATGAGATATCTTGGGATGTTCTAGGTCATCAAAACTGCCCTTGAGTTCAGAATTTAGGATCTATAGTCGTAAAGTTAGCTTTATAATCTATGAAAGGTGACGATATGCATTCAAACACATTCAGTGAAGCTTCTGTAAGCTCACCAGTCATTATCAGATTATAAATAGATTCATAAAAACTGACCTTGAGTTCAGAACTTAAGATATACGGTAGTAACCGTAGCCTTTTGGGCTAAACAAGGCTACGATAAATATTCAAACATATTCAATGAATATTCTGAAACGTCCACAGACATCATACGATTACCTTGTTAGTTTCTTGTCATTCAAACTATCCTTCAAAACTTAAGGTCTACAATTGTAACAATAGCTTTATGGGCTATACAAAGTAAAGTTAGTTTGTTTGGCATAGAATCTATATATATAAAAATGGATTTCTGTCTGTCGTTGTGACAAGGGGGGGGAGGGGGGGGGAAATTGGGGGGGGGGGTGGGGGGGGGGGAGGGTAAAAGCCCCTGTGGGGGGGGAATAAGGAGAATGGGGGGGGGTTTTGGGGTTGTGGGGGGGGGGGGGGGAAGTAAGGGGGGGGGGGGGGGGGGGGGGGGGGGGGGGGGGGGGGGGGGGGGGGGGGGGGGGGGGGAAAATGGGGGGGGGGGGGGGGGGGGGGGGTTGGGGTAGGAGGGCTCATATACAAATGAAACACAAATTTCTGAATAACTCAAGAACTTATCAAGTTAATGGAACCCAATTTGGCATGTGGAGGTTTTTGAGAGAAATAAATGTTTCTAATGTGGTTTGAGACCTCTCCGCCTTCTGGAAGGGAAGACTCCCATAAAAATGAAACAATTTTTCGCATAACTCGAGTGCCAATGAAGCAAATGAAACCAAATTTGGCATTTGGCATGTTGAGGTTTTTGGAGGCAAGAATTGTTTCTATGTCAGTTCAATACCCCTCCCCATTTTGAAGGGGAGGGGGGGGGGGTTCTCCCATACAAATAAAATGCAAATTTCTATAAACTCGAGAACTAATCAAGTAAATGAAACCCTTTTTAGCATATGGGGGTTTTTGGAGGCTAGATTTCTATATACATAAAAATGAATTTCTGTCTGCCTGTCTGTCAGACCCTTAGGGGCTATTCATAAACCACGTAGACTTTTTAAGGGGGGCGGGGGAGGGGGTTGGCCAAAGTCTACGCTCCATACAAAAATTCAAAAAAATGTATGGAGAAAAGTCTACGAGGGGGGAGGGGGGGTCTGAGATTTCCAAAAATGAGTCTACGTGGTTTATGAACAGGCCCTTATAGACTCGGAAAGTTCTGAACCGATCAACGTGAAAATGTATATGAAGGGGGTTTTGGGGCTGGGAAAGGTTCTTATGATTGTTTGAGACCCCTTCTCTCTCAGGAAGGAGCGCTCTCACACAAATTAGACACAAATTTCATCATAACCCGAGAACTAATCAAGCAAATTGAATCAAATTTGGCATGTGGGGGGTTTTGAAGGCAAGAATGTTTCTATGGTAGTTCAAGGCCCCTCCCCTCTCTGAAGAAGGGGGGGAGGGGCTTCAAACAAATGAAACTCAAATTTTTATAATAATCGATGAGCCCAATGTGATGGTTCGAGAACTAATCAAGCAAATGGAACCAAATTTGTCATGTGGCGGGTTTTGAAGGCAATGATTGTATGGTGGTTTGAGAAACCACCCCCCTCTTGACGGGAGGGCTCCGATACAAATGAAACACAATTTTCTACCAAAAATGAGAATTGTCCAGGTTACTTAAACACAAAACGTGTATTTCTCGGGTAAGAAGCATGTTTTGATAGAAGTTTGAACCCCTGCTTATTCAAGAAAAAAAAATTCATTTCGAAAAAAAAAACCATAAACGTGCCAGTTATATTAAATTTTATTTCATTTAGTTGCAAGCGTAGCAGCGCACGCACCGGGCTCAGCTAGTATTCCAAGATTATCTCATAATGTCAGCTGGTTTTGGACATTCATTGAATATGTTTGAATACATATCATTACATTGTATAGCGTATAAAGCTACTGTTACAACTATAGATCTTAAGTTCTGAACTCGTGGAATCCAATGGGGCTGTACCTTGTGGTTTTTAAAATCGAATAAGTAGAATTGTTTAGACTTTAAGTTATTGAAAACTAGTATTAAGTAGTTCAGTCTGTACGATTGTTTTTATCGAAGACGGTGACAATAATAAATAAATAAATAAACTATATGCCTGCTTTCAGAATTCAGGTTGAATATTTAATTTTTAATTAATATCCCAATTAATCCCTGTCCAGAAATCTTTCTTAACGAACAAATCCTAGAACTTACCGGAATTCAGATCCAGCTAGTATTTTGTATCTGAGCCTTTATCGACGTTATTTGTTGTTTTTGTTTTTGTCGTGATTATCGATATTTTTAGACTTGGGCTAGTTCATCTCCCGTTGTAGTCACTCAAACCACCTCTGTGGGTATTTGGTAACTTGTCCGGGGTTAGATTAGAAATCGTGACTTTAGCGTGAGTGGTATGGATGTTAACCAATACGCTGGGGTCGCCCCCAAGAGGGAGTCAATGAAGGATCCACCAGTCAAGGCTTCGTTCCCGTAAATATGAACATCAAATGTTGCCAGGAAACTCTTTAAAATACACCAGCCACTCTTGACACAATTGCTCTAGTGTTGGTTCCAGAACAACCTTGTAGGTTTGCTCTTATGTAAGAAAAGAAAGAGAAGGAAATCAATTGAGTACATATAAAACATATGGTTTTCATTCCCTCATAAAACGTATTTAGAGATTGATGCCTATGAATTACTAGAGATCGCCGAAATTTTAAGTCAACGCCATAAGATTCAGCTAGCTATAGAAATAGCTATAACCTAGTCAAAAAAAAACAGTTCTTTAGACAAACGATTCTTGAGAACGAGACAAATTGAGAAAATTCGCTTTGCTGGAATACAGAAATGGCCGTCATTTGCATCGCCACTTCGAATTTTCGAAGGCACAAACTTAAGCAACTACAAAGATTGCACATGTCCAACATTAACCGGATTATTGGCTTTATTGTCAAGTCTTTATGATTTGGCTTGTGAAATCGTAGTTTCTTAGTTTTGTACGAAGTGGCGATGCAAATCGTCCACGATGGCGACCGTTTTTGTATTCCTGCGACCATCACCTTAAAAAGTGCACAGCTTTTTGCACTTTTAAGTCCAATTCAGTCACCGAGTTACTTCCATTGCACATATTTCATTCAGGGCACATAATAATTCCCCCAAAAAGCAGCATGAGTTGAGAGCTCAAACACCTTTCGCTTTATCGCACAAAGTACCACCAACGCCCTCAGTAAACGCGGGCAGCCCTTTTGCTTTCCCTCGAATTTCGCCTTTCGTCACGTTCCAACCAATTTCAGCTGCCTCATCGCTGTTATAATATGAATATGATTGGTCACGAAAGCACGTCGCCGCCGCCGTCGTCGTCGTCGTAGTTGCCGGGGCTGATCCCCCAAGACAAATGGAAAGGATAAATGAAAACCGGCAACATCGCTGCCGAAAAGAAGGAAAAACAGGCCACATAACCGAAATTCTTCTGCAAAAGCATTTTGGACAGCGCGGGGAATTCCTTTGGTCCGGTGAAATTGCACGAAGCTATGCTCGCTCTCGCTTTTTGATATCTTCCCGGCAGGAACAGCGAGCGTTTGATGCACTTTGCGCCCGAGCGCTGATCTTGTTTATCAACATGAATCCAGTACGAGAAAAACACGTGGTTGGATGGATCAAAAGGGGAGAGCCCTCATGTGCGTCGTCATCTCCGTATGTATCCGAAGCACGTTCGTCCGGCTGACATCGTTTTGCCTTCATCATCAATTTCGCATGAAAACGCCGGCTGTTCTGATCTACCCATTTCCGAACCGCCCGACACCACTCACTTGTCCTTCCTCCAATTGGATGTGAATTCGATGTCAGGTGAGGCATCCTCTGCCTTCCCGGTAGTCCCTCGAGGGAGATGGGAAGAGATGGATGCTTTCGTTGATGCCAGTTGGATTCATTCAAATGGATACACAGCAGATGAATGACGTTTGGGTCCGGAATTAGAACGAGGCCATAGGAGAAGCGCGCGTGTTCCGTGTGCCCAATTAGACGAGCACTAATTTCGGATGAAAGACCACCGATGGGACTTTTTCGGGCGATGTCGAATTTTGATTTGTTCGAACTCTTTTAGATTGAGGATTTTACGGTTTGCTAGTCCTCTAAGAACCTCGAGCGTCGTTTCCGACTAGTCGGTAAAGTTCAAAGAAGCACTCGACAAAAGACTCTGAGAGGGATACGTCGTCCCTCTTTGTCAACATGTTCACTCAATTCCAGTTATTCATGGAATCACGGTAATAAAGTGAAAGCGTTCCGCGGCAAGTGTATGTACTCGACGAATGCAAGGAATACGGACTCGCAACAACAAAAAAAACAACAACAACATCAGCAACAAAGAAGACCGATAGCTCCATGTGGAAATGGAGGTTTTCCGTCGAGTTTCCTCCTTTCGCTTTTTACTAGTGCACCACAAAGAGGAAAAAAAGAAGAAGTTTAAATCTCTCAGTACACCCAACCCAGTTTCCGATGTCCTGTTGCTGCCGAGCGCAGGGGTTGGGTACAGCGAAGGTAACGAATTTGTGTGTTGGTGAAAACTTTCGCCTTCTGTTGCATTTTATACATTCCCCATTTTTTGCGCCATTCCTCAGACCACCCACCCCACTCCGGGAACATCGTATTCTCTCGCTCCGGTGGAAATCATATGATTTTGTTGCGTCGTTGCTGTCGTCGTCGTCGTAGTCGTCCTTCTGTACCAACAACTTTCGAAAGCGCACCATGCACGTGGAACTCCCGTCGCTTCTTTCGCGCTAACAATGGCAGCCAGCGCCGAGAGTCTGATGGGATCCATAGATGTACAACACATGTGTGGTGAGGTTGCTCTCATCTGTAGTACGCGCCTGAATTTATGTACGACCATATCAACTGGTGTGCTTCCGTCCCTTGACGCACTCTCTTTGTAAAACGGATGATGGGGGAGGGGGTGTCAGCTCAAATGCGAAATAACGTGTATCCGCCTCCGTCCCAGTTGACGATTTGCTCGGATGCAGCTGACGTCTTCACTTCGATGGTGGCTATTATTGACTGACATGTAGTAAAATGTTACTCTATCAAGGTTCAAAGCCTATTGATAGTTAGTTACAGTAGTAAGTACATTCCTGGTCGAGAATGGTCTGCTAAGCACTGGCAGAACAATGGAACCACAAGGTCGAGAAGCCTAGTATCGGGTCGTTGAAACATAACAAGGACTCCAACAAGGACAGGACTAATAAATGAAGCCAAATCCATAACCTCAATTCGAAAATAGATTCAGCAGATCAATTCGAAAAAGTAATGAACAATGGACGGCAAGCAGCGTATTCGTAATAACATGGCTAAATGTCGCCTCAAGCTTGCTTATACCGTATAGAAAACGAGAAATATATAGGACAAACATCGAGCGACGAAAAAAATCATTAACTTTCTCAGAAATTAGCGGAATATATCGAACAGTTGCAGCAACTTGATCGTGACATTATTGAGTGGCAGAGCTGTCACCTCATCCGGTTAATAATGAGTGTGCTACCGCAATATCCTAGAATTCACGTGTATTATGAACAAGGATCTCCATTCGCTTGGCTGCTTCGGCGTTCTGAGGATAGTCACTCAAATTTGCTTGCCTTACCTATAAACTTCATAAATAACTAAAGATTCAATACATATCGCACAAAGAGGAAAGAAAAAGGGACCATCAGGGCACCCAGATGAAACGATTTGAACAGGGAGTATGAGTATGCCTCCTTGCTATTTTTAACATTTCGTGGAATGAGAGCAGGCACTTTGACCCCATCGATTGGGTTCATTCTGCCAAACGAGAGGTTGCCTTTTATTTTTGTGAACTTGCTTCTGGATGGAGATTCTCTTCCATATTCACTTGAACTCCGCCTAGGTAGTCTGTGCTTACGAGTCTCTCTGATTCGTTTTTGACCCTTCATATGGTAGCATGACGATCACAAGCAACATTATGATCTTGATCAAATTGCATTTCAGATTACTCAGGTGCTATAGACAGCTGACAATAACTAGTAGCTTTTTCATCATCATCATGTTAAAGGTGAAGTCAGTCTGGCTATGCGTTCAGCGAGGAGTTCGTGTGATTCCTAGTGATCAAGAAAAGAGTTTATAATTTTCAACTCCATATTAAATCAAAATTTCCCTAATCTTAAAATTGAACTTCAATAAAGTTCCAGAGAAATCTACTGAATAGAACAAAGAAAATACACAATTAATAAAAATTTACGTGACTATGTATTATTGAACACTAGAACCTGTAATTCAAGTAATTTTTCAACTTTGCTGATCTTTATGAATGTTATATGAAGTTTCGTTAAGTTTTCTGAACTCGTATTTTTCAAACATTTCTTCGTCGTCTATGGCACATAAAGCTCGATTCAAAGTAAATCTGGACGCACAGTTTAACACACTACCGCGTCCCTGGTGGTTGGAACGAAAAACGTTTGACAGGCATTTGTTGATGTTTCATTGACGAAGAAATTTGTGAAAAGTTTTTCTCGATTGATCGACGCATCTCGAAATTACGGATCATGGAACTTGAAAAAAGAAAATTAATTGTGCACAAAAATCTAGAGAATCCTCCGTGGTCTGCCTAAAAAAAAGCAGAAGTGTTAAAATTCCCAAAGTCAACGTGTATTGTAATCAAACGTTACAAGGATACTCTGAGTGTGGATAGAGCACCGCGCATCTATCATAAAAGTGGCACTAGGGACAAAGAGCTGAGGAGAAAGGTGTTGAGGTACGTGAAAGGCAACCCAGGTGTCTCCATACGTGATTTGGCAAAGAAATACGATTCCTCTTTTCCACCGTGCGTAACATCCTTTCAAGAGAAGGATTCCAACGACGAAATTTCGTCGTATTTTAATGGAGATGAGACATGGTCAATGGATTGGTCGTGGGGATGTCCCTTCCAGGTATAAATTTGTTTTTGCTGATAAGTTTGCTCGGAAACTAATGATTTGGCAAGGAATCTGCAGTTGTGGCCTTAAAACCAAGGTTTTCATCGCATCTCACACAATGACGTCGAAGGTTTACATTAAAGAGTGTCTGAAAAAGCGGATTTTACCCTTCATTCGGCAACACAAGACCAACGTTATGTTTTGGCCGGATCTAGCCAGCTGGCACTACTCTAAGGAGGTACTAGAATGGTATGCTGCAAAAAATGTTAATTTCGTCGCCAAAGAGAGTAATCCTCCGAATTGCCCTGAGTTCAGACCGATCAAGAAATATTGGGCATTTGTCAAGCGAAAACTTCGAGGATGCGGTAAAGAAGTGACAAATGCACCACAAATGCGTTTAAAGTGGAATAAGTTCGCCGGTACAGTGTCACCAGTGACTGTGCAGATCACGATGGCATCAATCACATGTAAAGTGCGACAGGTCGTTCGAAATGGTGAAATGTAATAACTTGTTAGATATCGTTTGAAAGCTGAACAAATACCCTTTTGTTTGACGTTTTGATCAACCGTGTATGTTGTTTCCGTGTGTGGTATGTTGTTTAATTCTTGAGTTATGATCACCTGAATGCGTCCAAATTTACTTTGAATCGGGCTTTATGCACCAATACAAATAATTCCAAATATGTAGGAAAGTGCGGCGTAATACTCGCTGTATGTTCGCTACACTCCTGCGAGAAATCATTGCTATGATGGATAAGAGGGTTGAGTAGGTAAAAGGGTCCATTTTGGTAAACGTGAGTACATGACGATGATGTAATAAAATGCTTCGAGTAGGACTAATTTGAAATTTGAATACCGATTTTAACGAACAGTAAGGATGCCGTTGGACCCGTCACAGAGTTTGATGGAGATTAACTTCATTTTGAACACAAACCATTGTTCTTCAACGATTGGTGGACTATTTGAACAGATTCAAATAATTTAAACATTTTAACGAGCGTATTAGTACAACGATGAAAACAAGGAAAATTCAAACTAAAATTTGTTCAGGTTTTAAAATAAAAAGTAAAAAGCTTAAACCCCCTTTCAAACGATCACTAGTAAACGCGAGCAAATTCCATTATATTCCACGAGAAAAAGCTTATCTTTTGACAAATTACGAATCAACGTCGAAACTTTTTATTTTTACGAATGAACAAGATAGTGTCATTAAGGAGGCAACCATAGGTGAGATCTATCTGATTGTAACTATATACCATCCTATATCCTAATCCTATTTTCAAATAATACTAAATATGTGCCTAGTTTGGAAGTTTTACATTTCCAAACATGGAAGTGTGTTGCAGTGTCCTTACCCAAATGATATCGGTAATGTTTACATGCGGGGCTTATTGTATGTGAAAGTAACCTCGGAATGGGCGTGACTCTCCAGACATTCTGAAATGGGTTGCTGGATCTGCAGTAGAGCTATCACTTTCTAGCTCCCGGATTAAAGCTGCTTCCAATGGTCACATGAATGATTGTTGTAAACAGATTTCTTCCATAGTACTATTGCCGGCCAGTGGGTGTTAGATCACACACACACACACACACACACACACACACACACACACACACACACACACACACACACACACAGTTCCTCTTTGTGGTAATGCTTTCCAGCAGTGTGCTGATTTGTGATGATAAACTATTTCAGCTTTTTGATCAAATGCAGCATTTCTACTATTTGCAAATACTGTACTTGACCATTGATCACCATCTCAGAACTATAATGTTCATCGATAAGAAGTACGAGAGGATTTTCAGAAGCACTTTTGGGCTGCATTTCCACTGATCTGTTGTGTGCTTCTTCCAAAATGGTAAACAACCAGACCAGCCTTGGGACCTGGGAGTTGAAGTCCTATGCATATTTTAAGACGATTATATAAACAACGATTTAATACAGTATTCTCACCATCAAAGTTTTCCCTTAGTTCAGTCGGCAAAGGCGCAGCTACAAGGCAAAACCATGCTGGAGGTGGCTTGTACTTGCTCACAATCATTCTAATGCAAAACGGTACCTGCCACTGAAAGCTCTCATTTAATAACTCAGGAAGTGTATCTAGAACACTAAGTTGAGGGCCGGCGTAAAGTCCCAGTAGGGACGTATTAAAGCCAAGGAGATGATGATGAACCATCAATTCAAATCAGGTATTGTTTCATGATACCAGATTGCTCAGCAATTGTTTCATAGAGCCTAAGAATATTAAAGATCTTGGGAAAGTGCTTTGAATATTTTCCTAAGACTAAACAAAGATCAGGAATTATATTCAAGTCGCCTTTATCAACCCGTCTTTGATATTTGTTATACTACCAGGTTGATCAGAAAATGCTTCAAGGACCTTCACAGCATATCAATAATCTGGAGATCTCTCTCTTAGGTCCTCGAACCGAGGACTTCTCTGAAGTTCAATCAATCACAAAATCTGGGGACTTCTCTGAAGTTCCGCGAATTCATTTGAAGTTTCGTAAACTTCTCTGGAGTTCCGTAAACTTTTCTGAAGTTTAAAGGACTTAATTGAAGATCCACGAATCTCTCCGAAGTTCCGTGAACATTTCTGAAGTTCCGAGGATTTCTCTGAAATTCCGTGATCTACTCTGAAGTGCTGCGAACTTCTCTATAGAACCACGAACTTCTCTAAATTAACGTCTATAAAGTTCCATGAACTTTCTCTGAAGTTCCAAGGACTTCTCTTAAGGTTCGTGTACTTCTCTGAATATGTGTGAACGTCTCTTAAGTTCTGTGAATTTCTCTAAAAATCTCTCGTAATTTCCGACTTTTCAAGAGTTTTCTGGGCTGCACTTTAATTCTCAGGACTTTTTTGAAGATCTCGGGACTTAGTTGAAGTTCTCCAAACTTCACTGAAAATCTAGGGACTTCAATGAAGTTCACTGGATTTCTCTGAAGTGCATGAACTTCAGAAAAAAATTCTCAAGACTTCCTTGAAGTTAGCTTAATTTCCCTGAAATTATCGATGTTTCTGAAGATAAGCGGACTCCAATAATGTTCTCGGGACTTTTCTGAAGTTCTCGGATGTTCACGGATGTCAACTTCTCGGAACATTTTTTTAAATTCTAGAAACTTATCTGAAGTTTTAGGGAGGTTTTCTTGAAATTTTTGTAACTTTCTTGAAGTTCAAAGAAATTCTCGAAGATTCCCTGAAGCTCTCCAGACTTCACTGAAATTTTGTAGATTTCTCTGGGGTTACTTAACTTCTCGAGATTTTTCTGAAGTATTCGGCCTTCACCGAAGTTCATGGGATTAAGTTTTCCGGACTTTACTGAAGTTTTCGGAACTTTCTTGAATTTTTTTTTTATAAATCATTTATTTGTACAGGAACAATCGAATCAACTTTACAGAGCCAAATTTTCATATTTCTTCTTTACATCAGTTATCATGAAACTAAAGTTAGGGGGATAGAACCGATTACTCGCAGCCGTCTCGAGGTTAATAGGAATAACAATTTAACGGATGGGAAGATGGGCGGGAATTTCAAGTATGGTTTACATAACACATTTATTTTAAATTCTAAATTGTAAAAAAAATTATAACTATCCAACTTTTGGTTTTCATTTAACTTGAAAATTTTTGAGAAAGAAAAAAAAACTCACAAACCCAGATAAAAAAAAACTAATAGTAAACATACATGTTAAACTAACTAAAATCTAAGGCTAATGTTAATCAAAAACACATAAATTCCATGAAGTTCTCTGGATTTCTCTTAAGTTTTAGTACATTCTACGAGATTCTTGGTATTTCATTGAATTTATCGAGACTTAGAAGAAGTTTTCAGAACTTCCCTGAATTTCTAGCATTTTAACTGATGTTTTTGATTTTCCTGATGTCTTTGAAATAACACTGCAACACTTTTTTAAAACAATGGTTTGTAAAAAACAGTTGTAAAGTGTTTCTAAAAGTTTTTTAATAGTATTTAAAAAAAACAAGTGTTCTTAAAGGTGTGTGAAAAAAGTGATTTGTTTTGAAGTATTGTTTTCTGAAGTTTCTTTTTCAAAAAAACGTTTTTTAAAAGAGTATTTTTCAAAAAAGTGGTATTTAAAAGTGTAAAAGTGTAATTTAAGTAAAAAACAAAGGGTTTTCAATAATGATGAAATCATGATGAAAATTTCTGGTTGGAACAAAAAGTTTATTTAAGACGTTCGAGGGCTGATTTGGACCGATTTATACCAACAGTAAGGTCACCTGTCCAATCAGAAGTTATAGCAGATAAACATATAAGCCTCCATTGCCGGTCACACCCTTTTTCCCATTACATGGAAAAGAGAAGGTCAATGTTGATATGACAGCTACTTAACGAGAAACCAGCGACTCGCCGACGCCCTCAGATGACAAGGACAGAATCTCAAAGCAGTGAAATTATAATAGACGAAATAAGCCTATCTGTCGTAGAATAGGAAAGGAAAACTTTTTCTGGTGGAAATTAAAGGGTGTAACGTTAAAAATCCGCACACACTCAAATTGCTCTAACTTTTGATCCGTTGGGTAAAATTAATTGAAATTTTGCGTAGACATAGTTTAAAGTGAATTGTTATCACTCTGTATGTTGATTTAATCAGGTGCGCAAGAGTTTTCAAAATGGCGACGAAAGAATAGTCCGTGCGCGAAAATGTTTTGCACGAGTACTTTGAGAATCGCATAGATGAGTCGCATCGTGCCATCAGAAAATCGCATCGTGCCATCGCGAATTCCACGGTTTCTGGTATTATAAAACGGTTCGAAGAACCTAGTGTGCTAGGGTTAAGGCCAAAGTTCACGCATTCGGATATAAAGACGAAATAAATTTAATGAATGATGCCAAATCTAACTTTAATTATTTCTTTTTACTTCCTGAAAATTAAGTGACATTCGGATAAAAACTGGAATTTTGAGAATGAATTTTGTGTGTCCGGATTTTAAACGGAACACCCTTTAAAGAAATTTGCTTGCGTTTACTAGTGATAGTTTGAAAAAGTTTTTCACTATTTTTTTATTGTAGAAGGTAAATAGGTGAAGCATTTGTTTAAATTTTCATATTTTTCCAATCAGATGTAAATAAGAAGTAAGTATGTCTTTGTCTATAGGTCTATGGGTCCTTCCTTAGCGCAGTCAGTAAAGGCGCGGCTACAAAGCAACACCATGCTGGAGGTGGCTGGGTTCGATTCCCGGACTGGTCTAGGAATTTTTCGTTGAGGAAAATTTCTCGACTCCCTGGGCATAGGGTATGATGATACTTGCCACACAATCATACTAATGCAAAAATGGTACCTGTCATCGAAAGCTCTCAATTAATAACTGTGGAAGTGCATTTAGAAAACTAAGTTGAGAGCAAGCAATAAGCTAATTGAAAAAGCAATAAGTTTGAAACGCTAAGAAAGACGAAAGATGTATTTGCCCCACAATGATGATGGTTTGGGATTTTGTTGCTGTTGTTGCTCTTTCGTATTAACGTGATTTAAAGCCTGGGGCTAGATCGTCACGACCTGGACCATACCTATCGAACCCATCATGGGTTGGGACCAACGGCTTTACTTGGGTTGGGACCAACGGCTAATCAAAGATTTTTCGTTTCAGAAAATCCCAACGTCGCCGACTGATATTGATACCACACCGACTCAGGGGAGAGGCAACCACGCTTAACACTAGAACACCAGCACCGTTATGATGATGATGGTTTACTTGATTGGGAAAACATTTTTGGGGCCATTTTTACTTATTATGAATCAACTTGCACCGATTAAAACCTACATTCATGATGCAGTTGGACCACTCACAAAATATGATCGTATTTCATTTGGCTTTATTTCTGCATTGTCGAACTGTGTATCACGAATAATTAGAGAAAAAAATGGTAGATCTTTTGGTGGTAGTACTCTGAGAAAAAACATTCTCTTACTCCCAGCAAATAGAACGAGAGGTGGTGAAAACTAATATTTGTGTGTGAGAACATCAAAAATTATCATCAAAAATAATTGGAATGAACTCACCAAATTCAACTTTTCCTTTGGAAATCCAAGACAAAAATTTGCCTAGCTCATTTGAGCTATTGCACCATCAGTTTCAACTTTTCTTTGTTTTTTTTTATTAATGCTTTCTGCCTTTAGCTGGAATAGAATACATTTTTGTGTACTATGTGACATTATTGGCTTTTCGAGTATGCTTTCATGATTTAAAAAAATGCATATTTACATAACTCCCTTAGAAAATGTTTTATCTATCCGCTGTCATTTTTGTTCTTAATTTCCAGAAAGTTTTCAACTGTTTTACTCGTTTTATTCATCATTGAGTAAATCAAGTAAATCAACGATAAACGTGCTCCGGGGTATAGTACTATAACCGCGATTCCTTGTGAGGTGATAGCTGCCTTTGTTTCTGTAGCGTTACGCGACCCGGCACAAAATTCCTTCCGAGTTCCTTCCGTATCTATTGAACAGGAAACATTAATTTTGTGGATGGAATGTATCAGTTACCAAACAAAAATGGATTTATCTTGCAAAGAAAGCTTAAGTTTAACAGAAGAAAAAGAAAAAATGTGAAGGTTTTAACAGAATGTTAACCACTAAATCAGGAAAAAAGTTATGTTGTGCATTATGTGTTTTTGGATGCAAGTGAGCGTTTAGCTGGAACTAATGACAAATATTGGAAACTGCCGCCAACCGGTCTTCCAATAAAAACATAGTTCTGAGAAGTGACAAACTGCGGAAGTTGTGGCTGTGTCTTTTCATGAGGCCTTAATAGGTAAGGACTCCCTTCATGGACCATGTACGGCATCTATTTTAGCAAAGGTAGGAGGAACAATGGAATAAGATTTTCGAGCATTTTGGTAAGTCAGAAGGCGTCACGTGTGTAGAGTTCGGATAGGAAGACGATGCAAATGAAAGGGGTGTGTGGGGTGTGGAGATAAGGTTTCTTTAGTTCATCCAATTAAATATTATAGTGTGTAGATTGAACATAGAAAATATTTATGATACTAGTAGACATTTATGACGTTTAGTCACATTTATTTCCATTGATGGTTTCAAGCAACAACAGTATTCTTCATGTTGGTATTAATCGATCCAAATGGGCTGTTCGGTACTGAGATAATTTAAATTAAAAAAAAAAACGTAGAGTTATTAATGCTAGTTCCTAAATTAAATGCCTAATTTAATTTAGGGACATTATTTTAAGCCTACCCTAAACAAAATAATGCAATGTTGTTACTGCAGTTCAAGAAATCAAGTTACGGGTGGTCAGTCCCGTTTTTATATTCGCAACATTCTTCTCTTTTCAGTGAGCGAGTATTGGCGCTATAACCATAAGCCATATTGGCTAGGACTATAGTTAGTGCCAAAGGTCCAGCCATTTGAAGAGCAATGGAGCATCATTTAACCTTCTTAGACTAGATGCTCCCAACGACCGTTTTGAATAAATTTCTTTTCTGTACACCAAACAGGGCATTCAGTTTAACTATTCTCTCCGACTATTCATTTCACTTTTCCTTTGATATCTGTTGGAGGCTACGTGGGTTCCCCGTGTCTTTTTAAGGAAGATACCAAATCCTCCCTATCTTCAACGGTTGCATGGACGTGGCCAGGTGAGCGATCGAGGAGTCTCTTTCGGGAAGATTATTGCGTGAAGAAACGTACCAGTAACTGGTGCGGTTTTTGGGTGACATTTTTTTATTAATTAATTCTCCTCGTGGGAAAAACAAAAATTATTTTTTGCTAATGCTAATTTACTTAACTCCCTTAGAAAATTTAACTCACTGATGGTGAACTACTGACCACAAGATGTCTTTAGTGCATCGTTTGCGTTATATTTATCAATTCACTGCCTTGAGATTCTGTCATTGAGTTGCATCAAACTCGTGATGGAGAATACTACATATTACTGCTACTTCAACGAACGATAGAAAATCAATTACCCCGTACTGTTCCCAGCAGTCACCAGTGCTAATCAAAGCTCGTCCATAAAACTGTCAATAATTCAAACAATGACAACGACTCCAGCCCACATCCAGAGCATGACATAATTCAATCCCAACCACCGCAATCATGTACCCAACGGGCAACGAAAACTAATGAATGGAAGATGAATGAACCCCGGCCTGGCACTTCGTTGGCTCGTTCGACAAATTCTAGGTCAATGTACACACATCCCAGAGGTGTGATTCAAATCATCGTCGTTGTCGGCTTGGCCGTCGGTGGTCGGCTTTTCTACGCACGCACGCATGTCATGACACTGGGACAAGGGATTGAACAAACAGAAGAGGTTCTGTCACATGAATGCGAACTAATGAAACCACCTGTTTTTTCGGGCTAATGATAGACTCCGTGAAATTCGACCGGTCGGCAGACGACGGGTTGGGAAGGCGACGCTATCATTGCATTTGATCGTTCAATCGCCGGCGTTGGTCGGAAGGATGGGTTGAAAAGGAAATGCATAAATTGTGTGAGTGCGTGTTCAATGCACCTGCACCGGATTCGCTTCCATGGGTGGCAAGAGGTATTATGTCATTTATTCGAACAAGGTCTGGCGAATAAAAGCGTTCTCAACATGAAGATTTTTTTTTTCGCAGTTGAATTATGGCCAATCGATAGGCGTTCGTGGTTTGAACTTCGAAAAAAAAAATCAGCATTTTACGATGGACTTAAAAGCGCTAAGTGCAAAACCAAATTTCCAGCAGTGAAGCGAAAGATTATTACCAAGCATCTCACAGATGACGGCGAATGGTGTGGAAGCTAATACGGGGAGTGAAAAAAAAGCGCGGGAAATCCGATGAGGATGTTTTCAACATTCTGAACCCGACCGAGGAGTAGAAGCAAAAACCATGTGGGCTACCTGCGGGTGCTATCTCTGGTTGGTTTTGTATTTACCCTCCTCCCAAACACACAGAGTTATGCAGCGTGAAAGAGGATATCGGGCATACGAGAAAGAAAACAGCAAAGTGGAACCGAAGATAAATACCTTGAAATTTTCAAAACAATTTAATCGCATCAGGTCAACCATCCAACGTGCTTTCAGTTGGTAGGTAGTAGAAACAACAACCACCCGGTTTATGTAGTGCCGTTCAACAAGCAAAGGCCATTCTCAAAAAGCAGGTTGCACCGAGCACGAAAATTTCGTTGCCACCAGAATTGGAGCACGCATCTTCGGGCAAAAGGACAAAGAGTCGAAGAGACAAGGAGGAACGTTCGCATGAGTCAGACAACCCACCAGGTAGGTGTTTTCTCATTGAACGATTGGGATCTGCTTCCGGATTCGAATGTGAAAAGATACACAGCGTTGTAATAATAATGGGAGGATCTCAGTCAACTGGATTTCGTAAGAAGCTTCTAACTGGACCGAACCCTAGCTGTGCTAATGTATTTTGGAAATTCATCGGAAAATGAATCTTTCATTATATTTTTGGCGGAACTTTCCTATAAACATCCCAAGGAAGCTTATGTACTGGTGCTGAAGAAAACCGGCGGCGAGCTCCAATCATGGAAGCCAATCTCATTCTCCATCCGTTCCCAATAATTTAACTGTCACCATCTCCCGTTGGCGCTTCTAATGATGAACGCACCAGAGAGGGCAGTGTTGTCAGAATGTTGGAAACTTATGGTTCTAGTTAGTTTTGAGGAAATCAGATGGAAGCTGCTGTCAGATCTCAAATCATGTTCATGTTGAATTAAACTCAGTATATTGAGACTTGGAATTCAGTGAAATTTTTCCTTAAATTCTCTACCTTTGAATTGGTGGAGATTTGGAGAATTTACTCTCCAGGTGTCGTTTATTCATGAACAAAAGTTACATTTCGCGAAGTTTTAGTCAAATATATCTCAAGCAATTGTAATGGGATTTACTGAAAATAACCTTAGTAATTGTTAGCTATCATCAATGAACTTGATCAGGAGCATATAGGGTGGAGCACTACTTCGGCAGCGGGCCAATTCTCGTCAATTATTTGCAATTACTTAGTTGTATTCAAATCAAACGTACTGTAGCATATCAAATGATTTTCTTAGACGTTTTTAACAAGACGTTTTGCCAGAATTGAAATCCCCCTCCCCCGTTTGTAAGGTTGTTTGCATACAAATTAGAAAAATTTTGTATGGCACGTAAGAAAATGTCACTCTCTTTCCCTCATAAACGCTTTATAATTAGTGCATGATCCCGTTTTGGAATACCTCGCTAAGCTTAACTTAGCTTGACTGACTGCACGAATCAATGGTTGCTACTCCGTGAATAATCAGAATCTGTGAAATTGCACAATGAATCAACTGAAGAGGGCTGGAAGTAACCGACCATTCTCACTGTACACGTTTCGGTGATTCAATTTCTTTAATAATCAATAACGGCACCGGTCACGTCCTTGCAATCAGGTGGGAATAGGGAAGGAATGTTGATGTGATTTGTGCTGTCAGGGACCATGTTTACCTCTGCATCCCCACAAAGGTCACAGGAAGGAGGTTTATTGTTTTGTTAGTAGGGTAGGGCTCGATGGATCAGGATTAACCTTGATAAGTGATGTGATCATGTTTATGAATCATAATCGTTTGTAGCACTCCCGCCGCCGAACAACAGATAACCGAAACAATACGAAACGCGTCATGCCCGATAGCAAATAGCAGACGTCTTCCAAATTTGGCAGATCAACAGGCAATCGGTGGAGACCAGTTTTTGACATGCCTCGGTTAAGGCCACGAGCAGTTCATTTGGATGGCAATCCGTTTTAACTAGGTAACTTTTTCCACAAGCGTCAGATCGCTTTGCGGCCTTCGAAGAAAATTTCCCAGGGACTGATTGTATTGGTTTATTTTCAGAAGACAACCAGTCACCTAGCCAGACTATTCTCTGTAATTGCCCTACTTAGGACGCCACCTTCGAGTCGTATAAGGAAACGGGAATCGGACTTCCTATCGCGATAGTTGCCAGCCAAGTCGGCATTTATGGTCACAAGTCGACTTCAACTATCTTAAAACTGTCTTCGCCTCGTGCCAATCTAATTTCGTTGGACAGCCCTTCTTCGATTGCAGATCCCACAAACGATATGCCTTCCTATCCTCGTCAAAACCAGTCAGTATGCATTCGTAGGCTTTCGCATCCCACTTCTTACGCTTAGGCTTCGGCACGTGTACCATTACATTGGAAACAAAAAAAAATGGACATGTGCCATGTTAATTCGGTTGACTCACTCCGCTAAGTCATTTTGTTCCGGTGTGTAATCAGCCGTGATTTGATGACGGATTCCCAAACGCTTCAAATGGTCCTCCAGCTTCCGATTCGTGAAGTTCTTACCATTGTCGGTGCGTATCGTTTTCAGTTTCATCCCGTTATGTCGCTCATCCATGCAACGGAAATTCTCGAATGCATTATAAACGTTGTCCGCTGATTTTTCTTCCAGGAAATACACGAAAATGCCGGAAACTAAGCCACGCTTCATTCGTTGTAGGCTGTCGTAATTGATGTGACCAAACCTCTTGTGCCACAACGAGCACTCCCGTTGCCATTTTCTGCTCCCAGTCGCGATCATGTCACCATTCGGATTGAGGATTTTCACCCCTTCCTTGGTGAACGTTACAGTGTACCTTTAGCTTTCCTCGCGTGCAGGTAGTTGGCCGGATCGAGCAAAAGACTCCTTCTGTGTTTGGCGTTGACTTGACGGCTTCCCGCTATTCCTTCCAACTCTGGCCCATAACCTTTTGGTAAAATATGGAGAGCTAGAGACTAAACTACTTCAGTTGGCAGTTGGAACAATAATGATGAAAATGTTATTTCAAGTTTCCAGGTATAGTACATAATTCAGAGCCTACTACAGTGCGTTGCAATCGTTCAGCCGCATTTATAAAATTTTGCCATGATCTTTTTATTTCAGTGCAACAAATCAAATATTATGTTGGCGAACCCACTGTGCAGTCTTCACCGGATTTGTAGTGAGTCCCGGTAACACCGCTGGGTGGAATCGGTACGCAGCATGACAGGCATGACAGGCATGACAGCTGACTGATAGGATATACGTCAGCTTTAGAAGTAAATAGAAGAGGATAAAAAGAAGAAATAGTGAATAGTAAAGCTATTATAGAAAGTAGGCATAACAAGTAGATAGTGTGAACTGGAATTAAATAGAAGTTTAAAGTGAATTGTGTGAGGAAAAGGATCGGATAGAAAGGTATAGTGTACATATCCCATTATGATTAGAATAATTGAAAACTTAATTAAAACAGGACCCGAAACGGGAAACTAAGGCTGCGTTGTGTTTGTATAACAACCAGCAAAGAACACCAAAATGTAAGTAGTAACTCAATCATTGAGAAACAAAAGATAACCATAGAAGTAAACTTTAGCTTTGAAGCTGTAGTAAAACGCATGCTATCGAGGAGGTGATCATTTGCAACACGCACAGCGCATTCCCGAAATTTTCCCAACATATTATATGCATGTAGTAGTGAGATCCATTGCCTTGCTTACACACACTAATAACAGCTTTCTAGCGTTGTTTACTTGTCGTAGAAAACTTATCGCCATATTTCCTGCTTCCGTTGCGTTGCAAACGTTTAGACGGAGTCACCTTTATCGCGATTTTCTTTGAAAGCTCTTAAGTTTGCTCAATAGTTTATGCTGTTTCTGCACCTCAGTAAGTATTTGCGTTGTGTACTTATAAAGTTAATTTGTCTAGGTATGGAAAAGGCAAAACACTTGAACGAGGTGCAGAAAGGCCAAATCCGAGTTCTGGCGGATACTGGTCTGAGATTGCCCGGAAAATCAATAGATCCGAAAAGGTTGTTCGGAATTATCGAAAAAATCCGCAGAGGTATGGGATTAAGAAGCGAACAAAGGGGAATTCGAAACTAACAGCTCGGCAAAAAGGACAAATCCGAGAGGAAGCTACCAAAAACTTGTCGCCAGATTATTGCCAAACTCGATCTTCCAGTGCACAAAAGTACCGTTAGCCGCGTTCTGAATGTGTGTCCCAACATCAAATGGACAAAACCAAAGCCTAAACCCAGACTTACGCCAAAGCACAAAGCAAACCGACTACAATTCGCACAGAATCATATGTCCAATGGCGCCAGGTCATATTTTATGATGAGAAAGAGTTTAACCTCGACAGCCCAGACTGCTACAGTCATTATTGGCACGATTTGAGGGATAAAGGAGTAACCCGATCCAAGAGAAATTTACGAGGAAGAACTGTAATGGTATGGGGTAGATTTTCCTATGATTCCAAATTACCCATCTGAGGCATACTGGCATCGAAGGTTTACGCAAATGGACGCCAATTCAATACCGTGAATGAGTTGAAGGCATGCATCAAGGAGTGCTGGGAACAAATCGACCAAGAAACTATCAAGAAGCTGGTTTCTTCGATGCCCAAGAGAATATTTGAAGTCATCAAGAACAAAGGAGGAGCTACCAAGTACTGAATCAACAATAATTTGCAAACGCTTGGATTTTACTGAAGAGGACTTGAAATGCGGCTAAACGAATGCAACCCTTTGTTATTATAATTTTTTGATTTTAAATACATAAGAGGTACTATTTTTGAAGAAATCATGGTACTTTTTATAGCTCGGACAGATAAATAAAATGATTGAAAAATGAAACGATTTAACATTCATTTGATTTCAAAACCAAGAAAAACCCTGGTGCGGCTAAGCGAATGCATCGCACTGTATAGAACTACTTAGTCGCAGTATTCCGACAACAACAAAGTCGCTCATCCAAGAACTCCTTTTAGTTGGTCTATAGACCGTAAGATCAACCAACGTGGCTTTTCTGACGTATTCACAAGCGTCAAAGCTTCATGTTGGTCCATGGATTTAAGGTCATCTAAAACCTGCTTGGAGTGTAGGGGCTTCAAATGGTGAGTTGACAACTTCGAAGGAGGGTGCGGCCGACCTATCCTACCTCACGCCTCCACGAGTCATATGATCACAAAAGACTGCCAGCTGAAACATGGAGACGCTGGTTGGCGTAGCCTGGGCAATGTTGTCAATCTGACAATAGCGAAGTGAGGGGGTGCGACTGAAGATCGTGTACCTTTAAATCATATTGTATATTTCCCATTTTCATTTTATCAATAATTCCAGCACGCTTTGGAATCATTTTTAAATTCCAAAACCATGTAAGAGCCGGGAGCAACACGACGGGCATCAAAGGCTCAATTCGTTTTTCAGCATTTCAGCATTACACATAATTTAAAATTTCACCTCTGAATTTCAACTACTAGAAGACTGACATGTGCTTATAAGCAATGTAAGATTATATTTTAATATTGTGTTTAGTGGCATTATGGTAAGATAAGCCATTTATTTCAGGAATCATCAAACCGGACTCTTCGTTCACTCCAATTGCTATCTTTGAAATGTTACTAGAACAGTATAAAGAAAAATATTACTACATGTCTTTTAAAACGATATCTCTTATTGAAATTTTATCATTGATATTTGGAATGATCTATTCTGTTTTCAGCTTTTCCAGGACAAGAAGGATATTAATTCATATCTAATTTTTATTTATTTTTCAGTAACAATCCATTGGTAGTATCATTCAAGTTTGAAATTTGAATAAATTGGCATGTTTGTCTATAATGATATCCTAATATTGTGTGTACAAAATATACTAAATATTAAATAACATATAACGGGGAAAGGGAGGGACCATCAGGGCACCCAAGTAAAACGATTTGGATAGGGAGCATGGGACTGCCTCCTCCCTATTGTTAACATTTCGCGGAACGAGGGCGGGCTCTTCGACCCCATCTATCGGGTTTATTCTGTCAATCGAGGGCTCGATTCTAGCGCTGTGCGTGTGAACTTGCTTTTGGAAGGAGATTCTCTTCCCTAAATTCGCGGGTTTCGCGTAAGTGTCTCTGCTTATGGGCCCTCCCAAACGTTTTTGGCCCTTCATACAGGAGCTTGATGATCACAAACAATATTAGAATCCTGATCAAATCGTTTTTCAGATTATTCCACTGCTATGGGAAGTTACCTTGCTACAATAGATGGTAGTCTCATATCATCATCATCATCTAAAAACTGCTTGGAGTGTAGCTCTAGAGACCTTGACATCAAAACCGTAACAATGTCATCCGAGAATACCTTAGAGAATAGATCCTTAAATTTGAAGTTTAACCTTCATAACAAATGGCTTTTCAGACGTATTTCCAAGTGCCAAAGCCTGATTCTGATCAACATGGTGGTAAACTTTTTTCAGTTTCAAGTATTTTAAGTCAACCGAGAGCTCTTTGGAACATCGGTCTTTAGGTGATGAAAGCATCACCTTAAGAAACAGCTTTTCTAATGTATTCAAAGGGTCTTTCTGAAGGATGCTAGACGTCAAAGCCTAACATTGATCCCTGGCAGACGTTGAGTAAGCAATCTTCATTTTCTAGTATTCTAGGTTAATCCTTAGAATAGATGTCTAGAGTCTTTAATATCAAATGTAGCTAATGACTCTTTTAACGTATTTATAAACATAAAGGCCTCATGATGGTCATCAATTCTTGGAAAATATAGTGAACACTCGACGCAGTCTTGAAAACAATTCCGAGAGATTTCAGTCCTCAAATTTGAGCATCATTCATGCAAATCAAAAAAGGCCTTGTTGTTTTGTCGTAAACGGTGTCTGTAATTTTTAAAGTGGTGAATAAAAAACTATGGATTTAATACAGATGAAAATTAAAGTTACTTCTAGACCACAGCCGAAATTTCAGCCAAATTGGTTCACGAAAAAATGAAAGACCAGCCCTCAAACATGACCATTTTGCATGAAAATCTGGCTTTGGTCCTATTGTATTGTTCGTCACTGTGATTCCGATTCTATGAACAGCGAGCTTGAGTTATTTTCATGTATAGAAAGATTTCCTGTTTTTCTTATATTCATAAAAGTGGGGAATTGTGAACTCTTCAATAACGTTGATTTAACGTCGTAAATGGCTTAATTATGATGATGATAAGCTTAGTAATGATAATTGACATAGAGAGACTGTGTTTACACATTGTGAGCCAACCTCAAACATGACCATTTTGCATGAAAATCTGGCTTTGGTCCTATTGTATTGTTCGTCACTGTGATTCCGATTCTATGAACAGCGAGCTTGAGTTATTTTCATGTATAGAAAGATTTCCTGTTTTTCTTATATTCATAAAAGTGGGGAATTGTGAACTCTTCAATAACGTTGATTTAACGTCGTAAATGGCTTAATTATGATGATGATAAGCTTAGTAATGATAATTGACATAGAGAGACTGTGTTTACACATTGTGAGCCAACTGGGAATGTTGATCGAGAATTCGCTCGCTATTCCTGGATATGATTTAGACTTTCTATGTTATATAGACGACAATGTAAAAAAACAATAGGTCACCCTAATGTTATAAGAACATTGGTTTGAAATGGCATAAGTATGATGAAGACTTTGATAGTTTGGTTCTACAGACACCACTCTGACTTCTGAAGTGGTGAATGAAAATTAATTATGATTTTTTTTACATATGAAAATCTAGGTTATTTCTAGGCTATAGCCAAAGTTCCAGCTAAATAACATCACGGGAAAATTAAGACAAGAAATGGAAATGAAAACACGAAATTTAGCTAAAGTTTGCATCCTGTGAATGTGAATAATAGAAGAAATTTGCCGGAGAATAAAACGGTCCGAACGAATGTATCATTATCGAATCCAAGATATTGATGCTACACTACATGTTCCTTAAACCTGAATTTGTGAAGACTGGACATTTTTTTAAATGTGGTGTTTTCGAAATTGGTGTATGAAATAATCGTTCATTATTTGGAAAGTATTAAAACAATTATAAGTCCAGAGTTGCTCCAATCTTTTAAAAACAAATATTATGACGTCCATATGTGGATTAAATTAATATTCTCCATAAGTAGTTCAAGATTTTTATGAAAAGGCTTCAACATTTTCATAACATTTTGAAATACGTCATTACAGCCTCCTGCCAGGTATTTTTTTTTCTGCGCTGCAAAATGTTTACTCTATGAGTACTTGTAAAAATTATTGTTTCTCAGTTATCCAAAAGGATTGGTAACATTTCCGGAATTTACTTGTTTTAAATTTCATTTGACACCTTGTACAACATTCTTCGTAATTAATTAACAACATCTGAGATCATTACTACATAAATGTTTGCACTCGGGTCTCGAATCATAGACCCTAACTACACACAGGAGACCTGCTTATACATTTTAAAACATATTCTAACGTTCACCTAACCACTTAATTTTCTTGTTTTTTTCAAATGCCTGAAAAATTAAAACCTTCAAACCCCAAAACTTAACTCCTCACATTCTAAAAACTGACCACAAAACTGGCCACACTTCTAGATCTGCCAAGTCAGGCAAACGAAATTCTCCACCTAAGCACGTTTACCAACGCACGCTCACAATCACAACGCACAAGGCCCAGAACAGGAAAACAAAACTTTCTTACCTTTCTGTTGCTTTTGCTTTTGCTGCTGGCCCTGCCGATGCCATTACTGTTGTTGTTTTTGCCACCGTACTCATTTTGCTTTTTCCCTGTCATTTTCTTGGGGTTTTTTCTCGTTCCTCCTTTAGTTCTTCCCGGTTCGAATTCACTTCATACATAATACAACAAAAACATCATTTACACCGATAAAAATAACCATACAATGACAATACAATAATATAAAATAACATTAAAATCTATTGCCGAACATGAATCTTATTGTTCGCGTATTGGATAAATGAAAAATGCATATTGTCATTACAATAGATCTACTATTCACCCTACATGCTAGAGTTTTCAACAATTGTGGAACAATACAATCAATAATATGTGAGTCAGATTTGTTCGGGAAAAATCATTTTTTTCTATAGTTAAGATA
The DNA here is from genome assembly GCA_024533555.2 of Aedes koreicus. Taxonomy (NCBI): domain Eukaryota; kingdom Metazoa; phylum Arthropoda; class Insecta; order Diptera; family Culicidae; genus Aedes; species Aedes koreicus. The sequence goes on from JAHHFK020005245.1 coordinate 273,610, forward strand.
CATAACAACCCCCTTATTCTATTGTCGATGTCTCAATTAACATTAAATTCTATTGTGGAAACAATATCTCTTATAGTCATCTTATTGTCATGAACAATAATATTAATTGTACACACTATTGATTCTATTGTATGGTTACAATACATTTAATTGTAAATCTATGAGAATTTTTTTTTTCGGGTAAGTGAGACTGTTTGGAATATGCTTTTTAACGTCTTTGTGCCAGGATTTCAGGATGGGCTTCTGAACTTTTTCGTTGAACTATTCGAGTTGGCTGTTTAACTCTTTTGAAAATCCCTTGTCGTTTAGCTGGAGTTGTGTTCAAAACGATGCCAATCAGAAAATAAATTGAGGAAAATTTCTAAACAGGTTCGGAAATCACCGAATCTATATGAATAAAAATGGAACGGTGTTCACTTTCCGTGGTACACCCGCGTTTAGATTCCGTACAGTATCCTCAGATACGCTAGCGGTGGCGGACCACCTTCTCTTGAAATCGTCGATACCATTTGCTTTCTTCGTGGAGTTTCCGCTTAACCAGACCCCAGTATTTTTCTGGACGAACTTCTGGACAGTGAGGCAGATTGGCACGCATTTGACCTCTTGTGCCTTATACCATTCCAGGACGGATTTTGCATAGTGACAAGAGGTCAAATCAGGAAAAAAAACAAAGCTAGAGAGTTGAAGGTGGTTTCTTATAAACGGTAGCAATAAATGGCCTGGCAAACCAAATACTTATTGGTGAATTTAGACACCTTCTTTGTCCGGAAATACCAGACAACGGCGTTTCTTTGCATTGCGATCTAAAAAACCAGACCCGGAAGCCGTTGAAAGTCTTCGAGCACATATGTTTCGTCGTCCATTATGGTACAAACAAATTGCTTGCAAAAACTAGGTGTAAAGCTCCTTACCACGACTTTTTGCTGTGAAATTTTGCTTGTTATCACGGTTGGGCACCCATTTTCAATTTGTATGCCTTGATTCCATGTCTCTGCTTTACTTTTTGCACATTTGGATTTTGGTTTCCAACTTTGCGATCCACATTTCGCACAGAGGTTGGTATTTTTCTCAATAACAGCTACCTCCTTCTTGTCCATTTGAAGGGAGCATACTTTTTGGTTTGTTCCGTTTCCAAATTTCCGATCCACGGTCAAGCGTAGGTCAAACAATTTGCAAACACTAAACATGATACTTTTAGGTAGTTTTAGTTTCTTGGCAAGACCGCGTACCGACAACGTCAGATTTTGCTGCTTGATTCGATCCCATTTTACCAAATACGACAAGAATGTAAACATGTTGTACTACGAAATAAAGTGGCGAGTTTCAGCTTTCATATAACTGAAACGGTTCAGCGAACCGTGAGATAATTCGGAAAAAACTCTGAAAAAAGTGTCCGATATTTAACGTGAACAGACTTTAATCCAATGAAACGTTATTCTGCAAAAAAAAATGACAATTGTAGGCTAAATATTAGCCCTTGACTCCGTAACATTCGAAAAGGTGAACGGTTTTCCTAAAAATCCTACCAATCGTTGCTTTTCGAGCAGACCCTCTAATGGAAAATAGAGCTGTACATACGAAAGTTTTTAACTTTTCCTTATTTTTTTTTTGAGATTTGAATGGCCTCGACAGTTGATTGTTCCAAGTTTATTGAAAACAGTAACCGCATCTCGGAATTCCTCGGTGATTGTCACCATGTGAAGAAATAGGCCAACGTTAAATAAAGAAAGAAAAAAATATCTCGGAATTCCGATTAGAGCATAACGTGTTTGAAGGCACGAGTAGAATTGTTCCAAATCTTAAAGAGAAAGCTATGTTTGATATCTTGTAGATGTAGACGTAGCGCATCTTTCGGGTTGGCAACTTTCCTCATTTTCCCTGGACATGGCGTATCATTGTGCTTGTAACATAGATATTGTTGGTTTTGTCATAGATAGCTTTCAATTAATAACTGTTGAAGTTCTTCCAGAACAATATGTCGAGAGCAGGCAAAAGCTCGTTGTAAAGAGCGTGAAAGCTTGTAAAAAGATGAAGAATTTGACAATATTTAGTTTTCAAATTCCGCATGAAAACATGCATGTTTTTTTTTTTGGAGGCCCACTTCTCCTCTTTCACTAGAAATTTTCGTGCGTAAATTTAGCAAACATGGTGACTTTTAGTGATAAGCTTAGAAAAGGAAACCAATTCATGACCAACTAACATCAAACCCCGTAAAGGCGACGAGATTTGTGGATACTAGTACTATATACAATTTAACGTAGAAATTGTAATGTTTAAGCCTTCGATCTTATGCGGTATAAATAGTAGGTTCGACTCAATACGATTTATTTGCCGATAACTTGTTCCACAAGCTGATTTTCAAAACATCATGTATAATGATATTGATGTGCTTGATTGATTCCATAAATTTATCGCACAATGTATTGCTCTTATTTTAACACCTAAGGGGCTATGCATAAACCACGTAGACATTTTTTTGGGAAGAGGGGGGGTTTGACCAAAGTCTACGCGTCATACAAAATTTCGAAAAATTGTATGGAGAAAAGTCTACGAGGGGGGGGGGGTCTGAGATTTTCAAAAATGAGTCTACGTGGTATATGAACCAGCCCTAAGGCGTGAGAGCGATATAACCGAAGATTCAAATTATATTCACCACTAAATAAAACGCTTTCGATATTCCAGTTAGGGCAATGCCATGATAAAAAAAAACTGTAGAGCTGTAGAACTGTAGAGCTGTAAACTGTAGAAAAACTGTTAAATAGCCATGAGCTCCATTTTATTATACGCCATATTCAGGAATTCTTCTGGACCAAGTTATCAGCGAAGCAGAGTTGTGAATAGTCATTCCGAGTCAGGTGGAGTAATCCTGGGACGAAATGACTGTTTAGGTATAACCGTGCTTCCCGTGTTAGCTTATATACTAGGTTGTGCAATATGATATATTTCTGATCAATCTCCATTTTCGAAATCGAACCTGTGCATTACAAGATCGAAAATTACCGTTGGAATAAAATTTGATTCTTTAATTTTCTTTCAGCTGTCTCAAACTTCAACTTCGTTGAGTTTTTTTTTTGTGTATTCGAAGGTTCACAGAATACTTCTCTTCTCAGAACTCATAATCTTTGTATTTTTCATATTCCACATCTTACACTACACTTACTCGATTTTGAAATTTAACCTTGTATTTCCAAAGTGTCTCAAGACCTATCCACACCAGTATATATCCTGACGATGGTAGTTGAATCTTACTTGAAGCACTGGTTGCTAGTTTCCCATCGTCGGGATATATTCTACCAAAGCAAGCCACATTGTCGATCTTACACGACTTCCATCCTACGGTTCAATGTGAATTAAACGAAAAGTCTAGTGACTGATCTGGTACCTCGTTTTCGGTGACATTATCCTTCATATGGTTACTGGTTTGTTGTCAACTTACCTGAAAAGAGAAAAGAGGAAATAGTTTGTTAGTGGAGGCATAGTGCAATTTATACTCAAGTGTGGAGTTATGTTGGGTTGTTCAATGAACTCCTTTAGGGATGAATATTTAATAATGTACACATGCCTTATAAAAACCGAAGCCCATCTAGAGGAATGAAAGATCAAACTTCAGATACCTGGAACTTACAATTAGTTAGTGAAAATATAAAATGGTTAATATTTTTTCTGTGGTACATAAGCTAAATGCCCTAAATTAAAAGTCGCTTTCATGAGCATTGCTGCTCCCCCTAAACAGTATCATCTTTTAATATATTGTATAAACCTTACGGATACATAATATCCAACGGCTTACCGTATACAATATTTCAACAAATCGAATCGCAGTTCTAAACTCTTCCTTCTGTAGAACCACCAACTCATCCAAATTAACTTAAGCAACTGGGATGAAATCGGATTTACAATAGCTTGCCAATCGGATAGTGTCAGAGGGCAAGTCCAAGAGCGACACATATAATTGAGAGTAACTCAAATAATGATCTCCATCCCAGGTGTCAGCAGTAAGTTTTGAGTTTAGAGTTCAACTGGAAGGAGGGCCACAGTGCAAAGGACTGAAATGAAGTCAGATGATTTTTATCATTGGCCTCAACTTTACGCGCTTAGGCGCAGCCATTTTCCCTATATCATATTCAGAACCTACATAGACTTTACACATTCAGAGTGTGTTTCGAAGAGCGGGGATAGGCACGAGTGGCACCATCTTCAGGAAGTCTGTCTATTTTTTGGCTTCACCGGCAATGTTGATATCGTAGTACGCAACTTTGAGACGATGGCGGAAACGTACATCAGACTTAAGGCTGAGAGCTAATAGGATGGGGTTTGTCACTAATGCATCGGAAACAAAATACATTAGGGGAAGAGGCTCAAGAGAAGACAGTGTTAGCCTCCCACCACGAGGTCAGATCGACGGTGATGAAATCAAGGCAGTAGACGAATTTGTGTACCTGGGCCCATTGGTGACCGCCGATAACGACACCAGGATGGCATTCGTGCCTACTTTGGGCTCCGAGACCATCTACAAGACATTAATTGGACCAGTAGGCCACGAAATGGCCACGAAACAAGGACATTGCTCGCGGAAAACGCGCGCTTGGTGTCTTTGAATGGAAGGTGTTGTGTACGACCTACGGTAAAGTGCAGATGGAAGACGAAATGTGGAAGAGACGAATGAACCACGAATTGCATCAGTTGCTGAGAGAACCTCCCATCGTTCACACCGCTAAAATCGGTTGACTACGCTGGGCTGGGTATATCGAAAGAATGTCGGCCGACAGCCCGGTTATATTGATTCTCTATAACGATTCAACGGGCTAAAAAAGAAGAGGTACGCAACGAACAAGAAGGATCGATCAAGTAGAAGGCGACCTGAGTCCACAGACTGAGAGGCTGGCGAAGTGTAGCCATGGACCGAATAGAAGGGAGACAACTTCTGTATAAAGCAGCGATCACCCCGGCATTTGTCTGATTGGTAAATAGAGTCGTCTTATGGTAGTAATCTCCAAAAGATATAATCACGACCAAAAAATTCTGGCTGATTTTGTACCGGCATCAAATATGATCATCACGACTCCAAGCAAAAATTGTGGGACAGATCACCTAAACCAGTGGTACCGAATGACAGTTAGTAAAAGAGGCCATTTCTAGTGTAATTAATTACAACAAAAACCTAAACAGGGACAGTATTAAAAGTTGATACGAATCGGAGATTCCACCATGACCATATATACTATAGGGTATCGAATTCCTATTGCTTCGAAGTTTGCTGAGCAATATTGACAAATACTATTAGGACTTCATGCGTGAAATTTTTAAATAGAACCCTGTTCGTATGCCAAAAAAATAAGATTTTTAGTTCAGAAACTTGATATTATAAGGTCTGTATCCACAATGATACGGACACCTCAAAACTTAAGTAAAACACAAATAAAGAATTATTTCTTCATTGCAGTTGTTTATTTCAGCATAATGGGATATGAGTTAACAATTAACAAAGTCAATAGATAGTTATTATTATTATTTATCTTAATAAGGACAGCTGGTTCGGCTTCAAAGTCAAGAGTAATTCGGTATTTGCATAAACTTTGTTTAATTCCATCCATAAGGGTTTGTAGAGACCTCCCAGATACCGTGGGGGCCTTGGTGGTGGTCTTTGTCCAAATTTTTTGGAAGTGTTAGATTCCCTGTTTCTACCAGAAAGCTTCCGCTTCATCAGAGCCCAAATTTGCGGTTTTTGGTGCAATATTCTTTTGATTTGCTTCGTACCACTCCATCACAGTTTTAGCATGATGGCATGATGCCAAATCGGGCCAGAAAAAAAGCGTTGCTAGCCAAAACAAGGTATTTTTTGGGAAATTTCGATGCCTTCTTTGTCCTGAAATGCCCCGCCATAGCTGAATAGAAAACCAGGCCTGGATGCTGCTTGAAATCCTCCAGGATATAAGTGTCATCGTCCATAACTACGCAAGAAAACTTCGTCAAACATTCGCAGTAAAAACGTCAAGCCCGTGATTTTGCTGTCATGTTTTATTTGTCGTTGCGATATGGAACTGATTTTACTTTATACAACTTCAACCCCAAACGCTGTTTTGATTTTTGGACAAAACCAGGTGACATTTATATTTTACGAGCTTTTTTTCTGATCGAAACATTCAGGTTTTCCTTCAATATCCTCTTCACCTTTCGGTTCATGACAGGAACAGCACATCAATTGTTCGTTAATTTCTCGGTTTCCTCTCGACCGCAAATGTTCCAAAAGTAATTTGAGCACATTTGCCACATTTTGCCTTGCGTCCGTACAAAAGTCGCTCGCGCACGTGCTTTATACATCTAAACATTCTAAAGACTAAGGAACACAGTTGTCTTAAGACCGTTTTAAATTATACGTTTCCGTAAAATTTTAGTGACAAAACACTTCAATTGAATTCGCAGAAACAATTTACTGTCCAGCATCATTTTCTGGACACTTGGTCCGGAAATCCAGACAGTTTTAAAAGTTGATCATCGTGATCTATCATGCAATTATCAGCACCTAAATTTTGCCACCGTAAAATTATGTCACCCTTAACATTCGTCTCACATATTTTAAATCTTGATAAAAAGATCTTTCTAATAAATTAAAAGTTAAATGAAAACATAGACCCTAATTCAATACATCCAACATCATGTATATTTCTCGTCATTTTATAGTATGAGTATGTATGCCAAGTTATTTTTAATTTCCATATTTTATTAAGTTGGAGCTCCGTAAAAAGCTGTTTATTCTAAATATTAAAAAAAGAACAATGCAAGTCTCTGAATTAAAGAAAACTATGGTTCGTTAAAATAAACCCGCAACGAAGCGTTTGATCTCAATAATCGAAATAAATTAACAAATTGCAAATATACATCGTTGAGTACTACAATATGGAAAATAATCTTAAGAATTTCATAAGGTTCAACTTATGAACGATGCTTTGGAATTTCATAAGTCTGACTTATGCATGGATTTTGTTTCTCACGAAGTTTTCCTTGTACGCCCTTAAGCTTTCCTGATTACAGGTGTTGATATATACTAGTGGGCAAGACACATGACCTCAACGTTCAAGGTTCGAATCCAGGTTGCTCCATATTTTTATTTTTATAAATATTTCATATATTTCATGAGGCAAATTTATAAAATTCATCCGATTTCTTATAGCAAATAATCATAATGCAATCTTATGAATATCGAAAGTTTATTTCGCTGAGTGTACTCAAACTAAACGACTTGATTTTCAGTACTGTACAAGATTAGTGTATGTGCGACACTAAACATGTACAAAACATCAAATCACTTGATTCGAATGCAGCTTCAAGGATTGACGGAAATTTGTCCGCTGCCGAAGTAATTCCCCACCCTATGTTAACAGTTTCTAAAGAACGGCTATTTGTTTGGGGAAAAAATCCTTAAATACTCTCGCTTTACACAGGTAGTGAATATATTGTGATCTCTAAACGACACAAAAATAATTAACAATTTTGTATTCTTACATTATTAGAGCGATTATCAGCCCTGGTTCATTTCTTAATTGACAAATCTAACCTTAAATTTAAATCGGCATTCTATGCATTCGGACAAAAAAAAATCCTCACAAAATCCCACTGTGCCGTAGCCCTGGTGCTTCAGTCGGTACCGAGCACCGAGCACACCGCATTTCACATCGCAGTCGCCGTCGTCGACGAGCCGGTCGGTGAGTTGAGCTCCAGCCAAGCATCAGCCAGTCAGCCAACCAACCAACCAACCTACCACTAGTCATTCGTTTCGTCGTTTTTTTTTGCCTCAGTCACAGCTCGGCTGCAACACAAGAGCGATTCCAGGTCAAATAGCAAAATAAAACTTTGTTGAAGTATGATACTCTGCACAACTGTTTGTGCCAAACATCCAGCTGTTTCTCTTGAGATATCATTGAGATTCGACAACCAGATTAAAAAATGATCAACTTTAACAAATTTTCCAGAACTAACAAATTATGCAATATTCCAACCAAATCGTGGAGGGTCGTGTTTAATTGTTTTGTCGTTTGGCGTGGAACCCCTCGCAAGCACCATCATCATTAGCAACAACAACAGCAGCAACAACAGTATACACCATTCCACCACGCTCTCAGTATATACTCATTTCGCTTGGTGTGTTTTGTGCTATGTCGTATTTCGATTCGATTCGAATATCTCCTCGCTTTTGTAGCTGCTGCTACACGTTCAAGTCCTCATTTGTGCGCTCGGCTGCTGCTCCGAGCAACTTGGCTGCCGTTGCGGCCCTGTGTGCTCGGTGCTGCTACGATGTGAATGCGATGGCTCCGGCGACAGGGTTACAGCCTGATAGGTTTCCTATATGAAATGGTGGTGATCTTTGACTTGCTGCGCTGTGGTTGGGATAATTTATCGATGATCTTCAGCTAAGAAAGGGTCAATCTTTGCCATGGGGCGGCCTCGATCAACTCCAGCCGTGCCGTTCGGAGACTATGGGCCGGACTACACAGGGGTGTACCAGCAGAATGTTGGATTGGATACCGAGTCGGTTGATCGCTTTGTGCCAGTAGGCACACGAGTTCGGAATAAAATGATGGTAAAACCGCACACCACCCATTCCACCGAGCCCAATGAACAGCGCTCATCGCCCATGCCAACCCAATCCAACCCAAAGGCAGTGTTGAACATCATAGTTATGGGGATAGCGAGCCAGTGCTGCTGGACCGAGCAAAGCGCGGGAGATTTGGATGGTTTTAGTTGACGAGTAGTCAAAGAACGCTTTATACAAAGTGCTCTACTGCCGCATGGGTGCTCCGTGGGAGATAGGGAGGATTGTTCCAAACGAAACGAACAACTAAATGTCGGCAGTAACTTGGGTTCACAGTGCTGCGCAGAATGATTGCTGCTGGTTGAACTCCGACCTACCGGAGAAGGCATCACTGGAGTCTCGGCAGAGGCGTGCGAAGGTTTTTGGGTTCATAATGTCCACGAAATATCACATCGAATTCCAGAGATATTTCTGAGGGATGTTATTGCAATAAGCAATGTAAATTTTCGATTACTTCCATGTTTTCCAGTCGTTTTAAGATAATCTTCAAGCACTTTAAAATGAGAAAATTGATCACTGTTGAAGTCGTTGTTATGTTGATCATTTATATGTATGGAATAAATTTTATGGCTAAATTGATCTAGATAATTGGCAGAGAAAGCTGTGTAGAGTGTTTCCGGGTGATATTGAAACCCGTGCTCTAGAATAGAAGAATTGTAAGACATTTTTGAAAGATCAGAAATAGCTCCCAAACTATCGGTAAGATATAAAAAAATCCATAAGAAATGAGGATTTTTAATGAAAATCTGAAGGATGAGCACAGTGGTACACAAAGGATACGTAAAAGAAATAAATTTAAATTCATTTGAAAAATTAGAGTTTACGTAAAGGTAATCCGTGGAAAGATAAATAAATATGTAACAACACGATTACTGCTTTTTTTTCTGAATTCATAACGTGTGAGAAAAATCAAACTACAATTGAAAGTAATCCTTAAGATTTCCCTACTGCATTAACACAATTTTCATTTATTATGAATCAACAATTCAAATTGGAATCGCTTCTGAGAGGTCTAATAACATAATAAATAACATACTGGAATTAATGCTACAGAAATTCATGAACACATTTTCACTTCAATTTTAATTAATATTGTACTTCGTTAAGATTTTCGTAGGAACTTGTTCAAGATCTGCATCTAGTCTATAATTACTTCTTAGTATTCTACAAGTTTATCTCACTTACTGTGAAATTCACTCACATGGATGGATACACATCAACCGAACTATCTATCGATGCATCTATGCATCTATCCATGTATATATCTATCCATCTATACATCTGTCCATCCATTCATCTATCCATCTATCCATCTATCCATTTATCCATTTATCCATCATCTGCAACTTTTTTCACTTCTCGCTCTTTTTTCATTTCTATTAATATATCATTTAGCACTTTATCCATCTTTTTCTATCGATATAACTTTTTCTATCGATCGAACTTTTGCGATCTATCTTTTTCTATCTTTTCTTTTTTCTATCTCTTCTCTATTTTCTGTCTTGTTTCTTTTTACAATCTCTTCTCTTTTTTCTATCTCTGTTTTTTTCTACCTCTTCTTCTATTTTTTTCTATCTTTCCTTTTTTTTTGTTCTATCTCATCTCTTTTGTCTATCTCTTCTCTTATTTTCTATATCTTTTCTTTTTTTGATCCCTTCTTTTTTTACTGACTCTTTTCTTCTGTCTCTCTTTTCTCTTTTTTTCTAGTTGTTGTTATTTAATCTTTTTTATCTATTTTTTTCTATCTGTTCTGTTTTTAAAGCTCTTCTGTTCATTCTATTTCTTCTCTCTTTTCTCTCTTCTTTTTTCTATCCCTTCTCTTTTTCCATGTATTGTCTATGTTTAAGCTCTTCTCTTTTTTTATATCTTCTCTTTTTTATATCTCTGCTCTTTTAAATATCTGTTTTTAAGTATCTCCTCACTTTTTTTATATCTCTTCCCATTTTAGTATCTCTTATATCTATCTACCTATCTATCTTCACTTTTTTCTATCTATCTGCTCTCTCTCTTATTTTTCTGCATCCTCTCTTTTTCTCTTTCTTTTTTCTTCGTTATCTTTTTTTATTTGATATCTTTTTTCTTTTTTTCTCTTTTTTAATCTTTTTTTTTTATTTTTCTATTCTCCATTTTACGACCCTTTCCCTTTTTGTATTTACATATTTCATAACATTTTTCTCTTTTCATTTTATTCATCTCTTTCACTTTGTTCATCTCTAGAATTTTTTCGTCTATTCTAATCAATTTTTTCATCTCTTACACATTGTTTATCTCGTTTACTTTTATCATTTATCACTTTTTTCTCTGTTTCACTTTTATCAACTGCATAACATTTTCATCTCTTTCAAGTTTTTCATCTGTTCCACTGTTTTAATCTTATTAACTTTTTTCATCTGTTTTACTTTTTTTCATCGTTATCACTCATTTCATCTCTTTATTTTTTCATCTCTTCTTATTTTTGCATTTCATTCACTTTTTTCATCTTATTGAATTTTTCCATCTTTTTCACATTTTTCATCGTCTTCACTTAATCGATCTTTTTCACTTATATAGGGAAACTGCCCCCATATTAATCTCATTGTTCCTATATTCATCCTACGATGAATCAAACAATTGGGCAGTTGAAGGATCGGTTTCGTTTTCTAATAATGTTTGCTCACGTTAAATAACTACAACAAACATTACTAACTAATCCTGTCACGTGTATATCGTTTTATTTCAAGTAGGATGAATATAGGAACAATGAGATTAATATAGGTACATCTTCCCTAATTTCTTTAGCTGTTTTCACCTGTTTCACTTTCTCTTGTTTCATATCTTTCGCGTTTTTCACCTGTTTCAATGTTTTCATCTGTTTCACTGTTTTCACATATTTTACTTTTTTCAACTGTTCGACTTTTTCCATCTCTTTTACCTTTTTCATCTGTTTCTCACTTTTTTACACAAAGTTAAAGAAAGTTTTCTCTTCTGTTTTAGCCATTCCGACGTTTTTTAATATATATGCCTTTCTTTTATAGTGAATATTTCCATCTCTGTCTTCTTAAGACATTCCTTTCTCTGTTTTACAAATCTTCTTTTACAAGACATTCCTTTCTCTTTCCCTGGTTTATTCTTCTCTCTATTTCTTAAAATTTGACTTCTTTCTGATTTCTTAGAAATTATCTTAGATCTATATATTATCGTAGATATTGCTCTCTTTCTCCCTTTTTTTATTAGTTCTTTTTTACTAAATTCTTCACCCTCTTTTTTTAAGATGTACGTATCTGTTCATTTCAGATTTAAGATATTCCCCTTTTCTTTCGTTTTGGTAAGGCATCCAACCCCCCTCCCCCTCTCTCTCTCTCTCTCTCTCTCTCTCTCTCTCTCTCTCTATGTTTCTCTCTCTCTATGTCTCTCTCTCTCTCTCTCTATCTTTCCCTCTTTCTCTGTTTCTCTTTCTCTATATGTTTCTCGCTTTCTCTATGTTTCGTTCTCTCTTTGTTTCGCCTTATCTGTTTCTCTCTCTATATTTCTCTTGCTCTATGCTTCTGTCTCTCTCTTTCTATGTTTCGCTCTCTATATGTTTCTCTCTCTATATATGTTTCTCAGTCTCTGTGTTTCTCTCTTTCTCATTCTCTCCCTCCATGTTTTTCTAATTTGTATGCCTTTTTCCCATCACTCTGCATGATTTTTTCTCGATTTTATATTTTTTTCCTGGTCATTAATCAGCATCCCTTTTCTATGATACAATTAAAATTTTCCACAGTAATCCACTTACTTATCTGTTCTCCACCTTTTGTTGATCCCTCTCTTGTGTCTCTCTTTTTCCATGTGTATTATCTATGTTTCTCTCTTTCTGTGGCTCTTTCTTGCTATGGTTCTCTCTTTCTATGTTTCTCTTTTTCTATGTTCCTCCCTCTCTCTCTATGTTCCTCGCTCTCTCTATGTTTCGTTCTCTCTTTGTTTCGCCTTCTCCGTTTCTCTTGCTCTATGCTTCTGTCTCTCTCTGTTTCTCTCTTTCTATGTTTCGCTCTCTATATGTTTCTCTCTCTATATATGTTTCTCTCTCTATATATGTTTCTCACTCTCTCTGTTTCTCTCTTTCTCATTCTCTCCCTCCATATTTCTCTAATTTTTATCCTTTTTTTCCATCCCTCTGCATGATTTTTTCTCGATTTTATATTTTTTCCTGGTCATTAATCAGCATCCTTTTTCTATGATACAATTAAAATATTCCACAGTAATCCACTTACTTATCTGTTCTCCACCTTTTGTTGATCTCTCTCTTGTGTGTCTCTCCTTTTCCAGGTGTATTTTCTGGTGTTTGCCTTTTTTCTGTTCCTTTTCGTGTTTTCTAGCTACACATGTACATTTTCTTCGTCGTATTCGATCCACATGTGCTCTCTATGTGATTTCACGGACCTCTGTTTCTCAGAGCGTAGAATAGTCAGGTTCACTGATTGTTGGATGTGTGAATTTACCAATACGCCACCTCTCTTACCTCACTACCACGTCCTCGTATGCCTTGTCGTTAGGTACAGCGTGTTAAAGGTTGAGTAAGGTAATCGAATAGTGTATTAACTTAGCTTGAGCAGTCAGCTATCAAACTTTATTCTTTTTTCATACTTTGCGAAAATTAAAAATTATACTTTAAAAAAATTCAACAGACAAAATAATCACCGAAAATTCATTTTAAGTCGGATTTTTTAGAAACTGTCAGGGAATAAATATACACATATTAACTATGTTTTTGCAAAGTTGGTTCATTCAAACTCTTCTCCTAGGCTAAATGCCCACACCTTGGACATAACGGTACCCATCAAATCCTGTGAAACATTTGCGCCACTTTTCTAACACACTTTCATCCACTCTTTCCTCAAATCCATGTTGTTTTTGAAGAGCTTCCCTGTTTTCCGGACCGAAGTTCTGGCGAGTTTGGCGGATTTGCCTCCTTTGACACAAAAATACCATCGTCGGCTTCGTACCACTCCGTCACCGGTTTCGCGTAATGGCACGATGCCAAAACAGAGTGTCACCTTCGTGGGTCCGAAGGAAAGGCAGCAGGGGCTTCTGGAGGCATTATTCTGTATTTGGCCGTTGATGGTGCCGATCGTTATGTACGGCTTGCTGAATTTTCCGCATCCACAGATCGCCTGCCACACCAAGTACTTCTTGGCAAATTTGTCGATTGTCTTCTTCCGGAACTTCTCCAGAACATCCAGGCGGGACTTGCCGACGAAAAACTCCAGGCCGAGGAATTTCTTGGCGTCCGCTTTAATGTACCTCTTGTCGTCCATTACGATGCATTTCGGCTGCACCAATCACTTGCGGTACAGCTTCCTGGCGCAGGATTTGGCCACCGTATTCTTTTTATCGGTTCGATTTGGCGTCTTCCTTTCCTTGGAGACATGAAGCTACATTCTCTACTTGACGAACCAGACGGAAGAGTTGACCTTCTTGGCCACGTCCTGAATCAAATGGTTGGGATTGGGCTTGAAGTAATCCCTCACCTTCCTTGCGTTCTCGGGTCGGTCGATTTCGCTTTTCTTCCGCTGCCAGCTCACCGCTGGGTCGTCTGGGTCCTCTTGAACGATTTTACCACACGGGACACGCGGGACATGATATTCTGCATTCCCTCAACATCAACCCCAATGGGCGATCGGGTTGGTACGTTCAAATGAGCCAATTTGATCAATCTTAAAGTAATTAATTGTTGGTGGCTTTCCATATGATTAGATCCGTGGTGCAAACAAAACTGGAGTCTCGAGGAATGGAAAAAAAGAAACGCGTTTTTCTTTACTAAATAATATCCACACAAATTTTAAGTGCAATGCGGAAAGCTGAACTACAATCAATCGTCCACAAAATTTACACAAGTGTGGTCAAGTCTTCATTTTTCCCTACAAACAGTTCAAATTTCTATAATATTAATTAATTTTTATGATTATTAGTCAAATTCATATTAGTCAATCCTAACTGTAGCTTTTCGACTTTTTCTCTTCACCAGCGATTTCTTCGACCTTGTACCCTTTCGACTATTTATCCAACAATCTCTTTCCCAATTTTACCATATCAAGTAATAGTTTCGCCTTCGAGAAACATTTGGATCATTTGCATAGAACTTTCCAAAAAACGACTCCTTCCGACGTCGCTGAAACAGCAAAAACCAGAAACATTTCCAACCGGGGCGAGCCCGGTTCGAAAAAGAGCGCTCGTTTTTTTTCTCCTCTTCAGTTGCCATCATGCCGAGCACTGTGTGGCTCTTGCTGTCAGATTCATCATGGATAGCCGGCTTGGATAGCTGAACCAGTCGGTCGAACAACCAACATCGCTTTTCTTCTTTCTGGTCCGCCGAACCCAACCAAATCCCCCGAACAACAACTGAACTGGGAGCGGCGGAGCATACACAGTATAAAATAAAAGTTATACGAACGTTTCGATTTTGTCGGATAATATTATTCACATTTCACATAAAATGTGGAAAATATTTTTAGCTTTGTTTTCCGTTCTCTTTGCTTGTGGGTTGTTGGTTTGGCTCTCTGTGGGTTTTTTTTTTCTCTTCCTTTTGACACTTTCAGGGGGTTTCTACTTTTGACGGGTTCAAAGCGAGGGCCGGAGGAGAGATTGGGGCTATGCAACCAAACTGTGAAACACTTTCAGCTTTATCGCCTTTTTTTTCCTCATCATATCTCTGCGCGTTTTCGGTCAGTTATTCGTCGATGGTCGTCGGCGTCGTTCGACCGGTCGGTTGGGGTTTCCACTGAATGCGATGTTGTATTTTTTCACAGTTAAGTTTTTTTTTGCGCTCAGTTTGACATGACATGGTTGTGGGGCCAGCTTTACAACGCTACTCGCTCGATTGGAAGCTCGGTTTCGGAGTTATTAAACGAGAGACGAGAGAGAGAGAGAGAGAGAAACACATGAAAAGAGAGTTAATGCATGCATACGGTTGACCGAGGACGGTGGAGAGGGTGCGCGCCAAATGGGAAATAATTTATTTTATCGCACTCGCTGTGAGAGATAGAGCGATTGCGATCCCATCGCGAAATGGCGAAAAAAAAAATGCAACGCATGCATAAAAAGAATAAATTTCCGCTGTTTATTATGGTTGATTTAGCGCTACAGCGCGAAACGAAAGAGAGACGTGGAAAAAGAGAAGATAATCCATGCGGGATCTTTGTTAGGCCAGATGTTTGCAACATACATACATGCGGCAATTAACGCTCTTTCTCTTTGCGTTGGGGAGGAGGCGCGACTTGCAGATTTTGAAGGTGAAATTTCGCCCACAGGAATTTCGCGGAATTCAGTCGTAATTGATTCTCACTTGAATTTATGCAATGAACACACTTGAGAAAAAATATGTTAGTGCTTGTCGTGGAAAGAATTCTACAGTCAGAAAAGTTTTAAACGAAGAATTTCTGGTACTCCACAACATTTCCCCTCTTGCATGTTCGAGGATTATTATTTAAAAAAAAAAAACTTCATTTCATGACATTTGCTGTCGCAAACATGTTGCTGGCTGAAATGTAGGGTAGAAGCCACCCCTGTGACACCACACACCATCGGCATCGCTCAGTTCGAATGCAGTGCAGCATCAACAGCAGAGTTATTTATTCGAATTTTGAAGAAAAAAAAATTAAGCACCTGTCAAAAGTTGACAACCGAACCTCGCCCGGATGTGACACGGCCACTAGCGGAGAGACGAAGACAGAAAAGGACACAACTTCTGCCGCATCATCATCGTGATCATCGGACACGGCTCGGAGTTCGGGGCGCATTTGGGCGAGATGAGGATAATGATGCTGGTTTTGCGCTCTTTTTCAACTCAAGCTGAACTCGACGACGAATGGCGACGACGTTGTTGTTGTTTACTCGACGGACGCAACGTGGTTTAGCTCAGAAATAAACACAAATGCGCTATATAACAATCTACAGACCCTGTGTAGATTGTAGTAGCAATGGCGAGAGAATGGGTCAGTCAGTGTATAATAATACGTGACACGCGGGATGAGGATGAAGAAAATAAATAAACGACGACAACGTTGCTTTTCAGATTGTCCCGCAGTAGTTGTTTTCATCATTACCGTAATGCAGTGCCCGCAGAGGGAACCGACTGATGGAACGTAATACTCGAACGAAGGTGATGATGGCGAAAAATGTATTCTTAACTGACCATCCATCGTCATTGTCGTTGCTTGGCGCTGGCAGGCGGAGCTCTCGAAGATTGCACAGTCATAGAGAGTGGAAAAGTTGAAGATTTAAATGATTTCGAATGACAGGTAGCAAAACAGAGATAAATCGTCACAGGCCGGAAAGGGTGAAAGGTCATTAGGCCGAATGTAACTAAACCGAATGCTTATAGATTAAACAAGTCATCGGACAAAATCATAATTTTAAATTTATGTAAACTAGAGATTGCCAATCCGAAAAAGCATGCGATTAGGTAAAACCTTATTTTTTTTTTCTAATAGATTTCATATTTTTCAATGTCTTAACTAGCGAACTTGGCTCATTCGTAACCGCCGATATCGAAACCAGCGGAGAAATTGAAGAAACGCATTATGAGCATAAACATGCATGAGTATGACTGACCACCCGAGGTTGCTACTCCGTTATTGAGAGATCAGCTTTAATTACGCAGAGAACCAACAAATGATGCTTGGCACTAACAAACATCTTCAATGTGTAAAATATGCTGATCCTAAATTTAGGCAATACTGGCGCCGGCCCGCCCGAATGCTGGTCAAACAAGAAAAGGGCAGGAATGTTTTGATGTGATACTCGCCTTGTTGGAAGCCGAGAACAGCCTTCGCACTTCCACGAGAAATCAATGGGATGTTGGATATACAAATTAGGCTAACAGCAGGGTTTGTTTTAATGAACGATACGCTGAGTTCTTGTTTATCTCTGTTTTTATATTACTCTCCATTTAGATGGTCATGAAGAAACGCACAAATAAATATTTATATGTTAGTACCAATTTAACCGATTCGATGCGATTTTTTTCAACACCTTATTGACGAATTTCACGCCAACTCGTTTTCGTGATTGGCAGCACCCTCTCAGAACCCAATCAAACATTGTGGGTGTGTAGACTATGCCTTTTCAAGCAACTTTGCATACTTTGTTTTTTCAAAATTTATCTAGACTACCACTTGAAAATGGCTGAAGTTTTTTTATCATTTTTTTTTAAATCAACAAAACTCAGAAAGGAAAAACTTACCAAAAAGCTATGTATGAGCGACTTCTAGAAAATCGTTTAAACTTTTGTGAAAAATATTTAAAAAAAAAAAAATGTAAAATCGATTCTTACACGCTAAAAAAAATATTTTAAAATTTAAAGTCAATTTACAAATAATGGCTATCTTAGATATGGACAAAAAAATTTCTTTATAAAGGCAATATAATTGTCTAAAAGTTCGCCATACATTGCAAGTTGGGCACTTAAAAGGAAAAACACTTTTTCATGTCCTATTTTTACCGTGTATCACGCCACCTCGTCTTGTAATTTGGTCCTAAAACCTCACAGAAGCCAATAAAATTTAATTATAATGACAATTTGGTTTTTTTAATTGTCTTTAAATGATTGAAAAATTAAGGCTACCATTTGCAAAGGGCGTATTTTTTTTCTTTATTTTACGTCGGCCTATTTCCTCACATGGTGACAATCACCGACGCCAGGAAGACGACTCCACCATCTGGACCCTACCTAACGACTCATGAATATGAACCGGCACCAACGGCTTTACTTCCCTTCCGAAGGAAGACGTGACCAGATTTTTTCGGCCGAGAAAAACCACCGACGTCGACTGGGATTGAACCCAGACCCACTGGGGTGCTAAGTAGCAGTCACGCTCACCACTGCACCACCGACGCCGGCAAAGGCCGTATTTTTAAATTATTATTATTTTTTTAAACTTTAGTGATAATACAATTAAATCAGGTGGTTGATCCTGTTTATTACCAAAACTTTGAAGCATATTACAAGAAGGACAATACATAGGAAAACAAAAGCTTTATCATAATATCTGAAGTATTGACCCATGACTCAATAGCAGTTCAGTTGTTTATCTCAAAATTGCTAGATTTCATTAAACAAAATTTAATACATTGCTTAAACATTATTTTCATGTCAGATGTAGCAGCGGCCCATTATAAGAACAAAGAGAACTTTACCAGTTTGTGCAATTTCAAGTCCAAGTATGGATTGAAAGCAGAATGACACTTCGTTGCAACGTCTAATGGGTCTATCTGATGCTATTGTTGGTACTCTCAAGCGAATGGCAAAGAGAACTAGCCTTGCTGCAAATTGACTTTAAATTTTAAAATATTCTTTTTAGCGTGTAAGAATCGATTTTACATATTTTAAGATTATTAATGTTAAGATAATTTTCTAAAAGTAACCCATACAGTCGAGTATTAGTACACGACACTGAAGAAGTCTGCACATTGTAGACGAAATACGCGTATCCAGGGCTGGTAGCGGATTTATGGATAAATAATAGTGACTTTAGTGACTAAAATAATGAAAATAGTGACCAAATAGTGACTAAAAAGTGATTTCCAAATTTTAGTATTTTTCTTATCTTTTATACATTTGTTGTATAAGTACAGTAAAAATGAACTAAGTGATCACCCCTGTTTGCAAAAGTGAATAATACTGCGGCGCAGTGTCATTTTTTGGGGTTTTTTTGTTGTTGTAAAGAAGCCTGTATTCAAGTGACTTTTTTTTTCTCCACGACCTCCTGCACTTGGTCCGCAGCTCGTTTTTGCGAAGAAGGGTCTATAACGGTTGAAACGCCTTACAGCATGGCCTGTGCTATAATTACTTCTGACATATCTCGCTTCTCAATGCCTTTTTTGAGCCGTTGCCATATGAAACTGTTTTTAGTACCTTAATCACCTGAGGGTATTTAGGCTCACCTACAGCCGTTTTCTTAGTAAACAACTGGTTCCAATACTCCTCAATTCTGTAGTCTGTATTCAAGGTATAGGTATAAGGTATAAGAAGATCATACTTGACCTGAATCGGAAGAATCTTGGCGATTTTCACAACATATTTGGATATTTGGATTATTAGATATTTGGATGAGGCATTGGCAATATTTTATAAACGAGTTCTGCAAACCAGACTTTTGACGGAGGACTACGTCTTTGTTTTCTATACTGGGGTACAATTAAAAAAAAAATCGCATTGCGACCGTCACGAAAGGTGATCAGGTTTTGAGTGTTAATATCTCAGTCATTTCCCAAAATATTTTCAAAATTTTTACACCAATCAATCGGAAGTATTTATACGCATCAATTTCAATAGAAAACATTGTTGATTTCGGTCTACATATTACTGAAAAATTCAGAAATGTTAAGCTTTGCCTTAAAAAGTATATTAACTCCTTCAAGCCAAAGGGTAATGGCTGTTTAAAATTACACAGACTGAATATAAGTGTACACTTTCTTCGGCAAATTTGTTTTCCATCAATTCTTCTATATGGAAGATATAATAACATATGAGATTAACTCCTAATTGACGACCTATAACATCCTGAATATGAAGAAGTTCAGGAAGAAAAAATAAATAAATGTCTGGGATGATCTAGGTCATCGAAGCTGTCCTTGAGTTTAGAACATAAGATCTACAGTTGTAACAGTAGGTGTTTGGAGTATGCAAAGGGACAATATGTATTTAACAATATTGATTTAACAGTGTGGAAGGTCAACATACATAATGCGACAATATTGGGATATTCTAGGTACTCCAAACTGTCCGTAAGTTCAAAACATAAGATCTACAGTTACAACAGCAGATTTTTTAGCTATATATGGTGACCATATGTATTCAAACATATTCAATGGATCTTTTCGAAGGTCAACAGTCATTATTTTATAAGTTTGAGATCGTGTAGTTAATCCAAACTACCCTGGAGTTCAGAACTTGAAATCTACGGTAGTAACAGTAGTTTTTTGGGCTATACAAAGTAGCGTCACGTATTCAAGTATATTCAGTGAATATTTTCGATCGTAAAAATACGCAAGAAGATAATCTTGGGATGGTATAGGCCATCCAAACTAGCGTTCAGAACTGAAGATTTGCAGTTGTAACTGTAAATTTTAGGTAATACAGAGTTACAATAAAAAAAAATTTAAATTCTTTATTAGGGTGACTTTTAGCCTCCTGGGCTAGTTCGTCACCTAGTTACAATAAATATTCAAACAATAAGTCATCCAAACAATCCTTGAAATCAGAACATAGGACCTACAGTTGTAACAAAAGCTTCCTGGGCTATGCAAAGCTACGATGTGTATTAAAACATATTCATTGAATATTTAGGCAGATCAACAGACATTATGAGATAAACTTTGGATGTTCTAGGTTATCTCAACTTTTCTAGAATTCAAAACTTAAAATCTACAGCTGTAGATTTTAAGTTTTGAATTGTAGCTCAAAATCTACAGCTTTTTGGACTAAACAAAGTAACAATATGTATTTGACCAAATTAAGTGAGTCTTTTGGAAGGTTAACCGATATAATGAGATATCCTGGGAAGTTCTAGGTCATCAAAACTGCCCTTGAGTTCAGAATTTAGGATCTATAGACGTAAAGTTAGCTTTATAATCTATGAAAGGTGACGATATGTATTCAAACACATTCAGTGAAGCTTCTGTATGCTCACCAATCATTATCAGATTATCTCGGGATGTTGAGGTTCATAAAAACTGACCTTGAGTTCAGACCTTAAGATATACAGTAGTAATCGTAACCTTGGGCTATACAAAGTTACGATAAATATTCAAACAAATTCAATGAATATTCTGAAACGTCCACAGACAAGCATAACAAGCATAACCTTGTTAGTTTTAGTTCATTCAAATTGTCCTTCAAAACTTAAGGTCTACAATTGTAACAATAGCTTTATGGGCTATACAAAGTTAAGTTACTTTGTTTGGCATAGAATGTCCCAAGATTATCTCACAATGTCAGTTGGTCTTCCGGGACATTTATTGAATATGTTTGAATACATATCATAACATTGCATAGCTGATAAAGCTAGGGTTCCAACTGTAGATCTTAAGTTCTGATCTCCTGGGCAGTTTGGACGTCCCATCACATCTTAGACAAATATTTCCCACTTTTTTAAATAATTTCTATGTTATTGAGCACCAAATCAATCAGAATTCACCAAATTGCTTGTATAAATTAGGCCTGAAAGGGTTACTTAAAAAAACATTGCATTGTACCATCTAAATTGCTTACATTTAGTATCGTAGTCCTACGTCATCATTATGAACAACCCAATAGGGCTGTACCTTGTAGTGTTTGATTACGTGCTTGCCAGCAGCAACGTAATGCTTCTTGCATTGCTGAAAAAGTGGAGTTTGTCGATCTCCTTTAATTTGACCAGCTCTGCCATTGCTTCATCCCCAAAATAAACTTTTCCCACAGGTAGCAAGTTCTCTATATTGTCCAAAATGTCCTCTGGAAGTGAAGTATTCGCGGGCCACACACTGGGCTTACAAACTCGACCGACGATGGTTCTGCACCAACCTTTCCAGATCAGCGTACAATAGATGTATGAGTGGTTTCTTCCCTCTAGAAGAAACCTTAGAAAATAGCATTGAAATAGTTCAGTATGCTTACCAATAGCTCATAAAAATTATCAAAAAAAATTTAGATCAAATTCTACTCAACAAGAAGTTTAGATCAAATTCTACTTAACAAATATTTGGTTTAACAGCAGTCAAGCAAAGTCAAAACAAACTTGTACAATAGGTACAAGTGATTTTTCTTAAGCTTTTCACAATCGGCGGTGCGAAAATAGTGAAATTAGTGACCATTTTCCGAAAAATAGTGACTTTAGTGACTTTTCGATGCAAATAGTGACTTTTTAGTGACTAGGCTCAAAATAGTGACCAAGTCGCTAAAAAGTGACCTGCTACCAGCCCTGCGTATCTGTCAAGATAAGCAATAAAGGTAGTTGGAATTAAATGGAAATAAATGCCTTTATTAAAAAAAATAAATAAATAAATAAATAAATGCCATTATTAAAAAAAAATCGTCCAATTCTAAGATAGCCATTTTTTGCAAATTGGCTTTAAATTTTAAAATATTTTTTAGCGTGTAAGTATCGATTTTACAATTTTTACAATTTTTTTCATAAAAGTTTCAATTTTCTAGAAGTCACCCATACATCACTTTTTCGTTAGTCTTGTCCTTTTTAAGTTATGTTGATTTTATAAAAATCGATCAAAAAAATTAAGCCCTTTTCAAGTGACAGTCTAGATAAATTTTGAAAAAAACAAAGCATGCAAAGTTTCTTGAAAAGACATAGCCTACACACCCACAAAGTTTCATTGGATTCTAAGACGGTGCTGCCAAACACTGGATGAGTTGGCGTGAAATACGTCTATTTCAACATAATTTATGGTCTTCATGCTTGTACACGTGATACAAACCATAATGATGATGATGATGATATAATACTACCATCTATTGTAGCAAGGTAACTTCCCATAGCAGTGGAATAATCTGAAAAACGATTTGATCAGGATTCTATGATTGTTTGTGATCATCAAGCTCCTGTATGAGGGGCCAAAAACGTTTGGGCGGAGCCGCAAGCAGATACATTTACGCGAAACCCGCGAACATAGGGAAAAGAATCTCCTTCCAAAAGCTAGGTCACACAGACAGCACTAGAATCGAGCCCTCGTTTGACAGAATAAACCCAATAGATGGGGTCGAATAGCCCGCCCTCGTTCCGCGAAATGTTAACAATAGGGAGGAGGCAGTTCCATGCTCCCTATCCAGATCGTTTAACTTGGGTGCCCTGATGGTCCCTCCCGTTCCCCCGTTATGTGTTATTTAATATTTAGTATATTTTGTACACGAAAAATTAGGATACCATTATAGACAAGAATGCTAATTTATTCAAATTTTAAACTTCAATGGTACATCCAATGGATTGTTACTGAAAAATAAATAAAAATAAGTTATGTATTAATATCCTTCTAGTCCTGGAAAACCTGAAAACAGAATAGATCATTCCAAATATCTGAGATAAAATTTCAATAAAAGATATTATTTTATAGGACATGTTGTAATATTTTTCTTTATACTGTTCTAGTAACATTTCAAAGGTTGCAATCGGAGTGATCGAAGAGTCCGGTTTGATGATTTCTGAAATAATGGCTATGTTACCATAATACCACTAAACACAATATTAAAATATAATCCTACATTGCTTATAAGCACATGCCGGTCTTTTATGAATATAGTAGTTGAAGTTTAGAAGTGCAATTTTAAATTCAATGTTATGCTGAAATGCTGAAAAACAAATTGAGCCTTTGATGCCTGTCATGTTGCTCCCGGCTCTAACATGGTTTTGGAATGCAGATGATTCTAAAGCGTTATTATACATAGCATTTCAAGCTTCTTGCTTTCACAAATTGCTTATTGCCTGCACTCAACTCAGTGTTCCAAATGCACTTCCACAGTTATTAATTGAGAGCTTTCGATGCCGATGATTCTAATGCGTGCTGAAAGTATTAATAAATTGAAAATGGAAAATATGCAATATGACTTAAGGTACATGATGTTCAGTCGCACCCCCTTACTTCGCTATTGTCAGATTGACAACATTGCCCAGGCTACGCCAACCAGCGTCTCCATGTTTCAGCTGGCAGTCTTTTGTGATCATATGACTCGTGGAGGCGTGAGGTAGGAACTTGTGAGGACGAGAGGTCGGTCGCACCCTCCATCGAAGTTGTCAACTCACCATTTGAAGCCCGTACAAGTGATACAAACCATTAAAGTATAAATTCACAAATTTTTTTTCTAAGTTGTTCTAGACGTTCCAAACCATCTTTGAGTTCAGATCTTGATGTTCTACATGATCAATATGGAGATTTACGCTGTCTCGACCGCACTGGAAAAACTGGAAAAATTCCTCGGAATACCATAACACTCTAATGGCCATATTACAATTTCTACAGAATACCAAATCGGCTCTTACGTAAAATTTATTTGACCTGCGTTCGGGTGAGGTCGGCCCTGGTATTGTCTTGGTCTTGGATCAACAGTTTTTACACATTGAGGATGTATGTTAGTTGCAAGCAGCATCGGTTGATTCTCTGTGTAATTAAAGCTGAATGGAATAGCAACCTCGCGCGGGCAATCATGTTCATGCTCATGAAAAACAGGAGAATTTCCGTGAAGAGGTACAGTATTTTACGCCCTTTGAATTTGTGTTCAGGTAGTATATAGTTATCAAAACATTTAAACGTTTTTCATTGGCATCAGAATGCAACAGAGAGTTATGCCACAGAAAAGTAATTGAATTTTGTTGTAAAAAATGGCCAACTAGCCCCGCTCTACCCTTCTATTTGAATTCAATCAGTTCTATCTAGAGACTATCACCCTCATTAATGAATAGGTAAGTATCATGATTCGTTGCATAATAATCGGCTGTAAGCGGCGGCGATTATCATTTTGCCTAATCAGTGTGAACAAACTGCTATTACTGAAAGTCATGTTAATACTAATGGAACCAAGCGAGAGAAAAAATAGCACTCAGTCTCAAACTAATTCCGAATCAGGGAGGCAAAAAATAGATACTATCATTGAGGCACAGCGTAAACAATGAGCTAATTATACCGACCGCGGTGGCCGTAAGAGGTCTCACTCTCTCTAAACTATATTATCCTCCTTTCAATAGAGTGTCCATTACGGCACCGATGGCGATGACAATGGGTTGGGAAGGGATTGTGCGAAGCAAGAAAGGAAGACGAGCCAACGAACACACAGGCTATTTAATAGATGATTAACGGCCAACCATCATGAGTCATTTGATGTAATATGAGATACGGCTTCTAATAGAAGCAAGAGCGAACCGGAAGATGAAAAAAAAAAGGCAAAGCCAAAACAGATGTAACGTTGAATCGTGGCTTGAACAAGGGTTCAACGTACGCTATCGCGGATTTCGATTTGTTTACGTCTGGCGACGACGTCATCTTCATTAGCCAGCTGATGCCATACATTTTGCCTATGCTTTTTGAATGGGAAATCGTCAGAAATGAAAATACCATTTATTTTATTTTTTGAAGACAACCACTGCTGACTGACTTTTTTTTCTCTGTTTCAAAAGAATTATTAACGTCAGGATGACGCAGTTGCAATGGCTCATAGCATAATTATTTTCATTCATTGAAAATTAACAAACAACATTAAAGATTGCTCAACCAACTGCACAGCCATCATCACGAGGATGTGGAATGGGTATGAACCAATCAGTTATATTTTTGAATCATTTGTTTATTAAGTTGTACATAAAACAAACTTGGTACCGCAATTTAGTTTATGCTCTCTACCAATGTTCTGCGGTGGTTCGGCTTCAATTGGTAACATCTACCGATTCGAAATTGTGTTTCCCTTTGGTCTATTGATTAAATGGTTTTGCAAATGTTTGACTCAGATTAGCTTCGCTCGCATCGTGGCTTTTCACCCTTCATTTTGTAAAGTACTCAACAGGCAACTCGGTTTCACAATTTATGATTATTCAGTTTAATGAGTTTGCAGAACTAACGGATTTCGAAAAATCATTTTATATTCATAAAAAAAATATAAAACATCAATAGACATAATCATATGATAAAAAAGTGGACCAATCGTGTACTTGAAGCTGTCTTAATCCATTATTTTCATTTACCAAACAAGTTTTGAGATTATAACTAATCAGTCATGAAAAATCTGCCCAAACCGATGAGGACGGAAAGTGAGCGTGTTCAGTTCCTTCCTTGTAATATTTCAGCTCGCTTGTGCTCCTATTTTGACCCTACGAGGTAAAATTATCCCCTCGGGGAAAGAGCGCGACACAAAGTCTCCAGATAATATATACAATTTCTCCCCCGGGCGCAACCACAAAACAAAAAATAGCTATACTGCAACCAGATTCCAGGGCTTGTCTGTATCTTAACATATATGAAAGACGCACACAAGTGATGTCATATGTGACGAGATGGTAATTTAATTCAAATCAAACTATTAGAGCAAAAAAGACGTTTGCATATGTTACTGTAAATTCTGGTTGCTTTCCTACATACTAATATGAATATTTTGATAACCTAATTATAAAATGATTGATCTCACAGCTTCACATACTGAAGAATTTTGCTTTTTATCAAAGCTATGCCTTCATCAATATTAAAATTTAACTCAAATAATTATGCTTAATCGTACTTGAAAACATCATTAAGCAATCACTTGTTCTTGAACTCGAATTATAATTGTGCTGATTCAAAGCTTTTCGAAAACGACATCACAAAGATGTACTTTTCTAATGTGGCTTGTTCGAGTAGCGATTGTTCTCTTTTTTTTTTTACGTTCTTCAGACGAAGGCGAACACATTTTGAAAAAAATATATATCATATATTTGCGGAAACTACTGTGGAGGAATAGAAACCTCCAGTGTGACAGCTGCAGTTATCGTCAATATTGTAATTGACCTGCATTACGAGTATAACGGTATTCCCGACCAGAATGGTACAACATAAAAATAACAAAATTACAAAAAACCTTTTTGCGACTAACTGATTATGGTATAAATTTGTAAAAGACGTTTTCATCTGGATATTTGTAAAACATACTTATAACAAATTAAGGTATAATGCCCTGGGAAGCACAATTTGCGTAAAGAAATAAACTAATTCTAACACTAGCTGATATGATTCGTAACAAAACTGTTTCAAAGTTTGTTTTGTTTATGTTATAGTTTGCTATAATTTTGTAACCTCTTGAGGATTTGTTGTTATAATTTCTGTTTTTTTTTTAAACTACATCCGCGATCTAAATTCTGACAACCTCTCTTATAAACACAGAGTAACTGAATAACAAAACTTGAAATAAGTTTGTTGTTTACTTTTGGTCGGGTTACGATCACCGTTATAACTAAATATTCGATGCAAATCATATTCCATGGAGAAGGAGGGACCATCAGGGCACCCAAGTGAAACGATTTGGATAAGGAGCTTGTTACAGTCTCCTTCCTATTGTTAGCATTTCGCGAAACGCGGGCGGGCTCATCGACCCCAACTATTGGCTTTGTTCTGTTAATCGAGGGCTCGAGATTCAACTGCTGTTTGCGTGAACTTGCTTCTGAGAAGAGATTCGTTTGTCTCTTCCCCCGGATTTCACGGAGGTGTCTCTGCTTACGGGTCCGCCTACCGTTTTTGGCCTTTCATTCAGGAGCTTAGAGATCACAAACAGCAATGCAATATTGATCAAATCGTTTTTCAAATAAGTTCAGTGCTATAGGGAGCTCTCTTGCTACAATATGGATTCTATCAAAAATAAACTGGCCACGCTTATGATGCGCTTCCACATACACTCGTGAGACTATCGGTCTGAGCCTACCTAAAGCTTGCTTAATTTAGAATTGGAACAAACTTTTGCTCATATTGTGGCGCTCCTGGTGGACGGATTTGGAAGTTCTTGGCGCCCACGTGTCGGGAATTTTGTCAGCTTCACGTATGTATTTTTGACATTCCGCAAATCGACTGTACTTTGTAAACAATCAACATGGAAGCCGAAAGAGTACAGTTATTTGGAAAATCTATTGTGGTCTGCATCTAGGCTAGCTAAACAGCTGAAATCGCCCAGAAATACCGTATGGCGCGTTATCAAACGGTATAAGGAAACATTGACGACGATTCGAAAGCCTCAAGCCAATCGTCGGAGTGGAACTGTCGACCGGAAACTGCGTGGTAAGATTTTGAAGACGATTAAGGGGAATCCCAATCTGTCGGACCGTGATTTGGCCAGAAAATTCGGTGCTGCCCATAGAACCGTGAGGAGAACTCGACTCCGGGAAGGAATCAAGTCGTATCGGGCTAGCCAACAGCCAAATCGGACCATAAAACAGAATAGTGTGGCCAAAATCCGTGCTCGGAAGCTATACGACCAGGTGCTGACCAAGTTTGACGGGTGTCTTCTGATGGACGATGAAACCTATGTCAAGGCTGACTTCGGGCAAATCCCAAGTCAAAAATTTTACTTGGCAACGGCTCGAAGATGTTCCAGCCAAATTTAAATTTGTTTTTGCCGACAAATTTGCACGAAAATTCATGATTTGGCAGGGCATTTGCAGCTGTGGAAAAAAAACGAAAGTTTTCGTTACAAATAAGACAATGACGTCGGAACTATACCAAAAAGAGTGTCTCCAAAAACGAATTTTGCCGTTCATTCGATCCCACGACCATCCCGTAATGTTTTGGCCAGATTTGGCAAGCTGTCATTACAGCAAAGTCGTTCAAGAATGGTATGCAGAGAAAGGGGTCCAGGTTGTTCTGAAAAACCTTAACCCACCCAACTGCCCCCAGTTCCGCCCTATTGAGAAATACTGGGCAATCATGAAGAGGAGACTCAAGGCAAAGGGAAAGGTTGTCAAAGACATCAATCAGATGAAGACCTGGTGGAATAAGATAGCTAAAACGATGGACGAAGAAGGTGTGCGCCGCCTAATGAGCCGTGTTACAGGAAAAATTCGAGAGTTCCTTCGAAACCGTAACGAATAATTTTATCCGTATTTTTTCTTAAAAGTATGAAGACAACGCTACATTTGTATAAAAAAAAGATCTTTAATTCAAGAATAAATAACTGAAATACAGGCAATTGTTTTTGTTCCAATTCTATCTGAAGCAAGCTTTACATTCGACACGTTCATTTGCCAACAAATTGTTCAGCTCCTGAATTTTCCGTAAACGGTGATCGTTTTCGAGATGCCGCGAATCGAAAGCACCCAGGTAACCAATAAGCAGTTCCAAAGCGTCTTTACGGCAGCCTATCAAGCAATTAAGTCGTCTTAAAGTCAACATAAATGCCACATTTGGCCCAATATACGGCTGCTTTACTGCAAAAATTCAGTGCGAATACCAGAGCCGGGTCCTCTCTTAGCTCAGTCGGTAAAGGCGCAGCAATAATGCAACACCATGCTGGAGGTGGCTGAGTTCGATTCCCGGCCTGGTCTAGGAATTTTTCGTTAAGGGAAATTCCTCGACTCACTGGGCATAGCGTATGATTGTACTTGCCACACAATCATACTAATGCAAAAATGGTACTTGGCATCGAAAGCTCTTAATTAATACCTGTGGAAGTGCATTTAGAACACTAGGTTGAGAGCAAGCAATAAGCTAATTGTGAAAGCAATAAGCTTGAAATGCTAAAGAAGATGAAAGAACCAGAGCCAGAATGTTATACAACCGACTTTCGCAACGACCGTCTGCCTATGTTTTGATCGACGACGAAACATATGTGAAAGAGGACTCCAGAACACATCCAGGACCGCAATTTTACACCAAGGTCATTGACGAAGATGTGAGCATCTCCGAAAAGTCGTTCGAGGTGGAAAAATTTGGCCCGAAGGTTCTCGTATGGCAGGCATTTTGTTCCTGCGGCTCCAAGTCATCGGATTTTCTCATCATCCAAGTTTACGCATGCCGACCCTAGTAGCACACTTGTTGCCTTTCGGTTGAGATAACATAAATGTGACGTGTTTTAGTCATAATCAAGTTGTTGAAACTAATCGTGACCATAGTGTGCTACTTGGGGAGTTAGTGCACACCAGTTCACCGCATTAATTACGGGCCCTATATTTGACAGATGCTACTTGTGGTTTCACTTCGTTTTGGCTTCTCCTGCTTCTTGGCAGTCCTTAGTCCTTTTCGTGTTTTTACCCGATAGACGTGAGTCTTCGAGTTTCCTAGCTGTTTGGCCTTGAACGGCAGTACCTTTTTAAGGGGCGAAGCCTTTTTCGGTCCAGGTTTTGGTCCATAGGGCCCTTCCGGATCCCGTTACGTACTGCATCGATGCTCAAACCTACCATTTTCGCCCAATTGAGTCAGTGACGCTGCAAATAAAGCACCATTTGTGCTTTTCTAAAAAAAATGCATCGTATTTTCATTTCATCGGCACTTGAGACTCACGGATTTAAAAATAAAAATGTAACGCAGTAATGATCTGCAGTTTCAACTATCTGGAAACAACAGTGGTACATCAAAATCATGCTTAGACTTTCTACAAACACCTTGTAGTTTGCCTAGAATGGGTAAAATCCTTTGTTATTTAGTTGTTATTCCTTGATTATCCAGACTTTCAGCCTCGGGCCGGTTCATCTTCCGTCGTAGTCACTCAAACTCCTCTTTGGGCGTTTTCGGAACTTGCCCGGAGGGGAGATTCGAACTCATGACTTTGAATTTAATCACTACACCGTGGTCGCCCCCTGCTTGTAAAGAAACTGCAATACATACATTTCCCTTTGATTCTGTGAGAATTCTGTGAACTGTAAGTATTCCGAAAAACTAATCCGTACAACTGTAGATCTTAATTTCTGAGCTCTAATACAGTTTGGATGACCAAGGATATCTCAAGACCATGTTATAATCCTTCATGAGCTATTAGAAGACCCTATGAACGATCATGATTATGACCGCAACCGATTATAGTGCAAAAAAAAGCTTTGTGCAGCTGTAGATCTTAATTTTTCAGGTGTTTGGATGTCCTGTTTGAGCTGTTTGGATGGATTCTAGCCATTTGCAAAAATATATAACCTACAAGACTACTAACGACTGTTTCAGAAAGTATAAGCACACCTTATTTTAACGGTCACTTTGAATATAATGAAATATTTCAACATGTTTTGGCTGCGTCCTTTTGTTTGCACATTTCTGAATGACATAGAATCAAAAAAGTGCTCAGTTTTGTGTTACCTATCAAAATGCGCGGTCTTATTCCGGAACAAACAAAAAGTATCGTGCACACATGGTGTACTGTGAGCGGACTCTCCTTGAGAAAATTGACCAAGGAAGAGGGTGTAAGCGTCGGAGCGGTACGATCTGCGATTCGAAAATATAGAGAACAGTGTACGTTTGAAGAAGCACCGAAGAGTGGTCGGAAATCCGGTCCTGTTAGTCCGGATATCGATAAAAAGATCAGGGATGCCTACGAGCAAAAACCAGTGACTTCCGTTCGGGATGTTGCGAAAAAACTAGGGACCTCGTCGAGTAACGTCATGCGTACCAAAGAAAGACTTGGGCTAAAAACATACCGGAAACCACGGGCCCGCAAACTCTACGATTCGTTATTGTGTAGAAATTCTGGGTCTATTATAATGGACGATGAAAGGTATGTGAAACTAGATTACAAAACGCTTCCCGGACCACAATTCTATACTGTAAGCGAAGACAAAGACATCCCTGAAACGGAGAAGGCAATTTTTACCGAAAAATTCTGTAAAAAGGTTATGGTTTGGCAGGCAATATGTGAGTGTGGTAAAACATCTAGTCCGTACATCACAACGGAGACGATGAACACTCAGAAATACGTTAAGGAATGTCTCCAGAAGCGATTATTGCCGATGATCAGGCAGCACGAAGGTCAAGTAGTGTTTTGGCCTGACGCCAATGTCATTACGCAAAGGACACTTAAGAATGGTATGTTAAATAGTATGGTAAATGTATGTTTCGTGCCGAAAGACATGAATCCGCCGAACTGCCCGGAGGCACGGCCAATCGAGACTTTTTGGGCTTTAACCAAAGCAAAGCTTCGAAAATTCATAAAACCAGCGGACGACATCCAAAAATTTAAAAAAGATTGGCCAAAAGTGGTTAAAATGGTGAGAAGTACCACTGTGCAGAAGCTAATGAATCATGTTCGGGGCTAAGTTAGGAGACTTGGCTATGATTAAATATTTTGATTAAACGAGAGTAAAATATCATATAAAACACAAATACAAATGTGATTTGCCAAATAAAATTATTAAAACAAAAAAAAATAACTTTTTTGTTATTTTGAAAGTGTGCTTATATTTTCTGGAACAGTCTATATGATCTCATATGAATATGACCTACTTTTTAAAATAGCACTTTACACTTCCAATAAGTACTTAAAGTAATTTTTCGAACATTTCATATTAAATTCATAATTTTAAATAAGTGGTAGCTTATCGGAATATATTAGACCCGTTTTATTTTATTTCGCGATAAGACTGGTCCCCGAGAGACAAGTTAATTTTTTTTGTGTTTTTTTAATTTAATTTTGAACCGTATACATATTAGAATATATGGGGTTGAACCCGCAGAATTGAAATTGAAACTGTCATAACAATGAACAATTAGTTATTTTTTTAAGGCAGTTGTATAAACGTCCCATAAAAAAAAGAAAATTTCCATGAAAAAATGAAAAATGAATATGAAGTGCAGGTATTGAAAATCGCCACAGAAAAACTAAAATGCTTAAAATTTTATTGAAACACTCCATAATTTAAGCAATAGAAAAACTCAATATTGCAATAAAACATTCAACAATTTGTCATTAGAAATCGAAATCGTCTATGGAAAATAAAATAAAATTTTCCATAGAAGTACAACAGAAGCAATAGAAATTATCCATAATCCATTGAAAAGTAAAAACTGCAATAACAGATTTAACAATTCCCATAAAAAATCGATATCTTCCATGAAAAATAATAAAATTTTCCATCAAAGTATCACAAAGAGTAATAAAAAAAATGAACATTTTCCATACAAAAATTAAAATTTCAATGAATAAATCATAAAACGTAAAACGAAAATAAAAAGAAAAAAACTATGAAATAATTAAATTTAGTATTAAAAAACGTTACACTCAGTTTACATTGATTTTACTTGCGGGGGTCATCAACAACTCCTCGATTTTTTATTTTTTTAATTGAAAAATCATGTTACATCACATCAAAATTTTAACGATGTCGGACGAGCCTAAGCGGCTAACGCTGCGCTGTACGCTGATTTCAACTATCCATTATTCCATACTAAACCTAGTGAGGTCAATGTTAAGGTTTTGCACAGATGTGAGTCAAAGACTTCTGAATTTCACTGAACAAAATAACAAAAAAAAAAATATACATAAATAAACAGAGGAGTTGTGCACAAGGCTCGACCGCATGGTTAACGTGGGATAACATAATGATTTCAATTGTTTTATTATTTTATTGCAAATATAAATCTTTTGTAGTAATTTGGTTACAGCAATTTAATATTTCAATACTTTCTCGTTGCGTTTTCTCACAACTGGTTGCCAATTGGCGGGAGTATGTGAGATAAGGTAGAGAAATTCCAATCACACAAACTCTTAATCGGGCAAAATAGAATTAGTCGTTCTCAAAAGGACGGTTTTAAATGGTCGGTCTTCTTTTGAAGCAGATTGTTTCACTTCACTGGCTCTGCAACCAAATGCCAGGCCATCGACTGTTAGGCCATAGCCTGCCCGCCAGCTGCCAGTTCATCGATGGCTCCTCACCGCTCCTGTCAGCTCGAAAACAGCCGAGCGAATGAAGCATGTGGCGAAGGTGCACCCCTATAAATACCGTTCACAGCTGCATATGAGACCCTAATTTGTAATCTGTGATAGGGAAGTATTGTACATTTGGCGAGTTTAGTATGGAAAACGTAATTATAAGACATTTCCTTTGATTTGTGTTCTTTTCAAAAGTTTACTGTCAAGAACACTTTTAATTGAATATTTCAAAAGATGCGTCGAAGAATGTCCAATCGATAGTTGTAAAAACTAAGACATTTTAGAGAGAAATGGATGAGTTATTAATGTTGAAAAGCTGACCGTTTTCGTGACGCCCCATATGTAAAATTCCCGAAGAAAGCGGACCTAAATAATAGACACGTATACATTTAAATGAATAACCCACGATAATTTGAAACGTCAGTTAATGGTTGTCAGTTAAAGAGTGTCACCAACATAAATATGATATCCTATGTTGGAAAGTTGATTTGGGTATTTTCTCCAGATCCTTAGAACTGCGCAAAATGAAACAAAATTCAACCCAATGTTTTTTTATTGCAATGTCTTGTTTGTTTTCAGTAACACCGTTACTGTGTTACCCACAGATCGGAAATGAAACAGGCAAAATTAATTGCACTACCACATCAGTGCTGTAAAAAGTCATTTCGACCCAATGCGATTCATTTGCCGATACTCGTTGTACAAAACCAAATGAGACTAAATGATAATTTACAGCACTGGTCCCAATTGCAGCAAAAATAAATCGGTGAAGAGATTCTCGTTTGGTAAGCATGTGGCTTGCAATCTTCCATTTTATACAAAAATGGAACAACAAATGCTGAAATTAACCGGAACGAATGCTTGCAAAAGAGCTTGCTTTCACTATATCGGAAGCATGAAATTTCTTATCGCTTCTGGCCGAATCTAGCTTCTGCCCAGCATGCCAGATCAACTCTACAGTGGTTTTCTGATAACTGTCCCCATCGAACGCTACTGGGCAATCGTCAAAAAGGCAAGTACAGTGTTAAAAGCCAAGTGCAACATTTCAAACTTCAAGAAAAACTGGTCTACCTCGTCCCGCTAGTGCACAAAAACCACTGTGCAGAACTTGACGGTACGATCATATTACCAAAATCAACAATCTGATTAATTTGTTAGTTAAATTGATATTTTTACATTTCAAACTGTGAGCGGGGCTTCTCTTAGCTCAGTTGGCGAAGGCGCAACTACAAAGCAACACAATGCTGGAGGTGGCTGGGTTCGATTCCCGGTCTGGTATTTGAATTTTCCGTTAAGGAAAATTTCTCGACTCCTTGGGTATGATAGGATATGATAATACTTGCCACACAACCATACTAATGTAAAAATGTTAACTGGCATCGAAAGCATCCAATTAATAATCGTGGAAGTGCCTTTAGAACACTAAGTTGACAGCAAGTAATAAGCTTATTGTTAAATCAATGATCTTGAAACGCTAAGAAAGAAGAAGAAGAACATGTTAAGCTGTAGTGAATTTCATTGGTTTGACAATTTGAGAATTTTCTTAATTTTTATTTCAATTGTTGAATGTTTATAACTACTTTTCGATAGCCTCCTTATTTATTTATTTATTCGCCAACAGATAAAAATGTTTATCCCAATGACAACTAGATAACACTTAATTACATACAATAACTAACACATACATCTTCGGAAACAACGCTTATTAACATCACGGGATACATTAAAATTAAACACGTTATAACAGCTGTTGAAAACGCGACACATGCTTAGCACAGGTTCGTGTTTGCCGTTGTTTGTCCTTGAGTGCCGGTTTATAAAGAAACGCTTTGGCCACCATACGCCTCCTTTCCAACAATTCCAGGCTGATTAGCTTACGCCGACTTTCATAACTTGGCAATCTGCGAGGGTCTTGCCAACGAAGATGTCGCAAAGCAAAGCGTATAAACCTTCGCTGAACGGCTTCGATCCTCTGGACTACATTTTGGTAGAAAGGGAACCAAACGACAACACAGTACTCCAAAAAAGGACGAACCAAAGAGCAGTATAGTGCCTTCAGGCAATAAACGCCATTGAAGTTTTTTGCGAAGCGGAAGATGAATCCTAACTGCGATGAGGCTTTAGAAACAATATAGGCAATGTGATTCTCGAATGACAGTTTGGAGTCGAGCATTACTCCCAGATCCTTGACTGTTATTTCACGTTTCAAGCGTGTTCCTCGAAGGATGTACTCGTGGAGATACATCGCACGTTTTCGGCCAAAGGAGATAGCCGAGCATTTGGATACATTTAAGGACATTCTGTTGATCCGGCACCAGTCGTCGAACACTTGTAGTTCCTGTTGAAGAAAATCGGCGTCTTCTGGACATTTTATGACGTAGTACAGCTTTCGGTCGTCCGCGTAGGATAATTTCAGGCATCTGAGGACCAAGTTCACGTCGTTCATATATAACAGGAAAAGAAATAGACCAAGGTGGCTGCCTTGCGGAACGCCAGATGTTACTGAGAAGCTGGACGAGGCATAATCTGAGATCTTCACAGACATACTTCTACCAGTCAGGTATGAGCGGAGCCAGTTCAACAATTGATCGTGAACCCCCATTTTGTCGTATTTGGAAATTGCAATCTGATGGTTCATTTTATCGAAGGCCGCAGAGAGATCTGTGTATATGGCGTCTACTTGATGACCGCGTTCCATCTCACGGATGACGAACGATGTAAATACGGTGAGGTTGGTCGCCGTCGAGCGCTTGGGCATAAAACCGTGTTGTTCAGGAGAAATAGTATGTGAATAGTCATAGACCAGCCTTTGAAGAACAATAAGTTCGAATAGCTTAGATACAGCACTTAGTGCAGCAATCCCACGATAGTTGGTGACGGATCGTTTGCATCCCTTTTTGTGTATTGGGAAAACAAACAACTCTTTCCAGCATTCAGGAAACACACCGGAAGTTAATGACAAATTGAAGACCATAGCCAGGGGCACAGCCAGTGTGTTAAGGCAACGCTTCAGGACAATTGAAGGAATACCATCAGGACCACATCCAGTTGAGCTTTTCATCTGCTTCCCTGCTAAAATCACCATATCACTATAGATAGTGAGTGCAGATCCAAATACAGACAAACGGGGAACATTGCTAGTAGCTGCTTCAAGGCCCTCGGCATCCAGCATTTCGTCGCAGAAGACACTGCTAAACTGCGTACGGAACAAGTTGGCGATATCCGCGACAGAGTCAGCTTCGTGAGTGCCGTCAGTCATGGTGGAGGGTAAGCCGGTTTCCTTCCGTTGATCATTCACGAACCGCCAAATGCTTTTCGGTTTAGTTTTGAGACGGCTCTGACAATTGAGAGTTGTATAAGCTGTTATTGAGGTGTTTGTAGTCGTCGTTGGCGCGTGCGTAAATTGTCCTCGTAGAATCGGTGCGATATTTGCTGTGTTTCCTAAGAGCAGCCCTTTTAACTCGTTTCAAATGTTTGAGGTCGGAATTAGACCAATCAGGTTTGGGAGGCTTACGGTTGAGTTTCTTAGGCACGAATTGATCAACGGCGTACAGCAAAATGTTACACAAAGTCGAGGCAGCAGAATTCGTATCCCCGTTTGCAAGGGTCATGTTCCAATTCATGCCGGCGAGAAAGTTATTCATTTCCACGAAATCAGCTTGGGTGATGTCATAATAAACGTTTTCGATGTTGTCATGGAAGCTGTACTTAGGATTAAACTCCAGTGTCAGTAGCAGAGGGGAATGATTTCTGCAGCTTTTGACAAGCAGTCGGAGATTGATGAACGGAACATCTTTGACCCAATTCTTCGCTAATGAAACATAGATCCAGCAAACGGTTATTCGCGTTCGGAATGCCATTAACTTGCCAAAGTCTGGCAGTAGAATAAGCATCAAGCAAGGAGAGCGAAGCCGGTCTGAATGACGAACAGGAATTGTCTGGATAGCGGAAGCCATTAGTATCGATAAGTAATCGATCCTTAGTAACATTGTGAAATTTTTAATGTTCAAACTACTTTTCAAACCATTATTGCTCTCGGTCCAGTGCACTATCGGGCGGCTCCATACAAAGTGGTGGCCTAAAATATTGTTTTGGTTTTTCCGCATTTTTTCAATAGTATTCTAGTAAGTTTAGCAAAAAATTAGTCATATTTATGTATTTTCATCGCATCCGGAAGGTGTAACTAGTATTTAACCCAGTAATGAGCTACGTATTCCTGAACAATAAACTTGAACGTTTGTTATTAATTTTAGTGGCAGTTCAAAGGCAAATCTAAACCAGAATAAGGTTGCATGGCGTAAGATTAAATAAGAGAGGTGAAGGTGGAAGCCCCCCACTTTTTTTTAAAATATGTTGTATAAGAGTATTGTTTTATCAATCAGGCATTTTGGCGAAGAATTATTATGTCTACCAACCCCCCCCCCACACACAAACTTATCTGCCCCCCCCCCCCCCCCCCCCCTCAAAGTTCAAAGTTCCAAATGACCGTCGAGCCAATCAGTATTGTATTTCCCAAAGCACTCTTGTTTGCGGTGAGCCTTTTGCCACGCATTGTAAAAATGTTGTGCTACGTACTTCAACTTTTTAAGTAGTCGTTCTTCTTTGGCAAGATCAATATTATATTTTGGCTTGATATATTCAAATGCTTTTGCTGCATTGACTATTTGAGATTCTTTTGGATCACGATGCTCCTATGTTCCATATTATCACAAACAATTCTTTTCAGAGTTTGTCTTCGATTAAACAACTACTGCACAATATACACGTTGTTAGCGTTAAAGCCGAAAACAAACTCAGAATTTGAAAATATTGTCCTCGTCTTTTTAATGCAAGTAGGTAGTATATAGTAGGTAGGTACAGTGACGGACAATACAATAAGACCAAAGCCCGATTTTCATACAAAATGGTCATGTTTGGAGGCTTGTCTTTCACTTTAATAAATTCAAAAAATTTCATTCACCACTTCAGAAACTACAGACACCACCTACGACAAAACAATAAGACCTCCTTTTGATATCCATAGTTTGGGCCATGTTGATGAGTGTGAATTACAATCTAAAGTATACTGATATTAAAATGACCCGTGCATCAAGAATCAAAATTCAGATCCTCAAATTCGAGCAACCTTTATGGAAATCAAAAAGTGGTCTTATTGTTTTGTCGTATGCGGTGTCTGTAACTTTTAAAGTGGTGAATGAAAAATGATGGATTCAATGCAGATGAGAATTTAGGCTACTTCTGGACCACAGCCGAAATTTAAGGTCAATTGGTTCTCGAGAAAATGAAAGGCAAGCCCCCTAACATGACCATTTTGTATGAAAATCAGGCTTTGGTCTTATTGTATTGTCCGTCACTGTAGGTAGTAGGTAGATAATAGTTTTTTTGGAAAATAAATATACCTGAGTATAGTTATGCTCGCATAATCGACAATCGTAATTAACAAAAAAAAAAATCCATTTTTTCGACCTTGTGCCAAAATGACGCTCATCCGCAGCTATCCGCAGCTGTATTCTCGTTCCGCAGATAGTATAGACCCCAAACTAATCTGTGGTGGTGGTCTCTTGAAACTGCTCGTTAGATATAGTCCAACTTAGGCAAAAATCAAACATTTTTTTTCAATAATTGGCCATTTTTACTAATTTTTATAGACCGTGTAACCTCAACGGCATAGTTTAGACACTAACCTTTCCAACGGTGTATTAGATTCCAAAATTGAACCGTTATTCGCTGAGAAAATTGCATTTGTTTGAAATGCATTTTTCCTACAATTTTCACAATTTTCCTAAATCCGATGTCTGTGGCGCAATGCGTTTTCATCACAGAGGGCTGACATTTTGGGAATCTAGGTTTGAACTACCTGGCTATCAAATGGGATACAAGACACGTCATTCAAAGCAAGTCAATTTTTCGATTTTTGGCCACCACTTTCGCCATAGTGCAGTGGTAGCGCGTTAAGGCTGGCACTAGCGAAACATTCAGCTAAAAGGTTTGCTTTCTCAGCAGGAGAGGAAACAAGTAATTCACCTTGCTGTAATGGAGGACTGTATTTAACGTTATTCCGCAAAGCCTTGCTGATCTTCCAGACATCCTTGAAAATGTTTGATTCCTAGCCTTTGAGCACTCGTCACGGATTCGGGCGTTGAGAGATTGCACTATCACTAAAAGGAATGGATCACGAGAACGAAACCACCGTCGTCGGCGCTTGTTGCGTAATCGAATCAACTGTCTTGTTGTGTCGGATATCCTGATTTCTTCGTTTTTACAGGTATATTGGGGACGGCAGCTGCTTCTGCTTCGGACAGAGAAACGGTGAAGTCTTCCAAGCACCTATCTATTGCTTGTGGACTGTAAAGCTTGGATAGCAAAGGAGATGTTAGGTCGGTTTTTTCATTCAAAGCTCTCTGAAATAAAGGCCAATTAGCACGAGCTTTTGCTAAAGGTGTAGTGAGTTGAAATGGTTCTGTGGCGTACACGTCAAAGCAAACAGGTAGGAAAGATCGTTGATTACGGTCAATGGAGACATGCTTACTGTATTGTTTGAGAGGACAAGATCCAGCGTTGACGGTCGACGACTTCCTTGGGGTGGTATCTGATGAGAACAATCTACATTGTAGCTGTCGTCGCATAAATGGCATCATAAAATTCACACCTCCCTCTGACCTATTAAATTTTCAGAAAAGATGCATGCCTGCCAACGAATTCAAAACAAATCCGCTGATAAAGTTCAACGCCCCTAACCTACTAGCAATAGCATCCATCCACACCGTATCGACGTCGTTTATGGTGACTATCACCCCGCGGGCAGCCCACCCTTGCCTTAGGACGGTTGAACCGGCTTGAACAACTTTTTCCCATTTTTTCCCACGCTCTACACCCATTCGCAAGGAAAACGTCAAGTATCGCCATCGCTCAGTCTCAGTTCCGACAACACTGGTAATAAGAAGAAGAAAAAAAATGAAAAAGATATCCCAGCCGTAATTCTATTTTCTCCTCGGCTGCGGCAAAGTGCAGGCAGACAGCAGGGCGCAATATTGCCCCAGCCCGTCCCATTCAATGGTGGAAGGGAGACACTTGTTTCAAGTACGCGGCCTTGAACAATCTAGCAGCGATAAATTTTTATAGGCCACCAATGACGACGATGACGACGACGGCGACGGTAGCTGCTTCTTTCAAATGTGCAATTCCCGGCTTCTTCTTCTTCTTCGTAGTCTTCTCGAATGTTGCGCTTCGATTATCAACCAGCCCACCCACCAACCCATACCGCATACCGCTCAGGCAATGGAACAACATCTGAGCTTTCCGCAGAATGAGCATGGAGCTGAGTTATTTTGTTTATTTTCTCGTCTCACTTCATTTCGTAAACACACACCCCCCCCCTTTCCCATTTTTTTTATGATTCGTCGTGTTGTTTTTTTTTTTTTGGATTGAGTTGTGCAGGTTAGTTCGATTCGGACGTGAAT
The DNA here is from genome assembly GCA_024533555.2 of Aedes koreicus. Lineage (NCBI taxonomy): Eukaryota > Metazoa > Arthropoda > Insecta > Diptera > Culicidae > Aedes > Aedes koreicus. The sequence goes on from JAHHFK020005245.1 coordinate 314,954, forward strand.
GGAAAATCAGCGGCGGTATCACTAGTGACGTCGATGCAGTTTAGTTGTCGTGAATGCCTCGTGATAAAATTGGCCGCGTAATCGTTTCGATGTCATTGGAGCTTTCCTGTCGGGTCATATGACAGTCGATCACAATTTATATTTTGGCGGTGACTAGTGTCGCATTGCCGTATGGAGGGAAGGCTTTTGGTAGCAAATTGAAAGACCTTCATTTCGTGTTTTCCGAAAAGGCATCGAAAACTTTAACAGGAATTAAAAATAGCAAAATTATTGCATGATTGATAGGTTCATCGTTCAGCTGTGATTACGATCCCATCAAATAGGGTGAAAAACTACGATCGAGCTAGAATCGAATAAAACTACTGACCGTTAAAAAGTTTTAACCATGTCAATTTCAATAATTAAACACATACCGACGCCCAAAGCGTGTCCTGATGAGCATTGGGTTTAAAAATTCATTTCCGTTCACCAACCCACCTCCCGTCCCAGATCAATCGGTTAACCGGTTTTTATAAGTACATAAGTACCAAGCTATATGCCGCCATCATAGGAGAGTTGGCTGATAGCGATTATGTTGAGTTTGCGGAGAGTGGATACATAAATTATAATCATGCATATCTTTTTCCGCCCACTCTCATCCCCCATCGGTTGGTAACTCGATTCCTGTGAAATCCAAACCGAAAAAGCTAGCTGCTGACAGAAAATCCCACTGACGCACATATATTATACCCAGAGGGGCACAGCCGACCGTCGACACAAGTGGGATGATGAAAAATTAAAAAAAAGGATTAGCTTCACTGCCGTCGTCGTCCTTGGGGTGCCGGCAACGTGCGTTCTCATCATCTCATTATGGAAAATGGCAATATAACTAAATAAAACCTCGCAGATACGGGCGGGTTCGTTCGTGTGCTCGCTAGGGTGGGTCAAAGCACCTCTTTTTCTAAATACCATATTCTTAAAAATGAGTACGGATTGGTAGTCGTTGCAATCATTGAACAAAATTATTAAGATAAACGGCTTTGGCAGCCAAATTCAGGGATAAATGGCTAAAAAGAAGAAAAAACAATGAGAGATGAATAAGCTAAAGAAATAAAAACAACCATTTCATATAGCAATACCTGCTGGAAAACTTTAGGTTTAAGAAAAAAACTCCGCCTCAGTACAGGTATACCTCGATTATTTGTAAACAACACTAAGCTCTTTCAAAGCGAATAATAGCGTTACAACCATTGGGGCTAGCACCATAGTTAATGCTTAAGTCCCAACCGATTGAAGAAAAGTGGAGCATCACTTAACCTTCTTAGAACAGATGCTCCCAACGATCATTTTTAAATAAATTAATGTTCTGTTCACCAAACAGGGCATTCTGTTTAACTGTTCTCTCTCACTATTCTTATTCGTTTTCCTTTAATATCTACTGAAGGCTACGTGGGTTCGTCGTATCTTCTAGGTAGATACCAAATCTTCCCTATCTCTAAGGGTTGCATGAACGTGGCCAGATGAGCGATCGGGCAGTGTCTTCGTGGAGATTGTTCCGTGAAGAAACGTAAAAGTAACTGGATCCGTTTCATGGTGACATGCAATGTTTTCAACAAATTATTCCGCATCCTTCATAGCTCAATTCACGAGGTGTGCAAACGTCAATGCTAATGCTAACGACACTAAACTCTTCCAATACCGCGTTCTCGAATATGACAATCCAGTTTTGAAAATCAACAACAGCATCAGAGGGAAGAGACATTTCTATACATACCTTGTGATCAAAAAGTTCCGGTAATTTGAAAAAAAAAAAACGCATTTATTTCAATTTTTAATTGATATCTTTATTATCGCCTTCAAAGTACTCGCCATTAGAGGCAACACACATATGCCAGCGCTTTATCCAATCATCCATACATTTTTTATAGGCCGATGAATGTATGGCTTTCAGTTCTTCCAGCGAATTCTTTTTTATCGCATCAATCGATTCAAAACGCCTACCTCTGAGCGGAATTTTCAGTTTTGGGAAGAGAAAGAAGTCGCACGGGGCAAGGTCTGGTGAATATGGTGCTTGTTTGATGGTATTGGTGGAGTTCTTGGCCAAAAATTCACAAATAGTGAGCGCGGTGTGTGATGGAGCGTTATCGTGGTGTAAAATCCACGAATTATTGCGCCACAATTCTGGCCTCTTCTTTCGAATTGCCTCACGCAAACGTCTCATAACTTGTAAATAATACTCTTTGTTAACCGTTCGACCTTCTGGAAGGAATTCAGAATGGACGACACCGCGAAAATCAAAGAAAACGGTCAGTAAAACTTTAATTTTGGAGCGACTTTATCGTGATTTTTTTGGTTTCGGCTCATCTTCGGCGCGCCATTCGGACGATTGTTGACTTGTGAGCATATCAAATTCATATACCCACGTTTCATCACCAGTTATGATGCGTTCCATGAATGTGGGATCGCTATCTGCGTTCGCAATCATCTGTTTAGCGACCTCAACTCGATGCTGTTTTTGCAAAAAATTCAGCTCTTTTGGAACAAGTCGTGCTTCAATGCGTTTCATGCCCAGAATTTCCGTCAAAATGTGTTCGGTCGATCCAAATGAGATATCAAGGAGTGCAGTTATCTCCCGAATGCTAATTGAGCGGTTTTCCATAACTAAATTCTTCACGGAAGCGATGTTTTCATCGGTAGTTGAGGTCGATGGTCGTCCAGAACGCGGCATGTCACTCACGCTTTCACGGCCTTCTTTAAAGTCTTTGTGCCAAACAAATGTACGATTTTGTGACATAGAGTCCTCACCAAAGGCTTTTTGCAACATTCTGAGCGTTTCCGCTGCAGAAAATCCGTTTGCAACACAAAATTTCACACAAACGCGTTGTTCCAATTTTTTATCCATGGTAAAAATCGCCGAGCGTCTATTTTTCGACTAACAAAAGCAGTTGTCAAAACAAAACTAATGGATAATTTGCTCTCACACTTTGACAGAATATCAGAACTAGTGTTGCCATCTTACACTAAAAAGATTTTACCGAAAAAATAAAGGCGGCCTTTTTAAATTGAAAATTACCGGAACTTTTTGATCACAAGGTATTGATAATCTATGTTTGTTGAATTAATTTGCCATTTGCGAGTAGTCGTCATTGGATGAGCTAAGTGCTGCGTACATATAATCGAGGTGCATCTGTACATCGTTATGTCGACTTTTATGCGATCTACGAGCGATTACTACTAGGTTAGTCAAAAAGTTTTGACAGCGACATCTATGAAGCAGTAGAAAAACCAATTTTTTACGCCATTTTAATATTTCATCTTTCATGAGAACGTACTCAAAAGTTCATTTCGACATGTCAATTTATTCTTTGTTTACAAGCCATTTGAAGTTGAAGTGTCAGTGTATTTTTTAACAATGGAAAAATCCGAATATCGTGCAGTGATTAAATTCTTTGTTTTGGAAGATTTATCGGCTACTGAGATCCATGCAAAGATGGTGGAAGTATTAGATGAGTTTTCTCCTTCATTTCCAACCGTTCACCGATGGGTTTTGCAATTTTAGCGTGGCCGTACAAGCGTTGAAGACGATCCACGCTCAGAACGTAAGAAAAGTGCATCAACACCAGATATCATAGCGAAAATATAGGATATGGTTTTGGAACATCATCGATCGTCTGTGGATGCGATAGCTGACACCATAGGCATCTCACATGGAACAACATGGCATATTTTGGCTGAAGTTTTGGGCTTCAAAAAACTGTGTGCACAATGGGTGCCACCTTTGCTAACAATGCAACAAAAACACGTTCGAATATGACTTTCTGAGCAAGATTTGGAGCAATTTCGAAATGATAAAAAGCATTTTCTGCGTCGATTCATCACTATGGATGAGGCTTGGGTCTACCACCATGATCCTGAATCAAAACAAGAGGCTAAGGAGTGGTGTAAACCAGGCACTTTGGCTCCGAAGCGAGTTCGTGTTCAGAAATCGGCCAAGAAGGTGTTAGCTTCAGTTTTTTTAGACCAAACTGGTAAGACAATCATCTCTGATTATTATTGTGACCTTTTGGACCAGTTGGATGAAAAAAATTGTGGAAAAAGACCCGGCTTGCAGAAGAAAAAAAAATCACTTTTCATCAAGACAATGCACCTGCGCACACAGCTCAAAAAACCATGTTGAAAATCAGTGAATTGGGGTACGATTTGTTGCAGTATCCACCCTATTCGCCAGATTTAGCTCTATCTTGCTTCTGGCTGTTCTCACACCTCAAAAAACTCTTTCGTGTAAGCATTTTTCATCAAACGAAGAGGTTATAGTCGTCGAAGAGGAGTATTTTACAGACCTTCCATATCCGTGATGGGACAACAAAGTTGGAAGATCCTTGGAGCAAGTGTATTGATCTTATGGGAGACTATACTGAGCAATAAAAGTGATTTCCCCAACAAAAAAAAAATGTATTTTCACTACCGCTTTCAACACTTTTTGACTAACCTAGTATAATCGAGGTGTACATGTACATCGTTACGTCGACTGTCATGCCATCTACGAGCGATAACTATTAGGCCACGACTAGGATTGCAATCTATTAAATCTACCTTAGCATTTCAAGCTTATCACTTTCAAAATAAGCTTATTGGAAGTTCACAAATTAATTTGTTAACTGCACTTCCAAAGTTATTAATTGAGAGAAACCATCAACGATGCATACATTTGTTGTTTGTTCGGCAAGCAAAATGATAATTGAAAAATTTCCAATCCAAAAGATTCACTCTACCAGACCATTATTCGAACCCAGCCACCTCCGACTTAGTCACACCGTGCCTTTGCCGACTAATATATAGACTGTTTCAGAAATTATAAGAAAGAAATTAACACTTCAAAATAGTAAAAAGGTGTTGTTTTTTTTTAAATTTCAATTAATTTATTTGGCGAATTATATTAGCACAGGTGTTTCACAGAACATTTTACTCTTCTTCAATCAAAATCTTTGATTATAACCGAGACATCTCACTTGTCACTTTCCAAATTTTGGTCAACTTAAACTTGACGCATTTCCTTTCATCGTGCGTTAACAAATTTTGCACACCCCTCATTTTGATGATGTGTGCGTGTAGCATCATGCCTCTATTTTGATTTTTAGATGAGCACTTCAGTTATCAAAATGCCGTGGAAGGAAGAGAAGCAACGCATCAAAATTTTGCAAGTGCATGGCGAAAATCCAAACTACTCTTACGCCAAGTTGTGCGAAATTGTTGAATGTGGCTAAATCAACTGTTATCAACGTATTAAAAATGTTCGACGAACGTTTGTCGACAGCCAGGAAAGCTGGATCGGGGGGAAACAGAAAGCCGGAGGCCACAGCGACGACAAAAAGAGTTGCCCGCTGTTTCGAGCGGAACCCCAACCTGTCCGTCCGAGATGTCGCAAAGAAGCTGGGAGTGGCGCTTTCAACCGTGGATAGAGCTAAAAAACGAGCTGGACTTACAAGAAAGTGGCGACTCAAAATCGCGACGATCAACAAAATGCATCGGCCAAAGCACGATCGCGAAAGTAGTACACGACGATGATGACGAAGTTGGATTGCGTGGTACAGGACGATGAAACTTACGTCAAGGCAGACTTCAAACAGCTTCCTGGACAGGAATTTTATACGGCAAAAGGTGGCAGATATTTTCAAGCACATTCAACTGTCAAAGATCGCGAAGAAATATCTGGTGTGGCAGGCCATCTGTACCTGTGGCTTGGAGAGCAACGTTTACATTGCGACCGGAACCGTCAACCAGGAAATTTATCTGAGCGAGTGCCTACAAAAACGTCTACTGCCTTTCCTGAAGCGACACAATTGTTCCGTTCTATTTTGGCCGGGTTTGGCATCTTGCCATTACGGAAAAAAGGCCATGGAGTGATATGCTGCCAGGACAAGAATCCTCCAAACACGCCAGAGCTCCGCCCAATCGAACAATATTGGGCCATCGTCAAGCGGAACCTTAAAAAGACTCAAAAAGCTGTTGTGAGCGAGTAACAATTCACGGCAAACTGGCGTTCTGCGGCGAATAAAGTGGACAAGGAGACTGTACAAAATCTTATGGCAGGTGTTCAACGAAAGACCCGGCAATTCGAATTCGGTAAAAAGGAAGATTAGCGGAATATTTCTCCTGTATTCTGTATTAACTGAACTTGAAAAAGAAAAAGAATTTGACTAATTAATGAAAACTTTGATCGACTCACACACATTACTGTTTGACCAAATTTTGATCGGAACACCCTTTATGCACTTGGCGTAATGACATGATGCCAAATCAGGCCAAAATATGACTGGACCATCATGCTGCATGATCATCGGCTATAAACGCTTCTGTAGGTATTCCTTGATGTACTTCTGAGTGTTCATCGTCTCCGATGTTACGCCCGGGCTAGATTTTTTGCCGCATATTACCTGCCAGACTATCACCTGCTTGCCAAATTTTTCGGTGAAAATGGCCTCATCCATTTCGGGGAAATCCCTGTCCTTGCGTACAGTGAAATATTGTGGTGCGGGAAGGGTTTTATAATCCAATTTCACGTAAGTTTCATCGTCCATGATTATACACCCAGAATTTCTACACAAAATTGTATCATATAGTTTCCGGGCTCTCAGTTTCACAGACGCGGCATGATTTGAGTTCCTTTTGGGTCTCTTCCGCTGCCGGTATGTCTTGAGACCAAGTCGCTCTTTTGCACGCATCACACGCATCTCGTTAGACGTCGAGGTTCCTAGCCTTTTCGCCACATCTCGAACGGAAGCCGATGGTTTCTGCTTACATTTTCTTGTCAAGAGCAGGACTCACAGGACCGGATTTCCGACCACTTTTCTTCAAAAGTACATTGTTGTCCATATTTTCCAACTGACAAAATTGGTCGAGATTTTTCTAAAGTTGGCCTATAGTCGAAGTCCAACGTTCAACGAGCCAAAGAGAGATTGAAAAGAAAAGAAGTCCTTCACAAGCAGCCAACGTGAAACCACGGGCGCGGAAACTGTATGACACCGTTTTCGCCAAAAATAAGTACTGCATCATGATGGACGACGAAACGTATACGAAGTTGGACTATAAAGCATTGCCGGGATCAGAATATTACATCATTCGTGAAGATGATGATTTTGACAAGGCGGACACCTCAGTTTTTACTGAACAATTTGGCAAAAAGGCGATGGTCTGGCCGGCAATTTGTTCTTGCGGTATATTTAAGAAGCCGTACACCGTAAGTGGATCCATGAATGCGGATATTTACGTCAATAAATGCTTGAAAAAATACCTGTAGCATGTAGCCGCTGATTTGTCAACATGACAATCCTGTAATATTCTGGCCCGACCTTGCTTCGTGTCATTAGGCCAAGTTGACCATGGACTGGTACAAATCGAAAAACTTGATAATTACTAAGCACATGCATCTCCCAAATTGCCCTGCAATTTGTCTCATCGAACGATTTTGGGCTCTGGTCAAGAGGTATATTCGTAAGCATGTTCAGCCAGCTCTGACGGTGAGAAATTTCTAAAGAGATTGGAAAAGAGCGCCTAAAATCGTTGCTGATCAATCTGTGCAGAACCTTATGAAGAACCCCAAGTAGCACACTACGATCATAATTAGTTGCAGCAACTTGATTATGACTAAAACAAGTCATATTTGTGTTATCTCAGCCAAATGGCAACAAGTGTGCTACTAGGGACGTTATAGGAAAAGTTAGAAAACTTGCTTATTCATGAAAAAATCACCAAACCATATGTAAGAATAAAAGTTGACATAAATAAAAATGGTGTCACACTGAAGGTGTGACCTTTCTTTCTGCAACGGTCTATACAATCGTTCTACTAATACGCTCGTAAAAGTGTTTTTTTTTTATAAAAGTGAAGTGAACTCACAGATAGGTTTGCGGCAAGGAAAGACTTATGGAATTGAAATGGATGAAAAAGTCTTGAGAATTGATGAAAAATGTACATTTTTACTGCAGAAATGTCACCAAAGGATTGAATGGGACAAAACAATTGAAGACATTTTCCCTGATAATATATGCATAACATTTATCACGTCTGGATTAAAGAAACACCACAGTCCAAAGTTTGACGAAACTAAAAAATGTCTCTGGAAAAAGGCCTGTTTTTTTAGAAAATTTGACACTGAACACTGAATGATTTAAGCCGTTCTGATTTAGAATTTGATAAATTTCACGATCTCAATTTTTTCTCTAAATCGTCAAAGCTTCACCCTAGTGTTTCCACCCCGACGCACTGCCATGCAAGGTGGAGGAGATAACGCGGTGACAGAGCTTAAATGCTGATCTCGAAGTGGGATAAAAATTCGTATTTTATGTGAATACTTTTTTCCCACAGCCGTGTTGCGGTTGTTGTTGCTGCTGTGCGTTCTGAGCGTTGAACGCTGTTTTAATTACACGAAAATAATTATATGTGAACGATTACTGGTTCCACCACGGGCTTCGGCTGACACCGACAGTCGGGCAGAAAAGCGTAAATTAATTATTCGTTCGGAAAATAATACATAATAATATTATTTATAATAATGACAGCAGGGGAGCTTCCGAAGCACTAGAACGGGAATGATAGGACAAGTAAAATTTTAGTTTTATTCGTGCTATAATAAGTCCTATATGCGATGAGTGAATCAATTTGTCTCGGTTTGAAAATAGGATCACAAAGCTACAGAACATTTCCGGGAATGGAGTGGGATTCCCAAAAGCGACCGGAGTATTTCAAGGCGACAGGGATTAATAGATTTCGCTGTAATGCTTAACAAATTTTGTTTACCAGAGTTCGGAAAAACATAATGTGAATTTTATTGTTTATTTTTAAAGCTCAAGTACGGAGTCGGTTATTGATAAAATAAATTTATATGACAAAAGAGAATTCTAGAGGTAAACCCTCAGCTCAGAAAAAGATGAGAAGTTTTTCGATTCCCTTTGTAAGGCGGTGAATACCACATACTCATACTACTCATCCCAAGTAACAATTTTAGTTTTATTCCAGCCGTATAGCACTCCTCCCGGATTAGTTGACATTCAAAACTGTTTTGTCTACCAACACCTCCTCTATACTTCTTTTAAGCAGAAAGTTGCCAACTGTATAGACGGTTGTGAAAACAAGTTAATAAAACCTTTATAAGACCATAGAGATTATAGAAATGTTCTAGTGAAAGATGATATGACCACTTGAGAACCTTCATAAAACCTATTGGCTGCCATGAAAACCAGTATACGACCAAATGGCTACAGCTGTCAAACTACACTGTGATATCGTGGTTGGTTTTAGTTGTTCTGCTTTCTTCGATTCTCTGCTCTTCTGTTTCATCTAGCAGTAATATCTAAGGAAAAAAAATCTGCTGTTGCGGAAAATTTTGTTTGATAGCAAAATATCCAAAACAAATTGGGTTTTTTACAGAGTATCATGCTTCAAATCATATGCGCATTTAGTTATATGGTGAATATTGGCACGATAAGAGCCGAAAATTCATGCGCATCGGACATAATGCGAGTTTACAACAACAAAAATAAAATTTAAAAAAATATGTCCGATAAATTAATCATTAATTTCCTGAAAATTTATGAAGTTCAATAAGGTTATCTAAACGAATGTCGAAATAAGTCTCCTTTCTACAGTTTATGTGCATACCATTGAAAATTTGATGCATTTAGTTCATGTTTTTTTGCCGTTTTAAAACCACATGACTTCCCTCAATGCCAATTTGCCGTTTAATGTATTTACGGGAATTTTAAAATACTTTTTCAACTGACCATAATAAGATAATATGAATGAATCCTAAAACAGCATTTCAAAACAGCATTTTACGAGTTCATAAAGTCGAAATAACACCGTTGATAGGAGCAAAAGGAATTTGAGAAAACAAAGTTTTAAGATCGTTGTAAACAAGTTGTGAAGGTGCTCATGAACCTGACTTAATTATGAAACCTATTGGCAACTCTTGGTGCCATAATAAAACCAAATTTATTTCTAGTGACTTTCATAAAACTTAATAAAGATGGATGATTTTGGCAATGTTACCTGTTAGCTGTGCACGATGGTCCTCCGACGAGACAGGGGGTTGCTGCAAGCCTTACAAGCTAGTCGTAGAAAATAATAGTAATGGAATCGCACAATGTAAATACAGACCAGAACAATCGGCATAGACCCCGGCAACGAAAAAGGACTAACGATTGGAAACTCGGAACATGGAACTGTAAGTCCCTCAATTTCTTGGGAAATACCCGCATTCTTTCCGACTTACTGAGGGTCCGAAAGTTCAACATTGTAGCGCTGCAGGAGGATTACTGGAAAGAATCAACGGAACATACGTATAGGAATGGTTATACCATCTACCAGAGCTGCGGCAATACATGCCAGCTGGGTACAGCTTTTATCGTGATGGGCGAAAAGCACAAGCTCGTGAATGGTTGGTGGCCAATCGACAACAGAATGTGCAACTTGAGAATCAAAGGCCGATTATTCAATGTCTGCATAATCAACCAGGCCAAAAGGAGGAATTCAGACCGGTTACAGGAAAAGTTCAGCACCCACCAGCTTACGAACGAAAACGGCCTCAGACTCATCGATTTAGCCGCCTCCAAAAACATGGCCATACGTAGTACCTACTTCCAGCATAACCTCCCATATCGGTACACCTGGAGATCACGGCAACCAACCGAATCACAAATCGACCACGTTTTGATTGATGGAAGACACTTCTCGGATATTATCGACGTCAGGACCTATCGCGGCGCCAACATCGATTCAGACCACTATCTGGTAAGGATCAAAGTGCGCCAAAGACTTTCCGTTGTGAACAACATTCGATACCGACGCCCGCTACGGTATAATCTGGAGTGACTAAAGCGCAAAGCGTTGAAGCAGATTAGCCGGAAGAGATAGAGAGAGAGAACTAATAGAAGCCTCTCTTGAGGACTGCTGGAGTACCGTCAAAGCAGCCATCAACAACGCAGCGGACGGCACCATAGGGTTTGTGGAAAGAAATCGAGAAATTTAGATGAGAAGAATGCATCGCGGGCGTTTATGCTGCAGTAAGCAGCTCTTCAAAATGTGGAGCGATACAGACAGAAGCGATGACAGCAAACTTATCTCTTCCGGGATAAGTAGCGTCACCTGGAGGAGTTGGAGTGCGAAGAAATAGAGCAGCTGTATCGTTCTCAAGATACGCGTAAATTCTACAAGAAGCTCAACGCATCTCGTAAAGGCTTCGTGCCGCGAGCCGAAATATGTCGGGATAAAGATGGAGCTATCTTGACGGATGAACGTGAGGTGATTGAAAGGTAGAAGCAGCACTACGATGTACACCTGAATGACGCAGAGGCGGAATATCAAGATAGCAGGCGAAATGGCTTCATCGGTATGGTCGGTATCGAGCGATCACTATTCTCAACGCGGCCTACAAAGTGCTGCCCCAGATTATCTTCCGTCGTATATCGCCGCTAGCAAGCAGATTTGTGGGAAGTTATAATCGGTTTTGTAAACGGTCGATCGACAACTGACCAAATATTTGCGTTGCAGCAGATCCTCCAAAAGTGTCACAAATATCAAGTCCCAACACACCACCTTTTCATCGACTTCAAGACCGCATTCGATACTATTGATCGTGAAACGCTATGGAAGATTATAGACGAGAACGTTTTTCCCGGGAAGCGGATCAGAATGATCAAGGTTACGATGGATGGTGTACAGTGTTACGTGAATATATCGGGTGCGTTATCGAACTCGTTTGAAACATTCAAAGGACAAGGCGATGGTCTTTCCTGCCTCCTGTTCAAAATTGCGCTAGAAGGTGTTATGAAACGTGCAGACTTCAAAATGTGGGGTACGGTTTTCAAGAAATCCAGCCAGTTCATCTGCTTCTCTGACGACGTGGACATTGTCGGCAGAACGTTCCAGATGGTAGCTGATCAGTACACCAAGCTGAAACGTGGAGCGGAAAAGGTAGGATTGATGGTGAATGCGTCGAAGACTAAGTCTCTGTTGGCTGGAGGAACCGACCGTGATAGAGCTCGCATAGGCAGAACTGTGACAATCGACGGAGATGAGTTCGAGGTGGTGGATGAGTTTGTGTACCTCGGATCATTGATTACGTCGTATAACAACTGCAGCCGAGAAATTCGGAGACGCATTATTACCGAAAGTCATGCGTTCTATGGACTCCACAAGACCTTGAGGTCTAGTAAACTTCAACCCCGTACAAAGTGTACCATGTGTCATACAAAACGCTGATAAGACCGGTAGTTCTCTACGGGCATGAGACGTGGACAATGCTGGAAGAGGACCTGTAAGCACTTGGAGTTTTCGAATGACGCGTGCTTAGGACCATCTTTGGCGTTGCATGTGAAAACAGCGTATGGAGGAGAAGAATGAACCACGAGCTGGCGCAGCTCTATGGCGAACACAGTATCCAGAAAGTCGCTAAAATGGTGTTTGCCTCGAATCCGACCGGTACAAGACGCAGAGGAGCACAGCGAGCTAGGTGGTTATACCAAGTAGAGCAAGACCTTGGAAGTGTGGGACATTCGAGGAACTGTAGACAAGCAGCCATCAACCGAGTTTTCTGGAGAAATATCGTGACGCAGGTACCACATTCGTTTGAGCTTAGTTCAAAAAGGTTTGTTAAGACATTTTTATCAAATTGAAAAAAAAATCAGTATCCGATCCAGAAATTTACAGCGTGCTGAGCAACGATGGAGTGTCTGCAAATATATTTAAGGAATTGAACATGTTTGCAGCATTATTTTAGATTTCGTCGTCTATTAAAAAAAAATCTTTTTAAAATATAGGAACTTTTTTTTTAAAAAAATAGGTGGGAAGAGGCCTTTAACAGCTAACATTAGTGCTTCCACTTTGACAGAAATGTTATTTCAGAAAATGCTAGGGGAGACTCCGGGTTAGAGGATGTGACGATTTGAGAGTTTTGGACAACTTGAAGAACTCAAATGTACAATTTTGAGACTTTTGAGATTCAACAGAGCACATAATTTGATAACCTTTACTGGGAAACTTTTTTAATTGACGCCTCTCTATCTTCGACAAACTTTTCTTTGTTTTCTTATTGATTTAAATCTTCAGAATTTCTGTTTGTATCAAACGATAGAGGGGTTAGCAAGTAAGAAAATAAATTTTACTATTTTATAAAAAAATACATGCTTTTTCTCAGTGTATATTTCAGTCTATTGTTCAAGTGGTTCACGCTATCGTAAAGGGTGTCCACGATGGAATTGTCACACACAAAATTGATTCGCAAAATTCGAGTTTTCATCCGATTGCCATCAAATTTTCAGGGATTGAGAAATAACTGTTAAACATCATTTTACCATTTTAGTCGTATTTTATTTACAGTCCATACGCAAATGCCCACACCTTGGCCTTAACCCCGGCCATAAGATTCTGCACAACCTGTGAATCAACCGTTTTTTGCATGTAAACCCATACTTTCTTCAGTTCCTCGACTGTCTTCACTACCTTAGGTCGTTTAAGAAGGTGCTGCTTCATAATCGCCCAGTACTTCTCGATGGGCTGCTTCATAATCGCCCAGTACTTCTCGAGTGTTGGGAGGGTTGAACATTTTCGGCACGAAATTGACCTTATTGTCCGCATACCACTTCAGCACGTCCTTGGAGTAGTGGCATGAGGCCAAATCCGGCCAGAAGATTGTTGGGACGTTGTGGGCCTTCAGGAGAGGAAGCAGCCGCTTCTGGAGGCACTCTTTTATGTACACCTGTCCGTTCATCGTGTCCTGGGTCACGAAAGGTGCACTCCGCTTCCCGCACGTGCAGATGGCTTGCCAAACCAGGAATTTCTTCGCTAATTTGGACATCTCCTGAGTGCGGACATGCTCCGGAACGCTGAACTTATCCTTGGCCGTGAAAAACGGGTTGCCGGGGATCTGTTTGAAGTCGGCCTTCACATATGTTTCGTCGTCCATGATGCAGCATTCAACTTTCGTCAGCATGTTGAGGTACAACTTCCTGGCACGGGTTTTGGCGGACTTGTTCTGCTTCTCGTCGCGATTAGGGGCCTTTTGTACCTTGAACGTTCGAAGCCCAGCCTTAGTTTTGGCCTTCTGGACAAAACTTCGGCTTAGGTGCAGCTTCTTAGCCACATCCCGAACGGTGGCGTTCGGATTTCGGTTGAAGGCCCCAACTACGCGGTTGTGATTTTTGGTGTTGTACGGAATACTTTTTCCTTCACTTCTGGGCTTCCGATCGGTGGTCAACCGTTCCTCGAACCGCTTAATCACTCGAGACACCGTGGAATTCACGATTCCCAACGTTTTAGCGATGGAACGATGCGAGATCCTTGTTCTCGTGATAAATGCGCAAGATTTTATCACGCACGAGCTGTTCTTTCGACTCCATTTCCGCGAGTTTTGATCACAGGACTTTAAAACTTGCCGGATGTAAATAATGCACTATGAACTAAATCCACCCAAATTTTCATTAAATTCTACTCAACGGTTAAAAAGTTAGAGCAATTTCATAGCGTGGCAATTTCATCGTGGACACCCTTTAAAAAGACACGAGTGTACGATCGTCAGGAAGTCCTTTTTGGTTGGGGTGAAAGTGGTGATAGGGAAACGCACAATTTGGAGGGGGGGGGGGAGACTTAGGGGAGATTTGGGGGGGGGGGGGGGGGGGGTTGGTGTGTTTTTGGGGGAAAAAAAAAAAAGGGGGGGGAGAGGGGGAAAAAAAAAAATTCCCCAAACCGAAGGGGGGGGGGGGGGGAGGGGGGGGGGGGGGGGATGACACCAGAAGAGAGATGCAAAAGCGCATTTTGGCTGCCAATCGTGCCTACTTTGAACTCCGAAGGACGCTAAGATCGAACAAAGTTCGACGAAGTTGACCATCAAAAAGACATGAATTAGACCGGTAGTCCCCTACGGTCACGACACATGGACATTGTTGGTGTAGGACCGGTGTCATTGAACGGTATTGCGTATGATCTACGGTGGAACCCAGATGGAAGCCGGGACGTGGAAGATGCAAATATCAGTTGCTGGGGGAACCTCCCTCGTTCACACAGCAAAAATCGGCCGACTACGGTGGGCTTGGCACATCGTAAGAGTGTCGGAAATGTTAAAATGGTTTTCGATCCCACGGGCATAATAATAAGAGACGTGCAATGACCAAGTAGAAGGCGACCTGCGGAGCATTCGCAGACTGCGAGGCTGGTGAAGTGCAGCCTTGGACCGAATAAAATGGAGACAACTTCTGTGTACAGCAGAGGCCATCCTGGCATGATTGGTAAGGTAAGTAAGAGCTTGATTACCTTCATGATTATAATTTCTGCGTAAATTTCACCCACGAAAGATGGCAATGAACTTCAGAGCTAGCATCCTAAACAAACCTGCCCTGATTTCTCGCGCTCGCGATAAGTCGACCATAGGTGGCAATGAATTCTCACCTATGTTGCAACATAAGCATCGCAATCGGCCGGTACTAGACGCCGTTACACCTGTCGTCAGCCGCCCAGCGAGCATAAGTGAGAGTAAGTGTGAAAATTTGAACCTCAACGAACGC
Organism: Aedes koreicus; assembly: GCA_024533555.2. Classification (NCBI taxonomy): domain Eukaryota; kingdom Metazoa; phylum Arthropoda; class Insecta; order Diptera; family Culicidae; genus Aedes; species Aedes koreicus. Next base: position 330,487 of record JAHHFK020005245.1, read on the forward strand.
CGTGTAAACGATTACGAACTCGTCACCTGCGCTGCCGCCACCATTGTCGGCAATGCGATGTTCTCGAAAATTGAATATAATGAATGGTAATTAATTCGCGAATGGTGTTATAATAGAACCTACAGCAATCAACTGGCAGAATGCAGCCAACAACGACGGTACCACCATCAACATTATACTCGTCGTCGTCGGTGGCGTCGTTAACGTGGGTGCAATTCCGCCGGGAAAGTTGTACATATAGCATAAACCGACCGATAGTGGTGGGTAGCGTGTGTAACTGAAAGTGAACGCTTCGAAGAGGTTTATCAATAAACGTAGCTAATGGCTTCTACAACAACACCTCTCTGCCATCCATATTTCCTCACGGGTGGCCGTTCATTCCGAAAACAAAAACAAAAATCCATTCGCTACGGGTACTCGCTTGACTCTTTAACGATGACGACGACGACGACGATAACAAGCAAGGTCGTCGAGGATCGGGATGTTTGGCGCGGGGTGCTGCTGGCGCTCACTGGTTAGTGTAATCACACCTGTGAATCTACACCCATTTGCGATGGTTGATCGGAGCTCGCGATGCATGCACACCGGTGGAAGTTGACATCCATCACATTTACTCTATATCCGTCGCCGTCGAGGACATCCGAACACGCGTAATGGAAGTGGCGTTGTAAAACTGGCTGATGACTACCCTTCCCATACTCGTGGAAATTGCTTATTACCTAACCGCGGTACCCATCGCGCCGGTTGAAACAGGAATCTACTGATGATGACTAATTGGATAAATTGTGCTAAACTAAATTATGGAAACGAAGTGCACAGCTCACGAACGACACGTAATTAGTGCAAATGAGCTCACTCTCGCTGGCAGCAGGAGGCGTTTGCTATCTCGTCGAAGATTCGGAACTTACCTGGAACGAGAAGGAAAAATAATATTCTATCAGAATGCATTCAACTGTAGTGTAGTGGGTAGATGATTTTCTGCGGATTCCTACGGGAAAAAGTAATCAAAACAAACCCGTAAAAAACGAGGGCTGCAAGTCGAACTTTGCGCAACCAGTAGGTAGTGAATGACGATGATGATGAAAGCGAAAGGCAATACCGTCGACGTCGTCCTTCACAGGGTTTTAAACTTTTGCCTGTTCTATAGCAAGCGCCAGGAGCCGGTGGGGGAAGAGCGGCCCGGGGAAAGGACGCGGTTAAAGACGCACACAGGACTTTTGTCGGGCAGGCAGGCAGGCAAGCAATCCTACCGAAAAGGGAGTAGGGCATGAGGTCGCACCTTTTGCGTTCGCAATTTTCGTTTTTCGTTATTCATCTTGTCTTGCTTCCCAAAGGTTGTCCTCACCCCAACCAATTCCTCAAACCGCGCCCAACCGTATATCATCAGCTGAACACGGCTGAAAGCAGAAGAGCAGTCATTCAGTCAGTCTGGCAGGCAATCTCTGACACTAAAGCACTTTCTGTAGCTCTCGAAAAACCTTTCCACAAAGCGGGGAAGGGTCTCTAACGGGATGTATGTGTGTTATTTTTCGGGTAAATACCGTTGTCGTCACCGTTTTCCATTGGAGTTGTTGCTGTTGGTAATCTCCAACGTATTGTCGAAGGTCAGTGACGAAGCCGCGTAGTTGCACTGGTGTGGGGCAAGTAGCACATTTGCGACGGTAAGCTTATGGATTTACATTTTTTGTTTTGATTTTCGCCTTTCGACGGTTGGGAGAACATCTCCGTTGAAGGGGCTTTAGCTTGTTTGACATGAGATTATGCTATTGAAATACCTCTAACACTTAATGGATAATTGTTTCACTGAATGTTCAACGCGGGCAGATTGGTTAGCAATTCATCCTCTGGGCAGCACTATTTTGAAAAATGTTTTTAAGGAGAGGAACTGTCTATTAGTAAACCGGGAAATTCGCCACCAGGAGACGCTAGAGGATATACAGTATTTCCTTCAATATCGCAAGATTCTTAATATTCAGCTACATGGTGTCTCCATCAAAGTTTTCCAGATTTTTTTTTTAAATTAATATCTTCTTCTTTCTGTATTAAGGTTGCTTTCAGCCTCTGGCTGGTTCACCGCCGGAGGGTGTCCGCTCCACCCTACATGTCGCACTTACTTGCGGCTTTACCTCCCCCTGTCCCCGAAGGAAAACGGTGCCAAGTAACCGTCACGGTTATCACTACACCACCGGCGCCAATAACTTATAAATATCTAGAGCCTTATAGGCTAAACAGATGATCTGTGGCAGAGTTGTTTGTAAGATCAACAGTCGATTGGGATTGTATTATTTTCCGCTAGGAGGCACTAGAATGCAATGCAAAACTTGAACTTCTATGTTTCTTTGTTGCTTCGCAAATTTCTTCGGAATAGCATAAAATATTTATTTAAGGGATCTAAAGAACCTTGATATTCAAGGTTAACTTTTGAAAACATCATAACTAGGGTGAACACTCGGTTTCTATTTTTTTATTCCCGCAATTTATCCCGATTGCATGGATTTTATCCCCGACTTCTCCCAACTATTTCAGTTTAAATTACAATAACAAGGCTGGTGGGGGTGACTGAGTATCTCAAGAATAGGAACTTTAGACACCTTTTATCTAACGAAATGGACCAAAAAGAGACCAGAAAGAAACCAAAAAGATACCAAATAGCAACCTAGCGTTGAGTACGAAGTGACTTAGAGATATATCTATTTTAACTAACTATACGGTTTTTGGCAAAAGCCATAAAAAAGACGTTCAGGAGATATAATTAAGAGTTTGTGAAATTATGTGTGGGCTCCCATACAAATGAAACACACATTTCTGCATAACTCGAGAACTAACCAAGCAACTGGAACCAAATTTGGCATATGGGGTTTTTGGGAGGCAGGATTTTTTTCTATGGTGGTTCGAGACCCCTCTCCTCTCTGGAGAGGAGGGACTCTCATGCAAATGAAACAGAAAATTCAGCCAAACAAAAGAATGATACAGGCTACTAAAACACAAAATGTGTATCTCTCTCATTTTGAAGCCCGAGAAAGATCCAGCTGAAGCTTCTAGCTACAGACCAATAAGTTTACTTCCTTCAATCAGTAAACTTTTTGAAAAGCTAATTTTTAATAGAATGATGCTTCACATCAATACAAACTCAATTTTTGCAGATGAGCAATTTGGATTTCGTCATGGCCATTCAACTACTCATCAACTTTTGAGAGTTACTAATTTAATTCGTTCAAATAAATCTGAAGGCTGCTCAACTGGAGTTGCTCTTCTAGACATAGAAAAAGCATTCGACAGTGTTTGGCATGAAGGTTTGATTGCTAAATTGAAAAACTTTAATTTTCCGCTCTATATTATAAAATTAATTCAAAATTATTTAACTGACAGAACTCTGCAGGTAAATTATCAGAATTCCAAATCTGACCAACTACCTGTTAGAGCTGGAGTTCCTCAGGGTTACATTCTTGGGCCGATACTATATAACATTTTTACTTCTGACCTCCCTGATTTGCCTCAGGGTTGTCAGAAATCCTCGTTTGCTGATGACACAGGCATCTCCGCTAAAGGAAGAAGTCTTCGTGTCATTTGCAGGAGACTGCAGAAAAGTTTGGACATTTTCTCTTCTTATTTACAGAAATGGAAGATTTCTCCCAACGCTTCCAAAACTCAACTAATAATATTCCCACATAAACCTAGAGCTTCTTTTTTGAAACCTAGTAGTAGTCACATCATTACTATGAGCGGTGTTCCAATTTCCTGGTCAAGCGAAGTGAAATACCTTGGTCTATTACTTGATCAAAAATTAAATTTTAAAAATCACATTGAAGGCATTCAAGCCAAATGTAATAAATGTATAAAATGTTTATATCCTCTTATAAACAGAAAATCCAAACTATGTCTGAAGAACAAACTACTAAAATTCAAACAAATTTTTAGACCGGCCATGCTTTATGCTGTTCCAATATGGTCTAGTTGTTGTGCTACCAGGAAAAAAATACTTCAAAGGATTCAGAACAATGTTCTAAAGATGATTCTGGTACAGTACTTACGAAGTACATAGAATTTTGAATGTTGAGACTTTAGAACAAATGTCCAACAAAATAAATAATAATTTCAGACAAAAATCGTCGCAATCTTCTATTGCAATGATTAATTCCCTTTATGCTTAGTTAAGATTAATTTTAGTTTGTTTTTAGTTTTAAGATTATTATTGTTATACTGACACGCAGGAATAAAAACCTGTTTAAAATACTGAACTGCTAAGGCATGCACAATGTAAACAAAATTAGGTACATATTTTAACAACTAAGTTAAGTTACGGTAGTAGCTGGAGCACCTAGATTAACATGAAATGTAAATATGAATAAATTTGGAACAAAGAGTTAAAAATATAAAATAAAAAAAAGTGTATTTCTCGAGTAAAGGTGGGTGAATCGATAGACAATATTTCATAAGGACTGTTTATTAAAGAAAGTTCACACCTGTTTTTCGAAGAAACTTAGTTCTCTGACCGAGCTCACGTGAGTTTGAATATTTACTTCTCATTTCTGAAGAACGCTCGAACTTTTCTCTTGATACCTCCCACTAGATTCTGCACAACTTTCTCCATAACTTTTCATTGTTCTGCAAATCAAACTGTCTTGAAGCAGTCAACAGAACTTGCTTCTCTTCCATCCTTCTTAGGATGCCGCTTGATTATTGCCCAATATCTTTCGATACGACGCACTTCAGGGCAGTTTGGGGGATTTTGGCATTTTTCGACAAAATCGACTTTCTCCTTTTTGAGCATCTCCAACGTAGCAGAAGCGTAGTGAGCAGATGGCAAATCCGGCCAAAACAATGGAGGATCCGTATGCTCTCGGTAGATGGGTAGAAGCAGTTTTTTGATGCATTATTTTCTGTAATTTTTATCGTTGGTTGTGCCCGTTGTGAAATATGAAGAACTCTTGAAGCCACAGGAGCAAATGGCTTGCCACATCAAAACCTTTCCTCCAAATTTTTCGGTTCGGATGTATCGCACATAATCAGGCACATCTGTCCTCTGCTCCGCGTTGAAAAATTGCGGACCCGAAAGTATATTGGTATCCAATTTGACCTACTAAGTCTTCCTCTATCAAAATGTACCGGTTCGGCTTTTGGAGGAGAATGTCATACAAGTTCCATTACCGTATTTTCGAAGAAGCGTTCTGTGAATCCGTTTTTTTTTTTTGGGTACTTTCTGCTTCTTTGAGGTTCTGATATTTTTACGCTTTTTAATATTCTGCACAGTTCTGACGCTAATGTCCACTTTTGGCAACTTCACGAACTGAACAATGCAATTTCAAAAGGCGTACCGCTGACAGCTCCTTAGTCTGGTCCGATGCCACCTTTTTACGTCCAAATTTCTGTAAATCTTCAAGAGAACTCATTTCTCCAAACTTCTTAACAATCTTGAACACTTCAAATTTAGTGCACTTCTCGATTTTTGCTAAATCTCGAAACGACATCTTTTCGGTAAACCATTTGTGCAGAATTAATTTCCAAGTTGATAAACTGATCCGATCCGACCCATCTTTCGAAATTTCTCACTTTTTCGATTTTTCAGGTTTGTTGCTAGAGTACACTATGTTTTAACACACACAGCGAAAAATTCACATGTTTTCGTTAAGTGTTAACCCTAAACCATTGATAAACAGGTGTCCATTTTTAAATGAACAGTCCTTCTACATATCCAGGGAATTTTAAATAATCTCCATTTACAACAAGATTGAATAATTGATAGAAAAAAGGCGAATAAAGCAACGAGCGGGGAGAAGAGCCCACCCTCTTTCTACAGACTGTTAGCAACGGGAAGTTGCCATTTCCGCTCTCATTATCCGATTTAATTCGAATAGGTGCCTTGATGGTCCCTCCCCTACTCCGATTATATGAATTTATATTTAAGAGAATTTCATGTAAATATATGTCAATAATTTATCTGACATCCACCGGTTTGTTTATAGGGTGTTACGAAAAATCTTTTTCTAAAATGGTTTTTTTTTCTAAAATTTATAGCTTTAAACCGTTGGACCAATTTTTACAGCTGACCCCTAAAACTGAAACATATTTTTTAAATTTAATTTTGTATGAAGAGATAACGTGACAATTGCTTTTTTCTTTACTTTTGCTTTTTTTTTAGTTGTAATCACTGCAAGACTCTTCAACGAGTTCTCATACTTGTATTTTTCATCAAAAAATCAATGAAATTTAACAAAAAAAAAAAAAAAAAAACGTGATACCGATGAGTCGTATCGGAGATACATTATTTGAAAATCAAAAATCATTGTTCCGCAGGAAAACGATGAAGACGCAAGGAAGTCTACCATGCAGGTATCTTCATCGAGTCGTCTTCGTCTTCAATGAGTAATTTAAAGCTGGTTGCGACATTCAGTTCAGGGCTGACCATAAACCACGTAGACCAATTCCCTCCCGCGTGTATTTTCTATAATTTTAAAATATTTGTACCAAGCGTAAACTTTGCATGGAACCTTGCGCTGAACTGGCCGGCTTGACGTGCCGCAAGGGCTCAATAGGGATTCTCTGTCAATACCCGAAGCTAAGAGTCAGTTTCATTGTGGTTATCACACATTGTTATCACATTAATTAGTTTTTCTACTGTAGTTATCTACACATTTTTTCAGCATTTCAGTATGGAGAAGTTGCTTGGCGTAGCCTGGGCAATGTTGTCGACTTGACAATAAGGAAGTGAGTGGCTGTGACTGAAGATCGTGTTCAAGCAGGAAAATTTACTTTCCATTCTCATTTAATTTATAATTTTCGCACGCTTTGCGACATCCTTGCATTTCAAATTACTTTTGCATTTCAGAACATGGAGCAGCATGACAATTTAATGCTTGTAATGCTCAATTTGTTTTTCAGAATTTTAGCATAACATTTTCATTAAAATTCTATTTCTGAACAACTACTGTAGCATAAAAGATTGGCATGTGTTTATAAGCAGTAAAGGATTGTACTCAAATACATATTTGTTTAGTAATATTATGCTAAGATATTCCATTTATTTCAGAAATCATCGAACCAGGCTCTTCGATCACTAAAACTGCTTTCTTAGACCTATAGAATAGTTTGTTCATTCTCAAAAAAATAAAACAAATCAAATATCTTTTCATTGAAATTATATCTTTGATGAAAGGACTGATCTTCTCTGCTTCTCAGCTTTTCTAAGATTATTAAGATATTGATACATACCTATTTTTTATTTTTCAGTAACAAACCAGTGGATGTCAGATATATTTTGTAAATACATATATTATATTCAGTAAAGTACATTCGATACATTCAATAACAAAGGGTAAGGGGGGAATACAGGGTGCCAGACGAAGTGTAGGCTGGATAAGGGATTCGTGGTTATCTGGCCCAAGTCATGGATGACAATTATGCCTTCCTTGATGGAATTCGTCAGATCGAGATCAGCGAAGGTCTAATGTCCACTTTATTCGCCGCAGAACGCCAGTTTGCCTTGAACTGTTAATGGCAAGATGCCAAATCCGGCCAAAACAGAACGGAACAATTGTGTCGCTTCAGGAAAGGCAGTAGACGTTTTTGTAGGCACTCGCTCACATAAATTTCCTGGTTGACGGTGGCAATGTAAACGTTGCTCTTCAAGCCACAGGCACAGATGGCCTGCCACACCAGATATTTCTTCGCGAACATTGACAGTTTAATGTGCTTGAAAATATCTGCCACCTTTCCCCGTCCGGTTGCCGTATAAAATTCCTGTCCAGGAAGCTGTTTAAAGTCTGCCTTGACGTAAGTTTCATCGTCCTGTACCACGCAATCGACCTTCGTCAGCATCATCGTATACAACTTTCGCGATCGTGCTTTGGCCGACGTGTTTTGTTTATCGTCGCGATTTGGAGTCACCACTTTCTTGTAAGTCGACAGTCCAGCTCATGTTTTAGCTCTATCCACGGTTGAAGGCGCCACTCCCAGCTTCTTTGCGACATCTCGGACGGAGAGGTTGGGGTTCCGCTCGAAACAGGGGGCAACTCTTTTTGTCGTCGCTGTGGCCTCCGGCTTTCGATTTCCCCCCGATCCAGCTTTCCTGGCTGTCGACAAACGTTCTCTGAACACTTTTAATACGTTGGTAACAGTTGATTTAGCCACATTCAACAATTTCGACAACTTGGCGTGAGAGTAGTTTGGATTTTCGCCATGCACGTGCAAAATTTTGACGCGTTGCTTCTCTTCCTTCTACGACATTTTGATAACTGAAGTGCTAATCTCAAAATCAGAATAGAGGCATGATGCTACACGCACACATCTTCAAAATGAGGGGTGTGCAAATTTGTTTAATCGGTTTAATCGATGAACGGAAATGCGTCAAGTTTAAGTCGACCAAATTTTGATCGAAATGCCCTGTAAGAGCGTTTCGTTGGAAGGAGATTCTCTATCCTTTCCGTGGATTTCGTGTAAGTGCTTCTGCTTACGGGTCCACACCCCCGTCTTTGGCCCTGCATACAATGGAATAGTGAGGATTACAGGTATGTACATTTTTATCTTGCCATTAGGAGATAACTGTACGCCATGGCAAGTCCTGGTGGCATCCTATTACATCACATCACATCACAAGCGTAAATTTTGCCTGGACTGCCTTCACCAATTAAAGTCTACATGGCTCTAATGCTACAAAGAATAACGACGACGAGGTCGTTGAAAACCCTATCAGTGAAAATCGAGAAACCCTATCAGTGAAAAAAGAAACCAAGGGCGCGTTGAACCACAACGAGCAATTTCCATGTTTCGTGGCCGTAGAGGACTACCGATCCAATTAATGTCATGTAGATGGTCAACTTTGTAGTTTTTCGAAAATTGTTCGATTTTAGCGTCCTTCGGAGTCCAAAGTAGGCACGATTACCAGCCATAATGTGCCTTTGTATAACTCTGCTGGTGTCGTTATCGGCGGTCAGCAATGAGCCAAGATACACGAACTCGTCTACCACCTCGATTTCATCACCGTCGATCTGTCATATTTTCAGGCATTCTTCTCTTTTCAGAGAGTAATAGCGCTATAACCTTAAGGCATACCTATAAGGCTAGGACTAAAGTTAATGCTTAGGTCCCAACCGTTTCATGGGAAACGGAGCATCACTTAACCTTCCTAGATTAGATGCTCCCAACGACTGTATTGTTCTATACACCAAACAGAGCATTCTTTTAACTATTCTCTCCGACTGTTCCTTTCCCCTTTCCTTTGATATCTACTGAAGGCTAGATATGTCCAACGGTTACATAGACGTGGCTAGTTGAGGGATCGAGGAGTGTCTTCATGGAGATTATTGCGTGAAGAGACTTATCAGTAATTGGTTCCGTTTCAAGTGATATGCAATGTCTTTAACGAATTATTCCTCAACGTAGCTCCATCCACGAGGTGTGCAAATGTCAATGCTAATACTAATGTCAGTCTTCCATGGAAATAGCCATTGAGAAAATAGTAGTTGAAGTCCAGAGGTGCCATTTAAGGTAAATCTTGCTCAGGCTACGACAACCAGCGTCGCCATGTTTCAGCCATTTAGTTTAAAGTAATTTCCTTAAATCTTATGGAATACACTTCTTTGGAGAATTCGTTAGTGCACCTTATTGCGAAAGAATAATATCGTTTCATTAAAACCATTGAATTGCTGGAATACAATGCTAAAGAAAATGGACGAAGACGATGGATAAATATTTATAGATCATCCGCTGAAGACACCTAAAGCTAAGGTTCGTTTTCTCGTAAATATTGAGGAGACGTCTCTAGTGAGCTCCGAATGTAATTGTCATTACAAAATCGCCTCGGGAAATTCGGTTTTAAAAAATAGAAAAATAGAATAGGGCAGATCGTGTAGTGAAGCAAGTTCGCATATGGACGAATAGCCACTATCTATTTAATATATACCATAACAGGAAATATATGTGGTAAAACGTGAGGTGTGAATTTCAATCCAATGCCCAGTGACCCATCTCCCAATTCAACCCCAAACGTCCAAGACCAACTCCACCAACCCCAAAAATGGGAAGAAATTGAATCCGCCACCGAGTCGAAGTCACCACCTGAAAAGCGAAAGCAATCAAAACTCAACGATTATTCATTGCGTGTAATTATCCATCCATTTTGAACGCAAATTTAATTTATTTACAACCTTTGGCACTCGCGTTGTCGCCAACTGCTGCTGCGGCTGCTGCTGCTGCTATCGCACATGTAGAGCATTGAGATTGGAACATTGAACTACTTATATACAAGCACCTACCCCCACCCCCACCCACACTCGACTTTCGCACACTGATGACGACCGTCTGCGCAATTACGCCCGCCGCTTTCTCCGATGATAGAACGAATCGATTTTCCACAGCATTCCACCGTTGTCGGTTGGCTTTTCCTCGATGCCAGAGGGAAGCAGCAGCTCAGTTTCGGAAAATCGTAATCTTCCAACTCCCACGGAAGCGACGTTCTGCTTGTTCTTCTTTTCGCTTCGCTGGGAGGAAACTTCCTTCTAACATCGTTTCACTTTCGAATCGACGATGACGATAAGACCAACAGGCAGTTACTCCTCTCCCCCCCCGCCAATTCTTCACTATTGACAAATAAACTTCACCGTCCTCCGCACAGTTTGTAGCGTAATGGCTTCGAAGGCAGCAGTCAAAAGTTCGATATTCTTCAGAGAGGCAACATTAAGTTTAAGCATCAATAAAAGGTAAATCTTAAGTTTGCATGATGTCGTTAACGGGATTCCGGTACGGTTCGTTTTGTACACCTCACTGGTCGTGCTAGGTCGAGCAGCGTCGACAAAAGTCTCAAGTGTTTGTCGTTGAAGATAGCTGGACTGGAATGGAGGCAAGAAACTGAACTCTTTCGAACCTTCATGATTCGATTCGGCTTGGGAATGTTTTGTGTTGAGAGTTGAGAGCTTGTTGGATTTTCCATGAAGTTAGGAAGGAAGGTTTAGGAAATCACATATGATATTCAAGAACGTAAAAATAGACTACACAAGTCCAGCGATATTTCTTAAACTACAAACAACATCAAAGTATCAATTTCCAACATAGTAATCCCCTGCAAACCAGCTTGCACTCCAAAAGACCAATCTAGTCATAAATATGATTCGATTTCCATCAAACCCATCCGGCATTTTCCAATCGCTCTGCATTACTTCCAGTTAAATGGCCAAACCGGTGCTTTCCGGCTGGCAGAGCAGTGCCACACGAACGCACACAGCCAAACAAATCCTTAATTGCCGCTTAAGGGGTGTAGTACCTTACCATCAGTCATCGCACAAAAGCTCGGCAAAAACCCAACTAGCATCATCCAGAGAACAAAAAAAAAACAGCAAACGTCGCACTTAGTTGGAGATAGCGCAGTCCTCCCGAGCTCAGACAGAAAAACACATTTTTCTTTGGCTCCGAGCTTTCCGAAACGACAGCGCTAACCTCCCCATTTTCGATTCCCTATCTACCCACTGGCAGCAGAAGAAGCGACCAGTGTCTCGTTGTTTTCCTTCTGCTTATTCCTTCCCAACAACCATCGGAAACACTAGCCCCATGCGAAGCACCCTGGCGATGATGCCGTAAGAGGAGATTCACCTTCAAGGTTCATTGCTTTACAGTCGTCCATCGTCGTCGTCGTCCGTCGTGGTTTGGAACACCATCAATGCCGCTTCTAATTCTGCTGGATGGAAAAGTAAGAAGAAAGAGAAACTTGCTGTTTTTCGAACGATCCTCATCGAAACGAAAGGAAATCCTTCCCGTTGCACCTCGAACCATACCGCCGCCATCGCATTCCACCGAGTCCTCCTATCCTTGGTGTTTCGTAACTCTGATGGCACCAGCACGGATCGACCGGTTCTCGGTTCTGTGTTACTGACTGAGTGTGGGTGGAAATTTTCACCCGCCCCATTCCGGGGGCAGAGAGGAGTTCGGTTGGCCCTGAGGATCCAGTCAGTGCTGTGTCGACATTTTACATAAGAGAATTGAGTTGGGTGGGTGGCAGAGTCCCATCAGGAAAAGCAAAAAGCTTCCCCCTTGCTGCTCCCACCGGCCATCCCATTGCGAAGCCTGGGTGGTGGGGGCGAATCGAGGGAAGATTAAACTTTTCCATTTATGGCACGCACACCGACACTGGAACACTCCCCCGTAGAGCTGCTAGCGTAGTGTACCGCTTCAGTGTGTATGTGTGCGGTTGGTATCATCTGCCAGATCTTACCTGGCCCTACTAATACAGTCACAGAGAGGATAACAAGGCGGCGGCAGTAGAGAGGGACAGTTTCCTGTGCCGTACCGTCGTCATCGTCGTCGTCTAAGGTGGGATCCAGAAGTGGAGTAATAACTTCAACAGCAGGTGTAACGACGACGACGACGACAATAGCCTCAGAAATGTTTGCAGAAATTTATTTATCTTCATTCTTTCGTAAGACTGTGCTGCCCTCTTTGCCAGTGCCCGTACCGTACCGGTGGATCGTTGTGGTTCTGTAGCCTGGTGTTGATGGAATTTATGGGAGTTTGAGTTTCATTCAATCGATTGGAAAATTTCGCAAGCATAGGTACGACAAATGAAACTGACTGTGAAGGCAAAGTGGATTACCTTTAGCTCAAATCATGAAATTTGAATAGCATTGGCAGAGGCATTTAGTCCGACTAACGAGGGCCTTTATGATTGAAGGTCGATGTTAATTACGTCAATTTCAGTTAGTCAATATCGGAACACGTTTGGAATACAACCATCCGGACGGAAGGAAATTCTTTTGGCAATCAGAATATTTATGGCGTAATTTTTCAATATCTCTTTTATATCTCCTCGGAAATACTCTAAGTTGGCTCTGTGCCAGTACAAATAATGAATTTTCAATATTTTGCCACACAATACTCTTTGCCAAGGGATTTTAAGAAGTTTACTAAAACTCGACCAGGCATCGAACCCTGGCAGCTCTGGCATGAATTAAGAAATACTCAAAGGTAATCCACGCTTCCAGAGGCAAAAAATAAGCAAAAGTAACCGAAGCATGCTTGGAAGCGATGCGAACACAATTAGAAGAACTTCCACAGATGTATGGCTCACGATTTTCGAACGGGAGCATAGGTATATCTTAAAAAAGGTAAGATTGAGCAAAAAGTACAAATTGGTGAGACCATTCCACTCTTGAAAAACATATTTTACCCTGATGAAGAGAAAATGATGAAGAAACCCAAATCTCTTTTGTTTCTGAACCGATTTTCATCATTTATGCCCCAAACGAACCGGTCATGTCTCCAATTTTAAATACTGGACGAAAATTTAAAATTGATCACATGGTTCCGGAGTTATTCTTGGGTAGATGGGGGGGATAGAGTGGGATATTTTTTTCCCAGATGAAGGGCAATTTATCATTAAATTCTGAAAGCGTGCGACGCGTCATACTTCACGATTTAGCGAATCAAGTTCGTTAAATGATATCTTAGTCACTTTGGTCACGTTCGGGATATCCCGGAGATCCGGATCCCCCCCTGGGGAAATGGCCACTTTTTGATCAATTCTGAAACCTAGCTTGCGATGTGTCAAACTTCAAGATTTCGCGAAACAAGTTCATTGGAGGACATTTCGAGGATTCTTGGTTACTTTTGCCATATTCCGGGGTATCCCGGAGATCCCGATTTCTCGACAAAATGGCCACTTATTGATCGATTCTGAAACCTAGCTTGCGACGTGTCAAACTTCATGATGTTGCAAAACAAGTTCATTGGAGGACATTTCGACGATTCTTGGTTACTTTTGCCAATTCCGGGGTATGCCGGAGGTCCCGATTTCCCGACAAAATGGCCACTTATTGATCGATTCTGAAACCTAGCTTGCGACGTGTCAAACTTCATGATGTTGCAAAACAAGTTCATTGGAGGACATTTCGAGGATTGCTGATCACTTTGGCCAAATGTCGGGGTATCCCGGAGATCCCGATTCCCCGGGGAAATAGCCACTTTTCGATCTATTCTGAAACCTAGCTAGCGACGTGTCAAACTTCAAGATTTTGCGAAACAAGTTCATCGGAGGACATTTCGAGGATTCTTATTTACTTTGACCACATTCTGGGGTATTCCGGAGGTCCCGATTCCCCGAGAAAATCGCCACTTTTTGATCGATTCTGAAAAGTAGCATGCGACGAGTTAAACTTCACGATTTTGCGAAACCAGTGCATTGTACGACATTTCGAAGAATCCTAGTCACTCTGAAGACCTTTTTTGTCGATTATTTGGCGGAATCGTTTGGTTCCTAGCCATTTCAAGAAGAATGCCACCTTGGCTACATTCCGGAGTATTCCGAAGGTCCGATTTCCCTGGAGAAATGACTTTTTGATTAGTTCTAAAACCTAGCATTTGCCGTGTCAAACTTCATGATTTAGCTAAATGAGTGCTTTGGAGAAAAATTCCGAGGATTCTTCGTCAATTTTATCACATTTCATGGTATTCGGGAGATCTGATTCTGCAGGGAAAATAGTCACTTTTTAATCGATTCTGAAATCTAGCTTTCGTCAGGTAAATTATTATGGTTTTGAGAAACGAATTCATTGGAAGACGTTCCGAGGGTGTTTAGTCAAGTTACTCAAATAACACAGTGGTCACAAATCGGTGGAGGTAATTTCTATGTGAGTAAAATTAGTCAACATGGAAGTTACCTCCACCGATTTGTGACAAGTGTGGTACCCTGGGGTAGTCACATTCCGGTATTCCGGAGAATCGGAATATACTTTAGCGTTTTTATCTTCGGTAACTCATCGTTTTTTTATGGTGAAACTTATGTTTGTTGTTAATCTTAATTCACTTTTTTTATTTAGAGGTTTTTTTTATTTGGCCAATTCCATTTAGGGAAACATATAGAACAAAGTCTTGGCTGGACGATCGTTTCTTTGTAATGTTCGCATACGTGCTTGCCATAATTGAGTCAAGCTACAAATGTGTTTATGTACTTATTTCGATGACATTGTGAACAACGTTTTACCTTCTTCTTACTTCTCCAGACTCGAAGTTTTCGCAGTCACTGCAACGATTAATTTTGTCTCCCCACACTGATTGCTGCAAGTAGTCAATTTGCATTTTGCACAAATGTGCAAATACACGCTTCTCCATACACATTATCGCATAACAAGAGCAATGTTGAACAGCAGGCAAGAGATTCAACCATCTTGACGAAGCCCCTCTGCGGGATTCGAATAACTCGATAATCCACCCGATATCCTCACGCAGCACTGGGTTTCATCCATTGTAACCTTGATTAGTCGGGTCAGCTTCCCCGGAACGTCCTTCTCAACAACACTTTCTTTTCAGTATAACTTTTTATTGCAAGGGTAAAATTAATGAAACTTTGGGTAAAACTGTTTAGAGTGTACTGTTTACGTGTGCAAAATTTCGTCACAATCTGTCAAGTGGTTATCAAGATGGTTTCCAGCAAGAAGCGCTTTGACAAAAAAATATGGGCGCGGTCGTGGTACATCCAGACCAGTCCCACAGGTTGATCGCAAAACAGTTGGGAATCGACAATTTGACCGTGTCCCGTGTGTTAAAATCGTTCAAGGAGACCCAGCGGAAGAAAAGCGAAGACGACCGACCCCGTGAACGCAAGGAAGGTGAGGGATTACTTCAAGCGCAATCTGAACTATTTGATTCGGGACGTGGTCAAGAAGGCCAACTCTTCCGTCTAGTTTGTCCAGCAGACAATGAAGCGGGCCGGACTTCATGTCTTCATGGTAAGGAAGATGCCTAACCTTACCGATAAACAGAATGCGGGGGCCAAATCCCGCGCCTGGAAGCTGTACCGCGAGTTGTTGGTGCAGCAGAAATCCATCACAATGGACGACGAGGCGTACATTAAAGCGGACGCCTAGCAGATCCCCGACCTGAACACTTTCGTCCGCAATTCCCACCTGGAGGTTCTGAAGAAGGCGATCTGTGGGTGCGACAAATTCAGCAAGCCGTACATAACGACCGGCACCATGACCGGCAAAATATATAAAGAATAATGCCTCCAGAAGCGTCAACTGCCCTACCTCCGGTCCCACGAAATTGACACTCTGTTTTGGCCGGATCTGGCATTACGCGAAACCCGTGATGGAGTGGTACAATGCTGTTTTTGTGCCGAAGGAGGCAAATCCGCCAGAACTTCGCCCAATAGAAACATTCTGGGCGATTTTGAAGGGCAAGCTCCGGAAAACAGGGAAGGCCTTAAAAAAAGACAGGGATTTGAAGAAAGAGTAGATGAAAGTGTGTAAGAAAGATGGCGCAGTGTTGCACCGGATTTGATGAGTAGCGTTAAGTCCAAGGTGCGGGAATTCAGCCAAGAAGAGAAGGTTGAATAAACCAAAAACATAGCTAATATGTGTTTATTTATTCCCTGTGAGCTTCAAACATATCGACTTAAATTGAATTTTTGGTGATAATTTTTGTCTGCATTTTTTTCGAGTACAATCTTTAGGAGCGTTTTTGAAAAAAAGAAGCAGTGCGTCCATTTTTTATATGAACCGAGCTCTGTAAATAGGACAGTACTTGTACTACAAATATCATGAGTTTAGTTCCACTTATTGAAAAGCGGTTTTCGGTAAAGTTATTCTTTAAACTCTTTGATTTGGAGGACATTCTATTTCAGAATTATTTCGTCAGGTTGCGTTTATACTAGCACGAAAATTCAATTTCACTTTGTTTTTGTCAAATGTATCTTAAGATATTGTTATGTAACTTGCTTTACTGTTCATTAAAAATGTGTCGATCAGACATTAGAGTTTTCTGCTATCGGTAAACTTGTTCTGAATCATATATTGAATTCACCAAGCTTCCGGGATCATTAAAATAATTCTTGGACTCTAAATCACTAATTAAATTTGGGAGCGGAAGAATTTCTTCGAGGGGGTTTATAGGGAGAATATTTTTTTTTTGTTGTGTGGGCGCGTGGGGGGGTGGGTGTCTTTTTGTGCTCAGAGTGGTTCTGTTATTTGTTGTGTGCGTGGTGTTCTGGGGGTGGGGGGATGGGGAATTCACGGGGAAAAAAAAAGAATGTTTGTTTTTTACAAAAATGTTATATTTTTTCTCGTTAAATTCAAGCCAAAGTAAACGAAACTGTATTCAATTTTGCATGCAACGGACCCGATCTCAACGAAAATTCGATGAAATTTACATGAAATCACGAGTTCCAGCTAAAGACTGTATTCGATGAAATTTGGACACACGCAACTTTTTAGCGTGTGGGTAAAAAATATTGAAATTTTAACTGAATGTATTTCATTGTGTTGTGTCATTTGTGTAATGAGTTTCGTGAAAATCGGTCGAGTGATTTCAGTGATGGCTTCGAATAATGAAGAAATAGTGCGCCAACAAATTTTGTGCACTCACTTCGAAAACCCAAACGCTTCTCATCGATGGATCGGAAAACAACTCGGAATCGCACATTCAACCGTATCTCATGTGATCAAAACGTTCAAGGACCGTAAGACAACCAAGCGGAAAAATGGTAGCGGCAAAAAACGTGGCACATCAAATCCGGAGAAGGCCAGGATGGCATTGAACCAATTTAAGCGTTATCCCAACATTTCGATCAGGGATGTTGCGAAAAAGGCGAAAGTATCAGTTTGTTTTGTGCAAAGAACAATGAAACGTTCTGGATTACATGTGTACAAGGTCCAGAAGGCACTGAACCGGAGCGATAAACAGAACTCGGTGGCCAAAACTCGTGCAAGAAAACTGTACAGGGAGTGGCTCACAAAACCGTTCTGCATTGTGATGGACGATGAGACCTACATTAAAGCCGACACCAAACAAATGCCAGGACAGGAACACTACGTCGCCACCTCTAAGTTGGCCGTTTCGGAGAGTGTACGGAAGAAGAAACTGTCGAATTTCGCCAAAAAATTCCTTGTCTGGCAAGCGATCTGCGGATGTGGCAAAATGAGTCTGCCCTTCATCACCTCTGGGACCGTCAACGGACAAATCTACAAGGACGAATGCCTCCAAAAACGACTTCTGCCCTTCTTGAGATCTCACGATGGCCCGACACTGTTTTGGCCGGATTTGGCATCTTGCCACTATGCCCGGCCCGCCTTAGACTGGTACAAAGATAATAATGTAGTTTTTGTACCAAAAGACGTCAACCCTCCAAACACTCCGGAACTTCGCCCAATTGAAAAATTTTGGGCAATCATGAAGGCAAAGCTCGTTAAAACTCCAAAACTGATAGAAAATGAACTTGAACTAAAGAAAGTGTGGTTAAAAGTAAGTAAGCAAGTCGGTCCTATCATTGCCCAAAATTTGATGAAAGGGGTCAAGGCAAAGGTGCGGGCATTTGGGTTGGGAGAAGAGGTTCAATAAACCAATGATGTCAAAACTTAACCATTTAGTAGTACTTCATTTCCAGAAAGTTTGAAAAGAATCGGGCTCAAGGAAAATTTTTGGTGACCTATTTTGTGTGTCCAAATTTCATCGAATACAGTCTTTATGTGCATAAGATATCGCTGAAAATAACATGATTTTTTTTTCAATCTTTTTTTTTTTTGTGTCTTGTGGGAAAAAAAAAAAGAAATATTATTTTTTTTTTTTTTTTTGGGGGGGTGGGAAAAGATGAAATTTTTTTGGAAATTTTATTAAAGTTTAATATATTATTTCAAAATTTTCTAATATAATTTTGTGAAGTGTTTATAAAAATGGCAGAAGAAAAGAAGAACAACTACAAAAAAGACCATGATAAAAATTTTCGATCCATCTGGTTGGTCGAAAAAACGATGAAACGCGCCGGAAATAACATACATCAAGGCGGACACATAGCAAAAGTTCTTGATTTGGCCGGCCATCTGTGATGGTGGAGAGATGGGTCAGCCATACATCACTACGGGTACCATGAATGGACAAATCTACCGAGAAGAGTGCCTCCAGAAGCGTCTGCTGCCCTTGCTGCGGTCTCACAGAGGCTAGACACTAGACACGGTTGTTTTTGTACCAAAAGACTTCAGCCCATAAAACAAGGGGGAGGTGGCTCATCATGTTTTCCGACCCACCTATAAGCATCTTACTATGAGGTACCAGATAGAACTCCACCGATTGCCTGTCGATCTGACAAATTTGGAAGACGTCTGAGGATTGAGTTATTTCAAATTATAACAATCCGTCCACTAAAACATTGCGATTGGTTGAGCGGGTTGGAGATAATGAAATCATTGGGTATAGGACCAAGTCTACCCCGGGTGGAGCTAAATCGATGAGCTTGGACATCAGTAAAAGCAATGTTGCCATAGGGCACGATATGCATCTAAGGACTCATATTTTACCGGTTCCCTGAATCGTAGTTTTGGATGGATTAGCGTGGATTGTTCTTTATATTGTATTATAAGACTATTATATGACATGCAACTAAATGAATTATTCTGTAAATTTTAAATGTCAATCCCAATTTCAGTGAGCGAGATAAGGCGCTACCACCTAGGAAAATTATTGCCTGACTTTTGGTTCAAATGCCAAAAGTCCACCCACAGGCAAAAGTAGCATAAACTAATCTTTCTAGCATCTATGCTCCCAACGATAAAATACATATTATCATAAACAGTAGCAGGGTAAATGCACCCTTCTTTTTGGGAAAATTTTCCTTAAACTTTGGAAGAATGCTCCTTAGATGCGTTTGCCCGGTATAATGCAATCGGAGGTATTAACCTTCTGGTTAGCGCTTGCCGGTTGTTTTGACGGGTCTTAAGTTTCTTCAAGATTGTATAGCGAAGCCTTGCTCCGCAATCTTCGAGGTAGTTTTGACGGGTTTAAATTTCATTTTGACGGGTTTAAATTTCATTTTGACGAGTCTTAATTTCATTTTGAAGAGTCTTAATTTCGTTTTGACGGGTCTTAATTTCGTTTTGACGACTCTTAGATTCAGAAACTTAAAACCCGTCAAAACTATACAATCTTGAACAAACTGAAGACCCGTTAAAACACCCGGCAAGCGCTAACCAGAAGGTTAATACCTCCGATTGCATTATGCCGGGCAAACGCATCTAAGGAGCATTTTTCCAAAGTTTAAGGAGCATTTCCCCAAAAAGAAGGGTGCATTTACCCTTTGCCTTAATTAACTCTATATGGAAGTGTTTGGTACGAAAGGTCCACACTTTCTTCCTTCCCTTGATTCGAAGTAGTAGGGAGATTTCAGACACTCTTTCTGGAATCGCTTTATATTTTGAAATCCTTTCTGCGGCACATGCTACGCAGTTGGTCTAACCGGTAACAAGAAAAATTATGTGTTCAAGAAGTCATTTTCCAGGATGCTTTCAAGAATTGGCTGCGGTAGTGTGAGATTAGATTAGATTAGACAGACTTCAACATAAAACTCAAAAACTTCGAAAACTTCAACTCATCGACCTCGCCAAGACTTCGTCCGATTGAGAAGTGTTGGGCCATTATGAAGGCCAAACTTCGTAAAACACCTAAAGTATTTGAGAACGAGTTGCTTTTGAAGAAACAGTGGGTAAAAGTATCTAAAGAAGTCGGACCCACTATTGCCTTAAATCTTACCACTGGTGTCAAGGTCAAAGTGCGGGCATTCGGCCATGGAGAAGAGATCCAATAAACCAATAAAGTAGAAACTTAACCGTAATGTTTCAGGGAATAAGAAAGTTTGAAGAAAATCCAATTGTATCTCAATTTTTTCGAGCACAGTCTTTAATAAATTTTCCGACGTAATAACAAGCGTCAAACCCTTATCTTGGTGCATGGGCAAACGTTGAATAATCTGTTTTCATTTTCATGTGCTCCAGGTCATCCAAGAACTGCTCAGAGTATCCGTCTATAGATTTCAAGACACCGTAACTAATTACTCTCTAGGTGCTGAACTACCCAAATTGGGACGAACGCCAGCAGAGTGTTGCCGAAAGGGGTGCTCGGAAACTCTACACGAACCTGCTAATGAAATACCAGTGCTGCGTCATTGTTGATGGGACGTATATCAAAGAGGATTTTAAGCAGTTCCGGGACAGACAATTTTGCTGCGGATGACTTTTTCAAACGTAAGAAGCTGTCGAAATTCGCTTCGAAGTATCTGATTTGACAGGCTATATGCACTTCTAGCGAACGGAGTGAACCATTCGTGACCAAAGGCACCATTAACGGTAAGAAGAAGAAACAGCTATTCAAATAATGTATTGGGGAATACCTTCATCTTTCAAGCACCGAATATTTTTTGAAAAAATTTAGCATAAAATTTTCCGAAATCAGAAGTTGAATGAGTTGAACACAATATCGCTAGTTTAAGCCTTTGATGTGTGCTGTTTAATATTTTCTCCATGATTTTGAGACGAAGAGCAAACAATATTACAGACTTTTTTTTCCGTTTTAGGTTCCCCATAAATTTTTTTTTTTTAGTTCCTTGATTATCGAGATTTTCAGCTCTGGGCTAGGCTCATCTCCCGTCCTAGTTACTGAAATACCTTTTGGGTATTTTCATAACTTGTTCGGGGGTGAGAATCGAACTCGTGACTTTGGCGTGAGAGGTATGGATGTTAACCTCTACGCCAGGGTCGCCCCGGTTCTCCAAAATGTTCTGATGCTTTTAAAGCCCTGTTGGGTGATAACCACGTATGTAGCTTCGTCCAAAATTTCACAGATCCTTAAGGGGTTATATACCTTTTTCATTTTCAAAAAATCGAAACAAAAATTATTGCTTTATCTTGCAGAACAACTCCTTGAGAACATTTTCCCAAAATTTCATAGAGATTTGAGCAGTAGAAAGAAAGTTACAGCGCTCCTAGCTGCGCGCCTCGTCCCGGCCCCAAACCGGAGTGGCCAGCTTTAAACGCGAATATCTCGAAATGGTGTTTTTTGCAAAATGACTTTGCGATGATACGGATTGGCAAAAAACTACTCAACCGATTTTCTTCAATTTTTTTTTTTAAATGTTCGTAATGAATTTTGTGTGTGCTTGAACGATCCATTTTTCATGCACAATTTTTTATTTCGTCGAAATGATTTTTTTTAGTAAAACCTCTAGCGACCGAAAAATTCAATTTTTGTATAAAACGTTCTCGTATGCACAAAAAAAAAAATTATAAAAACGATCGTTCAGATACACGGAATTACTCTAAACTAATGCAATTTTTTTTATTTTTATGGTTTCAGTTGACCTGTTCGACCTGGGGAGTTATCACCGCAAGGCTCTTCAAAAAAAAAAAAAATAAGGCGTTTAAGGGAAACAGCCACCCCTTAAAAACTATTTAACATTTTTTTCACAAATTTTTGCATAAACATTGTCAACAGACTGTAAGGTCAGAAAATAAAATCATTCATGTAATAAAAAGATTGATACATACCTAAAACAAAATCCAAACTTTCCTATTTGTTTCGACAAAAGAGGTATATAACCCCTTAAACAGCTCATACTGAAAATCAGTATGAGTTTAAGAAGTTTAAGAGTGATTTCAGTGATGGCTTCGAATAATGAAGAAATAGTGCGCCAACAAATTGTGTGCACTCACTTCGAAAACCCAAACGCTTCTCATCGATGGATCGGAAAACAACTCGGAATCGCACATTCAACCGTATCTCATGTGATCAAAACGTTCAAGGACCGTAAGACAACCAAGCGGAAAAATGGTAGCGGCAAAAAACGTGGCACATCAAATCCGGAGAAGGCCAGGATGGCATTGAACCAATTTAAGCGTTATCCCAACATTTCGATCAGGGATGTTGCGAAAAAGGCGAAAGTATCAGTTTGTTTTGTGCAAAGAACAATGAAACGTTCTGGATTACATGTGTACAAGGTCCAGAAGGCACCGAACCGGAGCGATAAACAGAACTCGGTGGCCAAAACTCGTGCAAGAAAACTGTACAGGGAGTGGCTCACAAAACCGTTCTGCATTGTGATGGACGATGAGACCTACATTAAAGCCGACACCAAACAAATGCCAGGACAGCCGTTTCGGAGAGTGTACGGAAGAAGAAACTGTCGAAATTCGCCAAAAAATTCCTTGTCTGGCAAGCGATCTGCGGATGTGGCAAAATGAGTCAGCCTTTCATTACCTCTGGGACCGTCAACGGACAAATCTACAAGGACGAATGCCTCCAAAAACTACTTCTGCCCTTCTTGAGATCTCACGATGGCCCGACACTGTTTTGGCCGGATTTGGCATCTTGCCACTATGCCCGGCCCGTCTTAAACTGGTACAAAGATAATAATGTAGTTTTTGTACCAGAAGATGTCAACCCTCCAACCACTCCGGAACTTCGCCCAATTGAAACATTTTGGGCAATCATGAAGGCAAAGCTCGTTAAAACTCCAAAACTGATAGAAAATGAACTTGAACTAAAGAAAGTGTGGTTAAAAGTAAGTAAGCAAGTCGGTCCTACCATTGCCCAAAATTTGATGAAAGGGGTCAAGGCAAAGGTGCGGGCATTTGGGTTGGAAGAAGAGGTTCAATAAACCAATGATGTCAAAACTTAACCATTTAGTTACCATTTCCAGAAAGTTTGAAAAGAATCGGGAAGGAAAATTTTTAGTGACCTATTTTGTGTGTCCAAATTTCATCGAATACAGTCTTTATAACCTCAAATAAATGCATATACTGTCCTACTGTAAACATTTGGTTTCATTTTGATAACTTTAGTCGATTAACCAGTCATTCTTAAGCGTCGCAATAATTATAGACTCACCCTTTAGGGTTTACGCATTCACAGCTGTTTCGACGAAACCGTCGGCACCGTTACAACTTTGTTTCAAATCGAAGCATGAGTTCTGGGAAATTTCGAGTCCTGTTATGGAATATTCTCCTCTTAAGTAGTAACTATTTCCTTACAAGTATGACACACACAATGTGTCGGAGTAGTTCCAGTTATCCACAAAAATGAATTCCAGCCAACCAATTAATTTGATTGGATGTGGATAGTTGCCTCATCGATGAGCAATATTTTACCATGTTCGCAGGGACTTGAGTTGGATTGTATTCGCAGTGTCAATGAAGCGAAATCATTTTTTTCACAACCTAGAAACGGTCACATTTGCTGAATCGCATCTGGTCCAGCTGGTTTCATTGATATCATCTTGCCATTCACATATAACACATATATCACAAACACTGCCACGATGCCATTCATCATCAGACCTGCCGAAGGTAGTCAATCGGTGAAATATGCTCTTCCATACCATTATTTGACTGGTAATGAATGGATCACGTGTGCCAACAGACCAGATTTTGGGGGTACATTTCTACTTAAAATAAGAGCACACTTACCCACCTCTCTATGTGTACCCCAAATTCCGATGATGGTTTGCACAGAAGAAAAAAAAATAACAAATACAAACCGATGCACAACCGGCGACCTAGAATCGTAGTTCCATGCAGCCAACTGCCCGAAATTTGAGACCATTCCTACCAATGCCAGA
Source organism: Aedes koreicus (assembly GCA_024533555.2). NCBI lineage: Eukaryota > Metazoa > Arthropoda > Insecta > Diptera > Culicidae > Aedes > Aedes koreicus. The sequence continues at coordinate 354,842 of JAHHFK020005245.1, forward strand.
CATTTCCGTTCGTTCTTCGTTCAAAGTAGCATTCGCACTCTCCCCATCCCTAACACCCCCTCGAAATCCACGTGCATGTTGTTAGGTGTAAATTTTTGCCATTTTATATGCCTATTTACAGAATAAATTCGTTTCCAACGTTCTCCGACCTTTACGTATATGTGCCAATGGAGAAATAGAGTAAACGAAAGGTCCTGCTTCCGGGTCCATCCTTACCCCGAACGAGGACGACGATGGCACGCACATACGCATTTACCCGTATCAGCCGGCTATGGTCGGTTGTGGAGCGTGCTGTAGAGAACCATCTCTCATCCGCAAAGTCGGTGAAGAACATAGCAGCTTCGTGGAAGCCCCACCACACACACCCTTCCATACACTTTGCAACGGAATAATGGTGATGATATGGCGTTTTTTGGGTACCTACTTTCCAACTGTTGCATCGTCGTCGTCGTCGTCATTCCCGTAGGCTTTAACAATAACAGCAACGACAACACCACCTCCAACAACAACAACAACAACAACAACAACAGCAGCAGCCATCTGTGGGAGTCTGACTAACGACCTCGGCGCTCAGTCTAGGTCGTTTGAAAAGGCAGAATGCAGTGGCCGGGTTGACTCCACCTCCACTCCCAATTGAATCTAAACGGACAACCTTTTGGAAGCCGCTATCGAATGCCAATGCCACCAGTCAGTGTCGGCTTGCAGGTTGATGATACGGACCGACGTTGGCAATGTTTGTTGTGAATGGCGGGAGGAGACGGAGAAAAGGATGGAGAATACGTACGGAATAAATATAAATAAATAAACACTACACCCGACCAACTGAACAACCGAACGAGGAGATGGCGGCGGAGGTGGTACAGCGATTTCGCTTGAGAGTAAACCGTTGCCCCCCCTCCCGCTAACCAGCCACTCACTCCTGAACGACGAACGGGACATGGACGATATGACTCTTCAACTGCTGCGGCTGGCCCCGGTCGGTGGATGTTGTCCGTCGTTGCACGGAAAGCCGCCGCCGTCGTAGTCGTCGTCGTTGCCATGTTGATGCAGAAGCCACGAGGTAGGGGGGAAAGCTTCACGGGGGAGCTCGCATCGAAACTGGGTCTGTGTCAAGGTCATTGCAAACTGCGAGTTCTCGGCTGGAAATGATGCAACGGAGAGATTGAGACGTGGCGCCAAGATAAGGGGAAAGATTCTCGGAAGACGGTTCATCCTATCATTTCTCCGGTTTGGAAGATGTTATAATGTTGAATGGGTGTGTTAGGTACAAGTTAACTATAATAATTTAGCAATGAACTTGGATGTTATATGTGAATTTTCCATTTTTTTTTCGGTTTGATTACAGTAGGCTTCCGTTTGTGGTAGCAGTCATCCATTGTCTTCAATTTACGAGTTCTCTGCTCTGTCTTTTTTTTTGGAAAAAAAATTTTTGGAAATTGTTTTTGTTGGGGGAAGGTGGGAATTTTTAAAGAAAATTGGGGGGAAAAAAGGGTACCTGGTGATAAGATATATAAAAAAATCACAAAATTTTAAATTTGGGGGGGGGGAAAAATTTTTTTTTTGGGGTTAGAGGGGGAAGGGGGGTGGGGGCTAGCCCCCTCGTGTGGAATGTTTGTAAAAAGAAAAAAAAGAGGTGGTGGTGGGGATAAGGAGTGTATCGAAAAGTAGTTATAAACTTCCAAATAATAAAATAGGCATGAAAACATGGTTAAAATTAACATACTATTTCAGTTTATTATAGCTTAACATGTTTACAAAAGATCCAAACGGAAAAACTAGTCATCATGTTCATTTCTGTAGAATGCCCGTACCTTTGATTTGACACCTGCCATCAAATTCTGCACAGTGACCTTTGTGCACTTCCTGGATGCCGCTGCCCAATTTTTCTTAAAATCGGTCATGTTTTGGGACACTGTACCATCCTTCTTAAATATACGCTTGACTATTGCCCAATAGCGTTCGATCGGTCGCAACTGGGGACAGTTTGGTGGGTTGATGTCTTTTTCTACGAACTTGATGTTATTCTCCGTCAGCCACTGTAGAGTGGATTTGGCGTAATGTGCCGATGCCAAATCTGGCCAGAAGAGAGGAGGGGACTGGTGCTTTCTATACAATGGTAGCAACCTGTTCTTCAAACATTCCTTTTGATAAATCTCAGCATTTATAGTTCCTTTTGTATAGAAAATTGAAGAACGCAAGCCACATGTGCAAATAGCTTGCCAAATGAGCACCTTCTGACCGAATTTCTCCATCGCAACAGTCGTATCTGCGGTTGGCACACGTTCCCCAACAGATTTAGTATAAAACTGCGGCCCCGGTAGCGTTCTTGAATCTTCTTTAACGTATGTTTCGTCATCCATCAAAATGCACTGGTCGACATTGTCCAAAATGCAGCTGTACAGCTTTCGAGCCCTGGTTTTGGCACGAGACTTTTGTTCCGGAGTTTGTTTGGGCACTTTCTGCTTTTTGTACGTCTTCAAGTCATTCCTGCGCTTGATTCGTTGAATCATTCCGATGCTGGTCCTGAACTTCTTGGCTAGATCGCGAGTAGAGGCAGATTTGTTCCGTTGAATATAATCCACAACTTTTTGGTCCAAATCGGGGTTGCTGGAGCCGGGTTTCCGGCCACTTCTTGGTAAATCCTTGAGGGAGCACTCCTTACCAAACTTTTCGATGATGCGTTTTACACTTGCCGGGTGAACATTTACTCTTTTCGCAATCTGGTTGTAAGTAACACCCTTTTCGGTGCACCAAGTGTGCAGAATTTTCTTTTTAGTCTCAAATTCAATTCGCGACATTTTGAATACAACTTTATCAACGGAAATGAATGAACCGAATAATCATTTTTGACATGTAAACAAAGCAAATGGCGCTTACACGCTAAAAATATATACAGTAGTTTATGCGTAATAACGCATCGAATGTTTATAACTACTTTTCGATACACTCCTTACATCTTCTCTGTATAAGAACAGGTGATCTCAATGTTATAATAGGATAACCGGCGGTACGTGAATGCGGGTAAGTAGGGAAGGGGGGGAATGGGTGGGGGAGGTTGAAGGGAGCAGTCAGGGAAATAGGGTGGTGGGAAGGGGGGGTGGGGGAGGTGGTGGGGGGGGGTGGGTGGGGGGGGGGGTGGTTTGTTTGTGGTGTGGGGTGGGGGGGGGTAGTGGGGGGGGGGCGGGGGGGGGGGGGGAAGGGGGGGGGGTAGTGTTGGTTGGGGGGGGGGGGTGGGGGGGGGTGTGGGGGGGGGTCGACAGACCCACTTCTTTCGCACCGAGCCATCGGAAAGATGCTGAAAATTCACCAGTCTACAGTGTCTCGTGTCATAAAACGTTTCGGGGAACATTTTACTGTCGATCGGAAGAAGGTGACTGGTAGAAAAAGTGTTCCGAACTGTGTGAAGGATCATAAGCGAGTGGTTGCTGCCTTTAAACGCAAACCCAACTGTTCCGTTCGAGATGTCGCGAAAAAGCTGCACTTGACCAAAAGTTTCGTGCAGAAAGCCGGGCTCCGTTCATTCTAAGTTCAGAAAGATCCAAACCGCAATGAAAAACAGAATAGGACAGCTAAAACACGTGCGCGTAAGCTGTACACACAAATGTTGACGACACCACCCTGCTGCATCATGGACGATGAAACACACGTAAAAGCGGACTTTAAACAACTTCCCGGCAACCAGTATGTGACTGCGAAAGACAAGTTCGATGTTCCAGAGTCTCTCAGGAAACAGAAAGTGTCAAAGTTCCCCAAGAAATTCATGATTTGACAGGGGATTTGTTCGTGTGGTAAACGGAGCAAGCCTTTCGTGACAGCTTCAACTGTAGATGGTCAAGTATACATGAAAGAATGCCTGAAAACGCGACTGCTTCCGTTTCTCAAAACACAACGTTCCTACAATTTTTTGGCCGGACCTCGAATCTTGTCACTACTCCAAGGATTTTCTAGAGTGGTACAAGACGAATGGTGTCTATTTCGTGCCGAAGGATCTTGATCCCCCAAACTCTCCAGAGTTGCGGCCAATTGAAAAATATTGGGCTATATGTAATGAAGCACGAACTTGGTAAGCATTTTAAAGTTGTCACTACAGAACAGGAAATGTTGAAGTCATGGTTGAAAGCGGAAAAAATGTCAGTTAAAGCGTTGTACAAGATCTTATGCGTGGTATTAAGAAGGAAGTTCGGGCTTTTGGATTTTGTTAAGAAATACAGTGAAATAAAAATACCTAAACCAAGATTATACATTGTATTTTATTCCCTGAATGATTCATGACAATCGGATGAGAGACTTGTTTTGAGGACGAGTTTAAAGTGATACAATTTAACTGTGGACACCCTTTATATAACGTTTAAAGGGAAAAATCCTGAAAACGTGAACTTATTCACGGTCCGTTTTCATTTTTGTGTACACTTTTTTTTCTGTGTACATAAAAAAATGTAGTTCTCTAACTGAATTTTAGGTGAATTTAGATTAAGTGGATCCAAGGATCCAAGGATCCACGTAGCCCTTAGGTGCTAGAATTCAGAAATGACCAACTTCTTCTTTCTTAGCATTTCAAGCTTATTACTTTCACATTTAGGTTTTTGCTTTCTCTCAACTTAGTGTTCGAAATGCACTTCCACAGTTATTAATTGGGAGCTTTCAATGCCAGCAACCATTTTTGCATTATGATGGTTTTGTGACCAGGGAGTCGAAAAATTTTCCTTAACGAAAAATTCCTAGACCAGACCGGGAATCGACTCCAGCCACCTCCCGCATGGTGTAGCCTTGTAGCTGCGCCTTTGCAGACTGAGGTAAGGGAGAAATAACTAACATCATGGCCGAATTTTCAAAGGCTCAAATCTATGAAACTTCAATAAATTCACATGCCAAACTTTAATTGAATTAAAGTGTAATATCTGAAATCGTTGATTTGCGTCTTCGAACATTCCGAGGCAAATCAGACATGATGGCGGTCAATTTTAGATTCTAGCGACCTGCACCTTAACTACTCTTCAAATCATTTTTTTGAGAATACCTTTATCTTTCAAGCACCGAACAATTAAAAATAAAATAGCATTAACCATGGGTTGAACACAAAATCTAGCTAGTTTCAATTTTTTTTGTATTCAATCGAACACCCAGTGGTCGGCAACAGTAAAATGGAAGAAATTTGTTTGCAACAATCCTTTAAGTGACCATTGAAAACAGCTTTAATTCGGAAGCAAGAAAGCGATAGCTCTATTGCAACGTACGGGTTTTTCAACAGAACTGACGCATTCTGAAGAGGTAGAATGTTTAGAATTGAGTAATTCTTATAGTACAGGCAAGTTCTTAAACCTTTCTTTACACTCTAATGCAACTGAAGTGCTGATATATTGTCAGAACTTTGATCGTATGAAAAGCTCATCCAAGATGAAAACAATTTACAAAAATGTAATGAGTTCCTCTTTTTCTATCATATTAGGTACATAAACTAGTGGGAATGAGAGCATTAAAATTGAAGAAATGTTTTGGAATGATTTTTGTGTATTCAGAGACGACCGGAACCATCAAATGGCACAAAGGAGGTGGTGTCTTCATTGCGATTTCATCTAAATTTAATTCTGAACTAATTCCCTCTACCAAATTTAAAGACTTTGAACATGTGTGGGTTAAAGCGCAAATAGCTGGTGAAATTCATGTGTTTGTGTCTGTGTATTTCCCACCTGATCATGCTAACAAGAACACATACGAAGCATTTTTTCAAAAGGCTGAAGAAATCCTCTCGGATCTTTCCCCTGAGATCAAAGTTCATGTATATGACGATTTCAATCAACGCAATGCGGACTTCATTTCTTACGTTAAAAATGAAGGTATTATGCTTACAGTCGTTGGGGACAATGTGACATTGCAGTTAATTTTTGACCAAATTGCCAGCCTTGGATTTAACCAAATTAATCATGTAAAAATCAAAACTGTTATTTAGATTTTTTGCTGACAAATATTCATGAGGATTTTTGTGTTAATGAATGTCTGATACCCTTATGGAAAAACGAAGAAATAGAAAATTCATACTGCAAATGAATATTTATTTTATTTGTTCATGACAATCCACGGCCCAACGACTATGAATATGAGGAAATCTTTGAATACAACAAAGCTAATTACGAGAACATACAAATTAAGCTAAATTAAATCAACTGGCAATCAATCATACGAAATGAAGTACCCATCGAAAGCGCAGGTTTTTATTTGAAATAATTAATGAGTACGTACCTCTTAAAAGAAAAAGACGGAGATATTACTCCAAATATCCAATATCGTTCAACAGGAATATCATTAATTTGAAAAATCGGAAGCAAAAGGCTCACAAAATTTACAAAAAATACAATTCTAGTGTCAATCTGCAAAATTATCTGAATATCTGTGATCTGCTTAATTCAGCAATCAATTCCAAACTGGAAGAGTATAATTTCATAACAGAGAGCGAAATCAAATCATGTCCAAAAAAGTTTATCAAGTATGTCAGAACAAAATTAAAATCAAACAACTTCCCTTCAAAAATGCATCATGATGGCAAAAACGCTGGAAACACGGGTGAGATTTGTGGCATGTTTGCAAAGTTTTTCCAAGCAATTTACACGAAATTTTCAGATGATGATCGCGATCTAGATTATTTTGCATTCTTTCCTGCATCTTCAAATGAGATTAGGGTTAGTCAGGTACATGTTCAAGACATTCTTGCTGGTTTGAAAAATCTTGATGCTGCGAAAGGTGCAGGACCTGATGGAATCCCTCCAGCATTTATGAAAAATCTTGCATTTAAACTAACTTCGCCTTTATTTTGGCTCTTCAATTTGTCACTTGATTCTGGTCAGTTCCCAAACATTTTGAAGGATAAATTTCTTAAATGGATAAAGTCATATTTAACAAATCGGCAACAAGTAGTCAGTTTTAATGGGAAAAAGTCACACCCTGTTCATGTATTACATGGAGTTCCCTAAGGCTCGCATTTAGGACCTCTACTTTTTATTTTGTTTGTCAATGATATGTCTTACATTCTTAAGCAGGTCAGAATTCTCATCTATGCAGACGAAATAGGGGAATGTGCTCTAATGTGAGTCTATGGATCTAGATATCGGCCTATCGTTAAAAATTGCCCGTGTGTAATTTTTCTTTATATTGATATGTCAGTGAAACAATACTACTGTATATTTTTGATTTTCAGGGTAAAAATAGTGAATTTATATTTACTTCGAATTTTAAGCATAGGCCGAATCCTAGATCCATAGACCCACATTAGTGCACCTTCCCTAACACTATTTATGGAAATTAAGAATGATCAAGATCATGTAATTATATACACGAAATATTATTCTTTGACATATGGTGCAAGAGAAGCTTACTAGAGATAAACGTTAAGAAATGTAACATAATTACTCTCAGTAGAAAACGAAAAAAAAAAAACACAAATTACTGTTTCTTTAGGAACTAAAATTGTAGAAAACTGCGAGAGAGTCAGAGATTTAGGTGTTATTGTAGATTCTAAGCTTAATTTTATCGATTATTACAACACAATAATCCATAAAGCAACCAATATGCTAGGTTTTATTAAACGTTTTGATCAAAACTTTCATGACCCATATACGATCAAAACATTGTACGTTGCATATGTCAGGTCTATTCTAGAGTATTATAGTGTCATATGGTCTCCTTTTATGAAAACACAAGAAGAACGATTAGAATCAGTACAAAAACAACATTTCCACTTTCGTCTTACGAAGCTTATTGACATTCAAACTCTTATTTATCATGATCTCTTTTGTTAACGATATTGTATCACATCGCATTTCCTCCCCTAACTTATTATGTAGTCTAAATTTCTACACCCCCTCCCGCCATTTGAGGAATCGGAACTTGTTTGCGTTAAATACCAATCGGACAAACTATGCGAAATTTGGACCAATTAATAGAAAGATGTCGCTCTATTCTGAATCAATTGACTTAACACGTCACGTAGTAACCTAAGACATTATTTAATTTCTAGGCGATCTTTAAGAAGATAGAACTAAGTGTATATATGTAGTCTACGATCGGTTGACGAAATAAATAGTCACGCTCATTATAAGGTTACTTTCATATACAATAAACCCCGCATGTAAACATTATCGATACCATTGGGATGAGGGTACTGAAACACGCTTCCAGATATGACAATTTATTATTTCCAAACCAGGCACGTATTTGGTTTTATTTGAAATATTAATAATCAGATAGATCTCACCAAAGGCCGCCTTTGAAAAAGGACTACCTTGTAGATAAGCCGCCCGTTAGATATGCAACCAGCATTACGAAAACGAAGATGAGTTTGTGTACTTGAAGTTATGTGAAAGCCTCGCTCGCGTGTATCTGTGTTGGCTTTGTTCGTTGCTTCTGGTCAGCAAATGGCTGTTTTCTTCATTGCAGTGGTCCGCTTCTCATTACAAACAATTACTCCACACTCTATCGAAAATTTAAATCCCCCGATATGGTGCGACTCTCAATCGAACTTCATCTTCTCTTTTAAGTATAACAGCAACAACAATCATCAATTCACTCGCGGCAAAAGCGGAAAACCACATTCTCTCCGTCTTCTGTCACGGAAGTTCATCGAAAAATCGACCGGGGATGCACACTTTCACAGTTGAGCGAAACCCGTTCAGAAGCACTTTGATAAACTTTCGATGTCAAGTTTACAAAAAGTTCAACTGACAGAGAACATGAGAGCAATATATAACAATATTAGAATAAAGCCTTTTTCCGTTATAGGTTCTCCAAAATGTCATGAAGTTAAGATCTTCACGCCCTGTTGACTCGATACGGAGTGATAAACACGTTCGTGACTTATCCAATATTTCACTGAACCCTAAACTGCTAACATAATAGCTTTTGAATCCTATAATGGTTGCAATTAGATCTCCTCATTATGCTAGCTCCGGATCTTGCCAAACTAAAGGCACAATAAGGCTTCGATAATATCCTGAGAATCTGTATGAGTTTGAGAATTTTGGAGAATAGACTATTGACAGCATACACGTCATGAAATGAAGTCAACCAGATATTTGTTGCACTCCAAAATATTCTGGAGTTCAGACCTTGAAGATCAGGGGGGTCAATTAAGTCTTGAATTCAAGAAAGCCTTCTGATATTATGAAGATAATCAAATCCTTTCAATAAGATATTTGGCGCCCACCAAATTATTCTGAAGATATGAGTTTAAAGCTATCGGCTGGTAAATGACTAGACAATGCGTAAAAAGACACTTCCGTGTTGGCAGGTATAAAACAGACCCCTCTGTGGTCCTTTGCCTTTTGTCCAGTAGCTCCTTTCCCTTCCTTCCCGTGGCGCCAGCTTGGGTACGAGTAACCATAGGAAAGATTCGGTAACCAACCTCTGTGAGACCTTGGTCCTATGCTAACAGGGAAGATCTCCATCCGGGCAGATTATCCAAGCGTCTGTATCCCATGTTAGGGGCGGCTCAAAATAGCGTCTGCTCTCCAGGTGAAGGGCGGCTGCATCCGAGTGTCATTCGTGAAGGCTCAGACCATAAACAAACTCTTGCACGATGGTCCTCCGGTGAGACAGAGGTTTTGATGCAGACCTTGCGAGCCGGCATCGAACAAAACATACACAATTGTAACGAATTCTAGGAACGGATACTAGAAAACTTGGAACGAATTAATCGCCATGTATCAAAGCAACGAAAACGGGGTTTTTGCTTTTGCTGCGTCGTTCTCGCGGAAATAAAATTAAAAAATATTCCTTCATTCAACTAAAATAAATGGTGCAATTATAGTTTTTCCGAGTGCTTTGCGTACGACGTAGTGAATGGAATCCCTCTCATAGTGTGTTATGGTCGTGTATCTTGAGATGGATTGTTTTTTTTTGTGATTTTAGTGACCCGCTCCCGTATCCGGACGAGCTTTCCAGCATCATATAAGGAACATTGGTGAGGTCGTTTTATATTATCAAAAATATACCTTAACTATATACACGCCAGGATCAAGAATTTCCATTTTTGATTCTGGAAGTGTGAAAACTCTTCACATATCCATTTGATGTGTGAAGATTTTCATGCGGGGCTTATTGTATATGAAGATGACCTCAGAATGTACGTGTAGGAACAGGCATTCTTGAAATGGGTCGTTGGATTTTCAAATAGAGCTGTCACCTTCAATCTCCAGGGCTAAAAATGTTTGCTCATAGTGATCACATAAAACTTATTGAAGAAATGCAGACAAGTTTCTTCCATAAAAGCACTGCCGGTCAGTGGGAGATTGATTGTAAAGACACAGACACACACATGTACCAAAGCAACGAAAACGGATTAACGATTGGAAACTCGGAACATGGAATTGCAGATCGCTCAAGCTTGTTGGAAGTACTCATGTGCTTTCTGACCATAAATTCGACATCGTAGCGCTGTAGGCAGTTTGTTGGGAGAGAAAAATGGCCATGGTGTTTACGCCATCTACCAGAGCTACGGAGAATCGGACGAGTGCAACACAGCTTTGTTGGGGAAGATAAGGAATGTGCGTATTGAGGTTTAAGGGTCATTTCTTCAACATAAGCATAATTAATGTTCACTCCTCCTGTCTTGGAAGCTCTGACGACGACAAGGATGCTTTTGACGAGCAGCTGGAACGTGAATACGCTTATTACGACATCAAATTTGTCATCGGGGACTTAAACGCACAGGTTAGTCATGAGGAGGAATACGGACCGGTAATTGGCAAGTTCAGCGCCCATGCACGAACAAACGAGAATAGCCTTAGACTTATAGATTTTACCACCTTCAAGAAGATGGCCCTACGTGGCACGTACTTTCTGCACAGCCACTGACATCGGTACACCTGGAGATCACCACAACAAACTGAATTGCAAATCGATCACGTTCTGGTTGATGGAAGACACTTTTCGGACATCCTTGATGTGAGAACCTATCGAGGCGCTAACGTCGACTCGTATCACTATTTACTCATGGTAAAATTGCGCTCAGAGGACATAACAGTTGCAGCGAAAGAAGAGGAAGCACCAGCTCCAACTATGAATGACGTTAAGAAGGCCATCAAACAGGTAAAGAACAATAACGTAACTGGTAAAGATGGTCTCACGCCAGATCTATCATATTTGGTCCTGGAAAACTGATAAGATTGATGCACCGAGTGATTGTCAAGATTTGAGATAGCGAACACCTATCAGAGAAATGGAAGGATGGAGTGATTTGTCCAATTTATAAGAAGGGCGACAGATTTCAATCTGAGATCCTCGATCCTAGAGATCCTAGAGAGATACCTACAGAGCGATCAGGATCACTAATGTCACTTACAAAATCCTTTCCTAAATAATCTTTCGTCGATTATCGCCGTTAGCACACAGACTTGTTAGTTATTATTGGATCGGATTTACGGACGGCCAATCAACATCCGGCCAAATATTTAGGTTACGACAGAATGTCCAGAAATGTCTAGAGCATCAGGTCCCAACCCAATTCAAAATCGCATATGATTCGATAGATCGAGCAAGTCCATGGCAAATCATGCACAGAAATGACTACCCAGTGAAGCTTATAAAACTGATACAGGCTACGATGAATGAGGTGAAGTCTAGTGTTCGAATATCAGGCGCACATTCAGAATCATTCGAATGCAGGAGAGGATTAAAGGGTGTCTCACATCAAATTGCATCACGGAAAAAACGCTGTAGAAAATTACCAATTGGGTATTTTCTCTTGAAAACTTGGGTAGAAGAAGTTGAGAGTGTTTTTTTGTTGTATTTTTAACGCTTTCAGTTTTTCGAAAATTGGAAAAAAATGTCGTCACCCGAAGGGCAACGTCGCGAATTGATTTTGCGCAAGCACCTGGAAAATCTTCAACTCTCCCATCGGGACATCGTGCAGTCAACGGTGAGTCGTGTGATTAACCGTTACTACGAAACTCTGAACAACGAACGGAAAGAGAAATGCGGTCAGAATAGATGTTCTATTAGTGATCAGGATCATAAGCGTGTAGTGAAAGCGTTTAGTCGGAATCCTAATGCTTCGGTCAGGGATGTGGCCAAAAAGTTGAATCTGTCAAAGACTTTCGTTCAGAGAGCCAAGGACCCGGAGGGACTGCATAGCTACAAAGTGCAGAAGGCTCCAAATCGTGACGAACTGTACACCCAACTGTACACCCAAATGCTAACGAAGCCTCATTGTCTCATCATGGATGATGAGACTTACGTCAAGGCGGACATTCGGCAGCTTCCGGGGCTACTGTTCTTCACCACCAAGCACAAGTTTGATGTTCCGGAGGAAGTAAGGAAGCAGAAACTTTCAAAGTTTGCTAAGAAATACATGATTTGGCAAGCGGAGTGTCTACAGAAGCGTCTGTTTCCTCTGTTGAAGCAACACGAGGGCCATACGATCTTCTGGCCGGATCTAGCTTCGTGCCACTATTCAAATGTTGTCCTGGAGTGGTACGAAGCCAACGGGGTCACTTTCGTATCGAAGGACATGAAGGATTATGGAGCAGGCACTACGGAAGCATCCCAAGGAGGTCAAATCTGAGGAAGGCATGAAGGAAAAGTGGGTTTTCGTACAGAAGAAGCTGCAGCCAGATGTTTTACAGAACATAATGAGTGGAGTTAAGCGTAAGGTGCGAGCGTACGGTTATGGTATTGAAGTTGAGTGAAATAAATAAGCCAAAAGCTTACTAATAGGTAATTTTTAATTGTCTGAAAGTTTGAAAAGGATCGGTCAACTAGGTAATTTTATACAACGTTTTTTCCGTGATGCAATTTGATGTGGGATACCCTTTAAGATGGTTTTTCCTGCTTGTTGTTCAACATTGCGTTGGAAGGTGTTGTACGGAAAGCGGGTCTTAACATGCGGGGCACGATGATTAATAGATCCGGTCAGCTCGTATGCTTCGCGGATGGCATGGATATTGTCGGCAGAACATTTGCGACAGTGGCTGACCAATACAATCGACTGAAACGCGAAGCAGCACGAATTGAACATGCTGGCAGGTGGCTCCGAGCGCGACAGGATCCATCTTGGTAGTAGTGGCACGATCGACGGTGATGAATTCAAGGTTGCCGAGGACAATGATGAGAGCCGCCCAATTCGGAGACGCATCTTCACTGGAAGCCGTGCCTACTATGTAGTCCGTAAAAAAATGTGCTCAGGAAAACATCAACCCCGTAAAGTGTACACTCTATACAAGAAGTTGATAAGACCAGTTGATCTCTACAGGCATGAGACGTGGATGATGTTCAAGGAGGATCAGCGTACGCTAGGCGTGTTTGTGCGTCGCATGTTACGGACTAGATGTATATGGAGGTGTATATGTAGAACTAAACGCAACTAAACGGTGAACTCACCATCCAGAGAGTGGCAAAGGCTAGCAGGATCTGATTGGCTGAGCATGTCGAAAGGATGCCTAAAAACAAATCGACCAAAATGGTGTTCGCCTCAAACCCGGCTCGTACAAGACGCCTGTTTTTGACTATTTCTGTCAAATTTCTGCTGAAAATGCACGTTGCTAATATGATTGTGCGACTCTAGGCCCAGCGAATTAATTTTTGTTTTCCATAACAAATAATTTCTAGACCAATCCGAAATTGAAGCCAGCGGCTTCCAGGCATAATGTTCTATCTGCGCCATTGAGGATTGAGACAGAAGAGGGCCCAACACTCACATGAAAGAGAAAGATTTAAAATTATAACTATAGAAGATCATCGAGTATCCCAGATGCCAATCGTTTCAACAAATTTCCAAAAATCGTTAAATTTCCATAGTTCCAACATGGCTACCTAATGTTCATTATATTAGTTGCAGTCAAGTTTCAATTCAAGGTTGAAGCTAGGAAAAACAATACACAGTAAATTGAGATACCACTATGTGAAATGTTGTTATTGAAAATTAGAACCAAGTTCCAATGTTCTCAAATTTCTACTATAAATTAAGAACAGCGTTTTCTTGATAGTTTCAAAATTACCAAATTGCCTGTTCCAATTGAGATTGAAATCTGCGGGAAATGAAACATGATCACATTTAATACCCAGCACTACAAAACGGCTAGCTATCCTGAGCAAACCCTGCACATAAAAAACCCTAATATTCAATTCCGGTAATGTGTGGGCAACCAGCAAGGCCATACAAACAAAAGGATAAAATAAAATATAAAAGTAATAAAATTCGGACGCAAACAACCACAATCGAACCCAATCGGTTAACAAGCAATAAGAACACAAAGTACACCAGCTTACCCCTGTCATTTCTCCATCGTTTATATTTGGCGTCGATGATTGGCTCGGTCGCGTTGGATACTGCAAATAATTAATTAAGAGAAACGAGGGAGAAAAAAAAAAATACTTGCATAAGTAGAATGCATTAAATTTGCGAGCGCTTCACACCTTCCCTCCGCTCGCCAGCTTGCATTTTTTGTTTTCGATTTGCGCGATGCACGAAACAGAAGGGCATTAATTAAAACATAATTAAGAATTAAAAATTATGAAGTGTGCATGCGAGTGTGCGATTATGTAAAACAGAAAAATGAAAACGAATGGAAAATATATTTAAATGTAATATTATTTTTTTCGATTATCGTGAAAAGTACCCGAATAGCAAGGAACCGGATGTGTACCAGAAACCCAGCAGCGCGAAACCGCATCAAAATGTGCCCCAGTTCAAGCCAGGCTAGTTGCAGCTGACCGACCGAACATGCGACAGAACAATGCACACGGCGCTTGGACCGCAATAGAGCACCAAAACCCAAAACCCGGTCCCAACGATGGCGACGATGATGATGATGAAAACAATGACAACGCCAGCGACGGCGCGGTCAGCACTGAAATCGATTTAGTGCAAAATTAAAAACAATAACGTCAAGCCAACACCCACACCCCAATCGGACAATTGCTGCGCAGGGCGGATACTTTGTGGGTCCCAACGAGCGGAGGAAAAAAAGTGAATGGGTACTGGAGGGGAGGGGACGAAAAAGGCCAACGTTCACCGACCGCAGAATAAATGTTATTGCTTAATTTGATTGCAAATGCATCGGATAGATGAAAGGATTATTCAATTATACTGACATCGATTCCAATTTTGAAACATTAACTTGGTAGAACCGGTTGGAACGGTCAGAACGGTTCGATTTATTGGGACGATAGGACAGGACACACGTCCGTCGGGTGTGTTGCGAGTTCCATTTGCACGAAAGCGACTATCAATGATCATCTTTAAATTTTGAATGTTGTTCAATCCGCAGATGACAAGCTTTCACCGCGATTCCAAAATTGGAAACTTTCAACGCACACACGTACATGATGCTGAGCAGTTTTGGGACTCAAGATCCCGATCTGGATCGTCAGCTCTGCAATCACGGAGTGCTAATGTCTAGACCGCTAGAGCAGGAGCGACACTGATCCAGTCATCAGGTCTTTTGGGATGGAATGCAAATTGCGTTATTACTAAAGACTTTACACGAACAAAATGAGACAACACGATGAACTTGTTACTTTTTAGCGTGTGGGTAAACTTTTATGAAATTTTAACCAAAACTAGTTAAGAGTGGGATGTTGAAGTTGTTTCGTTAATTTCACCGTAGTAGCACAAATCATTAAGTTCATGAACTTGCACGTGGTTATCAAGATGACATCAGAACAAGAGCAGATCCGCTAAAAATGTGTGCCGTCGTGGAAAATCCGATTGCGTACCACAGATGGATCGGAAAACGGCGCTGTCCCGGGTTGTAAAGTCACTCAGGAGACCCAGACGACCCAGCGTTGCACAGTGATTCCAAGACGGAAAAAGTCGAAAAATCAACTTCCTCATTTTACAACATAAATATTTTTTGAATTTTGCTCACAATTTGAAATTTCTTTTTCCAAAATTTTATGAAGATTAGATGAAAATTGTGCTCTTTAAGATATTTCAAAGTATGGGTCCTACATGGTCGTAGGTTTTTATTTTGAAGTAAATTTACATGCAACGTGAGAACGAATTCACTGTAGTTACTCCTTTTCCGAGTTCGACTAGTCACTGCATGGTCCTCCGTATCATCCAGAATATCTGAAGAGTTGTGTATCACTTTCGTATTAGAGTGATGCGATTTTTTCCATACATTTTGACAAAGAAAAAATATAGATTGCTTGGGAAACCGACTACTGATTCAAGGACCGAGATGTTTAAGGCGAATCGATCCTACGTTCCGGCTCCATGGAAAAATGCATTGGCACTTCGCATTTTTGAAGTGATAAATCTCAGTTATTGTTGTCATTTCAAATTCAAATTCAAGGAAAGCATGCTGATTAAGTTTTGATATTGTTTATCATCCAGAAGCTGATATTTCAAACCCGAAAAAATGCGATCTTGATAAGGTGAGTTGAATGGTTTTTAACGGTTCAACGGTAATCGGTTCAAAAGTTGATTTTCCAAGCGATTTGTAAGGTCTGTATCCACATTAATCCGGACACCTTCAAATCATTGTAACTTTTGAAATATTGCACGTAGGAATGAAAAATTTCACTGTGGTATAGCTGAGAGTCTATGATGAAAAAGACTATGATTGATGTTTACATTTCATGTTTAGTATTCAAGAAGGCGACGAAAGAAAAACAAGTGCGCGAGTGAATTTTGTACGGGCGTACGGCAAATCCTGACTAGTCCATACGGGACCATGCAAAAATATTGGATTTGCCTAAATCCACTGTTCACGATGCGCTCAAATCGTTTTCGGAACGTTTGACGGTGAAGAACCGAAGAAGTGGAAACCGAGAAGTGACAACAACATTGGACGCGCTGATCCTGTCTTGGACCGAAAGGTGAAAAGGATATTAACGAAAAACCCAAATCTCTCCATTTGAACGGTGGCTCGTAAAATAGGGATGTCGCCTGGTTTTGTCCAAAAATCAAAACAATGTATGGAACTTAACTCGTATAAAGTAAAAACAGTTTCAAATCGCAACGACAAACAGAACATAGCAGCAAAATCACGGACTCGACGTTTGTACTGCGAATATTTGACGAAGTTTACAACTTATGTCCTGTAGGATTTCAAGCATCTTCCAGGGCTGGCTTTTTATTCTGCTATGGCCAGAAATGCTACAGCTGAGCATTTCAGAACGAAGAAGGTATCGAAATTTCCCAAAAAATACCTTGTGTGGCAAGCAACTTGCACGTGTGGCAAAAAGTGTAAATCTTTCGTCACTACAGGCACAATCAACAAGGAGATCTATCAGAAAGAGTGTTTGCAGAACCGATTGCTACCTTTCATCAAAAGTCACAAAGAAAATGAAGCGATGAAGCGGAAGCTTTTAGGAAAGAAGCAAGGAATCAAAGACATCCAACACTTCCAGCAAATCTGGACAAAGACGGCTTCTACGATTTCTGAAGAGTCTGTACAAACCCTAATGGACGGAGTTAAGCGCAAAGTTCGAAAATTTTATGGAAATACCGAATAACTATGTTTTGTCTTAACGAATTGTTAAAACACATCCCATGAATCTGAAATAAACAACTACGACGGAAATATAATGCGAAATTTATGTTTTATTCATGTTTTGAGTTGTCCAGATTATTACGGATACAGACCTTATACCCATCTTTTGTAAGAGCGGTAAAATAGATAAATGCACATGTTGGCATAAATCATTACAATCATTTTAATGACTATAAATCGTCTAAGTGAATCGTCTATTAATGAGAATTTACATGAAAATTGTAGCCGCCTCCAAAACAATAAAAACTGGACATTTCCATGCTTGATTTTTGTAGAAAGATTATTTTTTTATATTCATACATTTTCTTAATACTAAAGGGTGTTTCGATCAAAGTTTGATCGACTTAAACTTGACGCAATTCCTTTCATCGTGCATTAAAAAATTTGCACACCCCTCATTATGAAGATGTGTGCGTGTAGCATCATGCCTCTATTTTGATTTTGAGATAAGCACTTCAGTTATCAAAATGTCGTAGAAGGAAGAGAAGCAACGCATCAAAATTTTGCACGAGCATGGTGAAAATCCAAACTACTCTCACATCTTGGACTGATACTTGATCAAAAATTAACTTTTAAAGATCACATTGAGGGCATTCAAGCCAAATGTAATAAATATATAGAATGTTTATATCCTATTATAAACAGAAAATCCAAACTTTGTTTAAAGAACAAACTTCTAATATTCAAACAAATCTTTAGACCGGCCATGCTTTATGCTGTGCCAATATGGTCTAGTTGTTGTGCTACTAGGAAAAAAGCACTTCAAAGGATTCAGAACAAAGTTCTGAAAATGATTTTGAAACTGCCACCCTGGTTCAGTACTATTGAATTACATAGAATTTCAAACGTTGAGACTCTAGAAGAAATGTCCAACAAAATAATTCATAATTTTAGACAAAAGTCATTGCAGTCTTCAACTGGAATCGAAAGCCAGACGCTACAGTGACGACAAAAAAAAGTTGCCGCTGTTTCGAGCGGAACCCCAACCTCTCCGTTCGAAATGTCGCAAAAAAGCTGGGAGTGGAGCCTTCAACCGGAAGTAGAGCTAAAAAACGAGCTGGACTGTCGACTTACAAGAAAGTGGTGACTCCAAATCGCGACGATGAACAAAACACGTCGGCCAAAGCACGATCACGAAAGTTGTACACGACGATGCCGACGAAGTTTGATTGCGTGGTACAGGACGATGACACTTACGTCAAGGCAGACTTTAAACAGCTTCCTGGACAGGAATTTTATACGGCAACCGGACGGGGAAAGGTGGCAGATATTTTCAAACACTTTAAACTGTCAAAGTTCGCGAAGAAATATCTGGTGTGGCAGGCCATCTGTACCTGTGACTTGAAGAGCAACGTTTACATTGCGACCGGAACCGTCAACCAGGAAATTAATGTGAGCGAGTGTCTACAAAAACGTCTACTGCCTTTCCTGAAGCGACACAATTGTTCCGTTCTATTTTGGCAGGACTTGGCATCTTGCCATTACGGAAAAAAGGGCATGGAGTGGTATGCTGCCAACAACGTTCAAGTGGTGCCCAAGGACAAGAACCCTCCCAACACGCCAGAGCTCCGCTTAATCGAACAATATTGGGCCATCGTCCAGCGGAACCTTAAGAAGACTCAAAACGCTGTTGTGAGCGAGAAAAAGTTCAAGACAAACTGGCGTTCTGCGGCGAATAAAGTGGACAAGGAGACTGTATAAAATCTTATGGCAGGTGTTAAACGAAAAAACCCGCAATATACATTCTGTAAAAACTTTCTGTCGCAAGTGATAGAATACTCTACGGTATCCAAAATAAAAATTCCTTCCGAAATTCATTCATTTCCATTTCCCAGACGTGACCAAACCCGTACTCGTACTGGCCAATTAACTCATAAACTATTCAACAGTTCACCCTCCAATCCGAATAGAAAAAGAAAAAGAAAATAAAACAAAATGCTATCGGGACGTATTGTCGGCGGTCAAAGTCGATCGGAATTCAATTTCGGCATGTGCGGGGTTGTCCGATTGAATCCAACTCTCGGGCAATGGCAAAACTCAATCGCCGCTGAGCGCTCGCCGTCACATCAAAGCGTCCATCGCAGTTGGTAGTCAAGGATCGTTGATCCGAATATTCCGCTATTTGACGGTGGGGGTTCGCTCCCTCGTGAAAATACAAACGGGACGGGATTTCACAGTTTAAAACACATAGTGCAGCGCATCCGCTCGAGATTTGTGAGCACTTCCGAACCGTCGGAACAATGTGGATCAGCAATGCGCCTCCTCCTCTTGGCATGTTATTCATGAAGTCGTAGGATTGCACGGTCGTCACTCTCGCTCTCATGCTTTGCTTCCGCACCGTGGCGCTTGGTTCGTACATAAAATCCAATATATCATCGGGAATGGAAGGCAAGCATTTTCTCCGAAACACCATCCACCGTCCCGACGACGATGACGACCGGCGTATGCGTGTTGGAACGGTAAGTGGGTTTTCCCGCCGCTTCTGTTATGGTAACTGGGTTGTCGAGTTCGTGACGAACACAAAAAAGGAACGATGCGACGACGACGACGTCGCATTCCGCAAAGTTGGCCCATTGAAAGTGAAAACGATATAAATCTCACTTCCATGTTATTCCCCTTTGCACCACCGTGTGCCTCGTAGCGCGCTGTAACCACCAATATTTCATTTTGGACTGATCCAATTTTCGAGGTACGAGAGAAGCCGGCTGGTCTGCTCCCACGTGCATCCATTTGTATTGAAATTGCCAAATTTCGGAATCGGTTCTCCCGTGCGTCAACCCCCTCTCCAACTTAACGATCACTTTTGCCATCATCGTCGTCGTCATGAATGTTAACGGGAATCGAGAGTGAAAAATAGACGTGTTACCGTCTCCCTTCGACGTAGGCCTGAACGACCAATGTGTGTGTGTGTGTGTAGATTAAAATGAATATATGCATGCAAAAACAAACTCGGCTATCGTAAACTTCAAATCAGCTGATCCAGTGCTCTATATTTTGTTGTTTGGTTTTTTTTTTCGATTCGGGTTGAGTTGTCTTGGTAGGTGTATATTTTCACACGGTTATGTTTTTTTCTGTCGTGGGAATGGCGGCGGTAAAAGCAACAGTCCATTAGTGCGTTGATTCTATTTTCGATTAATATAATTCAATATACGTCTATTTTGCAACACAACGATTCTTTTTGTTTAATTCTCTTCATCGATCGTCGGAATTTGTTTTCCGCAGTTTTCAGGAATTACGGAAATTAAGAGCGTCGTCTGATACCAGGCCAATGCCAGAGAAGCATATTTCATCAACTAAACTCTCGTGAAATACAGTCAAAAAGTGATAACTGTTAACAATAGCACAATAACATCATAATGAAAAATACGTGCTCTTTTGAGTACATATAATAGTAATTTTAAAATTTTGTCATTGCCAGAATTTGTATTCTACATATTTATACTGTAAGGACTGGTCATTAAATAAAGTGGACACCTGTTTCTCATAGGAAAATATTTATATTCGAACAAATTCATAAGTCAACATACATATGACCGAATTCACGTGAGTTTGAACATTTACTTCTCATTTCTGAAGAACGCTCAGACTTTTCTCTTGATACCTCCCATAAGATTCTACACAACTTTCTCCGTACCTTTTCGTTGAGCTGCAGACCAAATTTTCTTGTAACATTCAACAGAGCTTGCTTTTCTTCCATCTTTCTTAAGAGGCCGCTTAATTATTGCCCAATATCTTTCGATACGACGCAGTTCAGGGCAGTTTGGTGAATTTAAGCATTTTTCGACAAAATCGACTTTCTCCTACTTGAGCATCTCCAACGTAGTAGAAGCATAGTGAGTAGATTCCAGATCCGGCCAAAACAATGGAGGAACCTTATATTTTCGGTGCATGGGAAGAAACCGTTTTTTGATGCATTCTTTTCTGTAATTTTCACCGTTGATTGTGTCCGTTTTAAAATATGAAGAACTCTTGAAGCCACAGGAGCAAATGGCTTGCCACATCAAAACCTTTTCCCCACATTTTTTGGTTCGGATGTATCGCACATCATCATGCACATCTGTCCTCTGCTCAGCGTTGAAAAATTGCGGCCCGGAAGAGTACTGGTATCCAATCTTTCATCAAAATGCACCGCTTCGGCTTTTAGAGGAGTAAGTCATACAAGTTCCGTTACCGTATCTTCCAAGAAGATTTCTGTGAATCGGTCCTTTTGGGTACTTTTTGCTTCTTGTAGGTTCTGGTATTGTTACGCTTTTTGATATTCTGCACAGTTCCGACGCTAATGTCCACTTTTTTTTTGGCAATTTCACGAACGGAACACGGTTTATGCGATTTCAAAAGGCATACCGCCGCCAGCTCCTTATTCTTATCCGATTTTAACCATAAACCATTGATAAACAGGTGTCTACTTTCTAAAATGAACCGTAAATACAGTGTTTAGTGACATGATTCAAGACAAAAGGGATCAAATAGCAGTGCACAGAAAAAAAAATTATAAATTTTAACAAACGCGTAAAATTTCCCCTTGTTCAATTGCAAGCCAAAGCAAGCGTAAACAACGAAATCACTTGCAATCGTACATACAACAGACAGGATTCAGGCGTTATCAGCCTTGAATTTAGAAGAAGTATCCCATGAACTTGTGCCAAATCTAGCGTTCCATTTATGTGCATTAAATAAAGGGTGTACCGTTTAAAATCTGCACACACTCTAATTGCTCTAACTTTTCATCCGCTGGGTAAAGTTAATTGAAATTTTGCGTAGACATTGTTTAATGTGTATTGTTTACACTCTGTGATTTGATTTCATCAGGTGCACCAACGTTTTCAAAATGGCGACGGAAGAACAGTGCGTGCACAAAAAAGTTTTGCACGAGTACTTTGAGAATAAGGATCTGTCACATCGTGCCATCGGAAAAAAGTTGGGAATCACGAATTCCACGATGTCTGCTAAAACGGTTGGAAGAGCGTCTGACTGTTGATCGGAAGCGAAGATCCAGGAACAAAGCCGTCAGGTGAACCAGAACGATCACAAACGTGTGGTTGGGGCCTTTAAACGGAAACCGAACGCCTCAGTTCGAGATGTGGCTAAACAGTTGCATGTGAGCAAGACTTTGGTGCAAAATACCAAAACTCGAGCTGTACTACGTACGTTTAAGGTTCAGAAGTACCCAAATACGGTCGCCAAAGCCCGACCGGGAAGTTGTACGACCAGAAGTTAACGAAACCACACTGCTGCGTTATGGATGACGAGACATATGTGAAGGCGGACTTCAACCAGATTCCAGGAAACCTGTATGTGACCCCCTAGGATAAGTGTGATGTTCCCGAGAACCTCTGGACACAGAAGACGTCGAAGTTCGCAAAGAAGTTCTTAATTTGGCAAGCGATTTGCACTTGCGGAAAGCGGAGTACACCTTTCGTTACATTAGTGTCTCCAAAAGCGGCTTCTCCCTCTCCTGAAGGCTCACGACGGTCCTTCTGGCCCGATTTGACATTATGCCATTACACGAAGGACGTGCTAGAGTGGTATAAGGCGAATGATGTCGATTTCGTGCCGAAAGATCGGAACCCCCCAAGCACTCCGGAACTGCACCCAATAGAAAAATACTGGGCCAATATGAAGGAGCACCTTTTAAAACGACCTAAAGTGGCGAAGAATTTACAAGAAATGAAGTAGGCATGGGTTGATATGCAAAAAACTGTCGATTCTGAGGTCGTGCAGAGCCTTATGGCTGGGGTTAAGGCCAAAGTTCGCGCATTCGAATATAAATACGAAATAAACCAAATGAATAATGCCAAAACTAACTAACTTTAATTGTTTCTTCTTACTCCCTGAAAATTTGGTGACAATCGGATAAAAACTGAAATGTTGAGAATGAATTTTGTGTGGGCGGATTTTAAACGGTACACCCTTTAATGCTGAAAGTTATATTTTTCTTTCAAACTGCGTGGCGTTTAGTTCACATGTTGAACATGTAGTCATTTGTTTCACTTTTCGATTTCCTTAAGGCGCTAACAGTCGTCGTTATTTCTTATGAATTCAAAATCCGTCTTATTTTCGCTCAAAATCAAAGTTCTGTACATGGAAACGCGTGCATACAACTGGAACTGCTATTGGATTCTAAAGTAAATTATATAGTATTCTATATTCATTGTCGATCTATTCTGCAGCCAATGTCACGACTAAAGAGAGTAAACGAGGAAGGACCTCTCGCTATTTGAGGAACCAAAAATGTCTCCCTAACTCTCGCGATGCTCTCTCGTGTTTTTAACCGTTGGTGTTTTTTTGTTTGGGGTTTTGTGTTTTTTTTGTTTTTTTGTTGTTGTTTTTTTTTTTTTTTTTTTTTTTTTTTTTTTTTTTTTTTTTTTTTTTTTTTTTTTTTTTTATCCCCATAGGATTGCAATGATCGGGGTTGGTTTTTGAAAATTTTCAAGTGATTATGCCGGAAGGATTAGTCTATGGTGACCAAATAAACACCGGGCTTTCGAAATCAGCTCACATAGTCTTCTTGAAAATTTTTGGGATTCAGTATCAGTCAGTATACGTGTTTTGTTGTCCAGGTATTTGTTAAAGTCCGTGTTTTTGTACTTGTCCGTGTCATTATATTGTTAGTGATATTCTTGTCAGTGCAATTATTGGTATCTGCGCAATTTCATATAGTACAGGTGTGACAATGTAACAGCTATCTCCCTTATTCTACGCTCCCAAATGGAACAAAGTATTTGACGTTAAATTCATCGGGAAAATAAGCTGCTCTGTTGGACAAGGATATTTGTGGACGGTCTTTTAATATATAGTTATTTATGTATGATGTGTATGTAGTTTTGGAAATGTTAAATGATTCACTTACCCACACTGTTGTTATTATTATTAGCTTTTGATTTGTTGGGAACATACCGCCTTAGATGATACTTGCATGCATGTGATTCTTCCACGTAGGTCTTTCTTGGGCGGCTACTTGGTCTTGTTCCAACCAGAGACCGAGATGTCTGACTATCCAGGTTGCGTCGCCATGAGACTCGGATTTGCTTCCACTGTGACCCTACCAGGCTAAAAGCCTAGCCTTCCTGATTCTTGTATTGTTTCTTTTTTCGTTCTAGAAGTATATAAAAATATTCGCTCCTCTGCCAAAAACAGCCAAACCAAACGTAGAATCTGTGTAGTGATGCTTTCCAGAAAATTGCAGAACCATAATAAAACTCAGTTATAATAAAAATTTTGAAATTAATAGACGATTCTTTGAATAGCAGTAATATAATTGAAATTATGCAAATTCTAGTTTCTATGGAAATAATGAAAGGTGTCGAATTAAGTTAATATGCTACTAATAGTGGGTTCAAATGCACTTCTGGTCCACATCACCCCTGGCAACACTTGTTTGCATCTTTCCCGTTTGGGTAAAGATCCAGATAAGCCCTGGAACCTGGTAGTTATCAAGCTACCTCAAGGTTTTGCCAATGCCCAGGGGACTTTATGAATTGTTAAAATGTTGTTTAGAATTGTGGTTTTGGGTTTCTTTTTTTTTTTTTTTTTTTGGTGGTGGAAAAGGGTTTTTTAAACTTTTTTGTCTTGTGTGTATTAGGGGGGAAATTTGTTTTATTGTTGATATTGAGAATATATATTGGGTTTGTGGGAAAAGTGTTTTTTTTTTCATCGTGATATAATAAAATATAATAATGAGTGGAAAAAAATAAACTAAATTTTATATATATTATAATGTATTGTATTGTAGGGGGGTGGGGTATTTTGGGTGGTGTTTTTTTTTTGTTTTTTTTATTATTTTTTTTTTTATTTATTTTATTTTTTTTTTATATTTTTTTTTTTTTTTTTTTTTTGTTTTTGTGTTTTGTTTTTTGGGGGGGTTTTTTGTGTTGTTGTTGAAAATTGGACATGATACGAGCATGAGCATGAGCATGATTGACCGCCCGAGGTTGCTACTCCGTTGTTGCCAGATCAGCTGTTATTACACAGAGAACCAACAGATGTTGCTTGGGACTAAGATACATCTTCAATGTGTAAAAACTGGTGATCCCAAACTAAGGCAATACCGGCGCCGGCCTCGCCCGAATGCAGGTCAAGTAGGGAATGGGTAGGAATATGTTGACGTGATACTCGCTTTATAGGAAGCCGCGGAATCCACTGCACTTCCACGAGAAATCACTGGGATTTTGGAAAACAGGATTGGGTGGCAGCAGGGTTCGTTTTGGTTAACGATAAGCTGTCAAGTGTAATTAGTACCGATTTCCGATTTGAACCGATTTAAACCAACAGTAAGGATGCTATTGGGGCCACTCACAAAGTGTGATTGTGGTTTTTCATTGGGACAGCAAAGTGATTTTTAATAATGCTGAAAAGCCGATTTTGACCGGTTTAAACCAACAGTAAGGATGCTATTGGGGCCACTCACAGAGTGTGATAGTGGTATTTGATTAGGAAAACAAGGTAATTCATCTCAACGCTTGAGAACCAACTTGGACCGACACGAACAGTACGGATGCCGCTGGATCCCTTACAAAATGAGACAGTGGTTTATTTGTTCCAAAATAGGGTGGCACGACGAGCATGGCGAACGAATAATTTGGATCACAATCAATTATGTACCTCACCACCGAATGATTTTACCCGGCGAACCACGACTTCTGATGCTCACTCGATCACTCGCGCAACGAACAGTAAGCAACCGAAACAATAGACAAAACGCTACGCCCGGTAACAAAATATTGCGGAACAAAGTATTGACACAACCGATTCAATCGATTCAACCGAAGGTCGACGCAAACCTACTAAAAATAAATTTTATTAATATAGATACAATGGGTAACCCAACTCCGTATGTTCACGTCCAGTTTCCGGTACATTCATTCATCAAAATTAAGAACAAAGATATAAGTAGAATCCTCGAAGTCCCCCGGATGTTTGAAGGCCCAGGTAACCAATAAGCACCAGCATATGCAGCAAGTCAACCCCAAATCTACATTTCAGATACTACAAGCATTACACTAGCATTATATCAGCATCCCAAATGCTATCTGTTGCAAAGCTGCATTTCAAATGCCACCCAAACGCCTGTAGCCTGTAGTAATCATTTCCAATGCAAAACAGCATTAATGAAGCATTATCATAGCACTGCAGTAAAGCAGCCGTACATTGGGCCAAAAGTGGCATTTATGTTGCATTTAAGCCGACTTAATTGCTTGACAGGCTGCCGTAAAGACGCTTTGGAACTGTTTATTGGTTACCTGGGGAGCATAGCCATTTCTATGAAAAGATACTTAGAGTTGTTGTTGCAAGCTGTCTACGGTTGGTGGTAACTATGTGGTTGGTGGTAACTAGCTGTCTACGGTTGGTGGTAACTATGTGTTATGGTTAAATCCCATATAGAAAAGTAACAGTGATCTATACTCAAAGTTAACTGGGTGTTCTCTGGAGATTCGTCTATGTGGAAGAAAGCTCTCACGTAGCAAATCCCATACAAACATTATCTCACCGACCCACGTGAACCTCTGCTCAGCTACTGTGGGACTCAAAATGAAGCCAATAATGTATTCGGAGCTGACACCTTATTTTTTCCCAGCACACCATCACACCCCCACGCCAGAAATGATTTTTTTGCTTTATTCTGAAACTGTCCATCCGTCGCACCCGTCAAAAGCCACGCAGGAGTGACGACAAGAATACCCAAGTACAACCACTCGTTGTTCCGAAAACCATCCCATTTCCGGATTGGTGAATATTAAATAAGCATTAATTGAGTTCTTAAAAATAAACTTAGCTGATTTTCCGTGCCGTTGGTTGAGACATCTTCTGGACATACAGTGAAGAACCTATCGTCAAAATAATGATCAAAATGGAAAGACTCGCCGGTCCACTTTGATGACCGTCACAAAAATCACAGTAAAACTTCTCCAATGTTTCACAGTTCCTCACTAAATCAGTTCAATTGTAAAAAAAAAAAAATAAAAAATATTTCAAAAAAAATAATAAAAAAAAAAAAAAAAAAAACTTTTTTGTGGGGGGCCTTCTTTCTTCCCTATGATTTGGAACATGATACGCTGTAAAAAACTCAATTTGGTTTTGGATGTTTTGCTATCAAACAAAATTTCCCACAGCACTAGAACTTTTTTCTTAGATATTATTTATTGCTAAAGAGCAGAGCAGAGAATCGAACAAAGCAGAACAATAAAAACCAACCACGATATCACAGTGAAGTTTGACAGCTGTGGCTATTTGGCCGTATGCTGGTTTTCATGGCAACCAATAGGTTTTATGAAGGTTCTCAAGTGGTCATAACATCTTTCACTAGAACATTTTCAAAATCCTTAAGGTCTTATAAAGGTTCTATTAAATTGTTTTCACAACCGTCTAACTTTGTAAAAATCTCGGCTTTAAAGAAGCATAGAGGAGGTGTTGGTAGACAAAACAGTTTTGAATGTAGTCTTATCAACAAAACCGGGAGGAGTGCTATACGTCTGGAATAAAACTAAAATTGTTACTTGGGCCGAACACAGCTGATCCGGTAAAGACATAGGAAAATGTTGAATCTGTTAAAGCGTCGATCGAGCCTTTCGGTACGCGATATGGCGAAGAAGGATCAGATTCCCATCAGGTTAGTCGAAAAAACAGTGAAACGAGCCGAATTCCACCTCTACAAGGTCAGGAAGACACCAAACTGGAACGACACCGTAGCCAAAATCAGGAAGCTGTACCGAGAGTGGCTGATGAAAGCGAGGTGCGTCGTGATGGACGACGAGACATACATCAAGGCGGGCACAAAGCAACTGTCGGGGCAGGAGTTATACGTTGCCAAATCACGGTTGGCCGTCCCTGAGGAGGTAAAGAAAAAGAAGCTGGACAAATTGGCCAAAAAGTTATTGGTTTGGCAGGCCATTTGTGGGTGTTGAGAGATGAGCCAGCTTTACATCACGATGGGTACCACGAATGGGCAAATCTACCGAGACGAGTGCCTGTAGAAGCGCCTGCTACCCTTCTTTCAATCTCACGGAGGCTATTTTGGACGAATTTGGCATCCTGCCATTACGCATGATTGGTATTAGACTGGTACCGAGATAACAATGTTATTGGGGGCGACCCCGGCGTAGTGGTTAACATCCATACCTCTCATGCCAAAGTCACGAGTTCCAATCTCTTCCCCGGACAAGTTACGAAAATACCCAAAAGGTATTTAAGTGACTATGGGACGGGAGATGAACCAGCCCTGGGCTGAAAATCTCGATAATCAAGGAATAAAAAAATATATTATTGTACCAAAATACTTAAACGCACCGAACTCACCGGAATACTAAAAAACTCGCAAAACACCTTAAGTATTCGAGGATGAGCTGACTTTTTTTTTTTGTTGGGGAATTTAAACACTACTGCGTCCATTGATACGAACTATTGTAGTATATCTTTGTTCACTGTATTCGCATTGGGCAAGCTGACCACCATTTGATGAGTGGTCAGCTGCTTGCCACAACACGTTCCCAGTCAGGTATGATTTGGTTCACGAACCAAATCACCTTACCAGGATTGGCAGACCAAATCTCATTGGGCTGTAAACAACCACTACCAAGAAATTTTGATCTGTGCCTATACAATGCACTACAGCTGCAAAGCAGATGCTTCGATGTGTCGCTTTCTAGGTTACAACAGCGGCATATATCATTCTGAACCTGCCCAATATTCTTCAAATGATATCTGCTCGGAGAGTGCCCTGTTACTAGGCCAGTGTATGTACAGAGAGCTCTCTTATTGAGCTCTAAGAGCTTTTTGATTTTATTTGCCTTTGGACTTATAAATCTTTTTGACTGGTTACACTTTCTGACAGCCAACCAATTGGTTATCACCTTTTGTTCTTCCCAGCATTGAATATTCATTTTTATAGTACAGTTTGATATACCGCAGAATGGCTCTGGGCTAAAAAACAGTGAACTAGATCATATTTTAGCGAGATCGTCTGCTATTTCATTCCCTTCAATGCCACTGTGTCCCGGAACCCAATTCATGTTTACTGAGTTCGTTTGACACAGTAGTTTCAACGACAGAATACATTCCCAGACAATTTTCGATGTACATTTACAAGTGCATAATGATTTTGAAGCTGCCTGACTGTCCGAGAAAATACAAATATTTGCATATCTGTACTTTCTTTTCAGGCAAACATTCATTCTAGTATTGCAAAGATTTCTGTTTGAAAAACTGCTGGCCACTGTCCCATAGCCACTGATATTTTGATTCCAGGACCATAAATTCCTGCCCCAGTTTTCGTTCCAATTTTTTAGCCATCTGTGAAAAATATGATTGAACCTTGGCGAACCGTGGGCCCTCTGGCTTCCCAATCTGTACGCGATGTTTCACATACTTTGTAAGGAACGTCATAGTTGTCCTTCGGTTTCATCCAGTCTCCGTTCATAGTTATCACCGGTCTTCTTTTAAAATGTTGTAATATACTGAGATGACCGGTAAGATCACCTAACATTATATTTCTAGACCTTTTCAGCATCCGAGCGCTTCTTTCCGCCTCTAACTGCACATATTCAAGCAACGGCAGCAGATTGAGAATTGCATCTAGTGCTTTCGATGGTGTGCTGTGCATAGCTCCAGTTATAGTAAAACATGCAAGTCGTTGAAGTTTTGCAAGTTTTGCTTCTGCAGTAGCTTCCTTGGTTTTCGCCCACCACACTAACGAAGCATAAGTTATTTTTGGACGTATAACAGATGTGTAGACCATTGTAGATGTGTAGATGTGTAGATCATTTTTGGTCTTAAGCCCCATTTTCTGCCAATGGTTTTGGAGCATAATCATAAAGCACTAATAGCTTTGCCTATCGCATAATCAAGGTGTGCATTCCAGTTCAGCTTAGCATCCAGAATTACGCCTAGGTATTTAACCTGTTCGTTAAATTGGATGTGTTCTCCTCCAAGCTCGAGTGCTTTAAGGTTAAACTTTCTCTTTCTTGTGAAAGGTACAATTACTACTTTTGATGGATTAATGCTTAGACCCTCCTTCATACAGCAAGATTGGGTAACGAGCTAACTTTGAAGAAACAGTGGGTAAAAGTATCAAAAGAAGTCGGCCCCACTATTGCCCAAAACCTTTTGAATGGAGTCAAGGGCATAGTCATTGAAAGTCATTGATTCAATTAACCAAAAAAGTGGAAACCTGACCATAATGTGGTTGTTTATTTTCGGAACGTTTGAAGAAAATCCAACTAAACATGAATTTTTGGCGACGATTTTTGTGTGTCTTACTTTTTTCGAGTACCGTGTTTATACTAATAGAAAGGCAAATTAAAAAACGAACTAGTAGACTGAAAATTAATTTTAGTTTATATTACGAAATCGAAGGTAGAACTAACAAATCTATTCGTTGCTTTCTGCAACGAAACTGATTTGTATTTTTCATTAAGCTTCCTTCGTAATTAATGGCACACGCGCAACTGTCAAAAGCACGAAGCATTTGTTGACATAGAAAGAACATTCGTGCATTGTACGAAAACAATACAAGAAGCTACGATAACGGTATTACAAATTAAAAAGAAATGTCTCTCTGGTGGTTGCATGAATGACTGACAGATCTGCTATATCGACTCGAAAAAGCAAAAAACGGTAACCACGTGGAGTTGTTCAGCGTTTTTTTTTTATGTTTCTGACATGGGATTCGATCCTGTATTTTTGGGAAGACCTGTTACTGAATCCGTGGTTGC
Source organism: Aedes koreicus (assembly GCA_024533555.2). Lineage (NCBI taxonomy): Eukaryota > Metazoa > Arthropoda > Insecta > Diptera > Culicidae > Aedes > Aedes koreicus. Next base: position 386,034 of record JAHHFK020005245.1, read on the forward strand.
TTTCACTAGGCCATGCTGACTCGTGAGAAGATACTTGATTAAAGAGTATAAAGTTATAACTCTAGACAGCGCTTTAATTTTTATTATGGGATAAATGAATTATTCCCGCCCATCCCAGCCGCAACACCATCATGCATGAGTACCATAAAAGAGAAGCAGCGATTGGCTGGTTCTCACGAAATTCATTTCGTGCATTATACAAAAAGGTGTAATCATAGCATTTCACCAGATAAAAAGCAATATGAATGTTTCATACAATAAACGAGACATTTGTTCTATGTACAAAATCCATGTTTACGAAACGAGTAAAAGCTAATTTACGAAAATAAATTTTTAGCTCGAAATGAGGTGGATAAGCTTTTCCATATTTGGGAAGGTCTCACCAAACTCTACTATTCGATGAAATGTAAATTTCTTTTATTCTATTAGTTCCCTTTGCAAAACTTGAACCAAAACTTCATGTAACTCCTTTGAGCTAACGTTCTTCTGAGCGTTTTAGAATGCTGTGGTTCTATGCTTCTGTATTTTGTAGGTTTAATCTTGGTACATTAGACAATAGTGAGTTAAAAATTGTTATGTTATGGAGAGGCACAATACAGATTTCAAAAATAAGTATCCGTTTAAAACCACAGTAGGGATGCTATGGGAACCACTCACAAAGTGTGATGGCGGTTATCCATTTCTAAATTAATGGTGGTTTTTCAATGAGAAAACAAGGTGAATTTTAAGTAACTTTTGGGAACCGATTTTGATCTATTTGAACCAACCGTAAGGATGCGTTTCGGGCCTCTAACAAACGGTGATGGTGGTTTTTCATTGACAAAACAAGTTAAATTTTAAGTAATGCTTGAGAACCGATTTTGACCATTTAAATTTAACAGTAAGAATGCTTTTCTGGCCGCGCACAAAATGTGATGGTGGTTTTGTATTTAGAAAACAAGTTAAATTTTAAGTAACACTAGAGAGTTGGACCGATTTAAATTAAATATGAGCACTTCGCTCATGAAGAGAGCTAAAGAACTTGTTCACCAAGATGAACGAGAGACCTAACGCTCTTTTTAATTGTACGGTAGCTCACCCACTCATCTCAAAAAAAAAAAAACTAATGTCTGAGCGGTAGCGTGAACGGGTGATTTCTGTTTGCCATTTGATCAGCGAGCAAAAACGCGAACGGTAGCACCTATTTGCTATAGCTCATGAGCTGAGCAGTGCTGTGTACCATGTAGTAGGCGAGCTAGAGCTAGAGCTATTGAACATGACAAGAGCGCCTATTTGGTATGTGACTATCGAGCTACTAAGCGACTGCTAAAGCTAGTTGTACTGTCTGAGCGAGAGTGGGAACGAGGTAGTAGGGCCCATCATCTGATTAAATTTTCCTCTAAACCAACGTACGAAACTGCCATGAAAAGAGCGAGAGTGGAATTAAACTTCGCAGGGAGATGGAAATTTTTCTCACACACTCTCGCTAAACAGATAATGATTCTTGTCCTTGTGAGCAGATCTTTTCCGAAGCAGGACAAATGGTTGTGAGAAACGTAGTTTGGCTAACCGTGAAAAATATTTCGCAAATAATGTTTGTAAATGTCAACCGCACCTAAGGTGTAATTAAATATTTTTTTTTTCATATAAATCGAATATTTCATAGAAAAATACAGAATTATCACAAAAATCTCAAAACGCTGATCCGAAATAGCTAAGTACTACAAAAAGAGCAAATGAACGGTTCAGGAGAGCTAGTCACCTCAATGAGCGGAACTGTTCGGAGCCGCGCTCTATAGTGAGCCATTTTGTTTACCCCTAATTTAAACCAACAGTAAGGATGCCGTTGGGGCTACTCACAAAGTGTCAAACGGTGGTTTTTCTTTTGGAAAACGAGGTTAATTCTAAGTAACGCTCTACAGCCGATTTGACCCCATTAAATCCAACAGTAAGGATGTTTTGGGCCAAAGCAGGAAGTCACACCTTAATAGGGCCTCAAATGGTGAGTTGACAACTTCGAAGGTGGGTGCGACCGACCTCTGGTCCTCACAAGTTCCTACCTCACGCCTCCACGAGTCATATGATCACAAAAGACTGCCAGCTCAAAAATGGAGACGCTGGTTGGCGTAGCCTGGGCAATGTTGTCAATCTGACAATAGCGAAGTGACGGGGTGCGACTGAAGATCGTGTACCTTTAAATCATATTGTATATTTTCCATTCTCAATTTATTAATAATTTCAGCACGCTTTAGCATCATCGGCATCGAAAGCTTTAAATTAATAACTGTAGAAGTGCATTAAGAACACTAAGTTGAGAGCAAGCAATAAGCAATTTGTGAAAGCAATAAGCTTGAAATGCTACATATAATAACGCTTAAGAATCATCTTTGCATTCCAAAACCTTGTAAGAGCCTGGGGCAGCCTCAAAGGCTCAATTTGTTTTTCAGCATTTCAGCATAACCTTTAATTTAAAATTGCACTTCTAAACTTCAACAACTATATTCATAAAAGACTGGCATGTGCTTATAAGCAATGAAGAATTATATTTTAATATTGTGTTCAGCGGTATTATGGTACGTAAGGTCTGTATCCACATTAATCCGGACACCTTCAAATCATTGTAACTTTTGAAATATTGCACGTTGGAATGAAAAATTTCACTGTGGTATAGCTGAGAGTCTATGATGAAAAAGACTATGATTGATGTTTACATTTCATATTTAGTATTCAAGATGGCGACGAAAGAAAAACAAGTGCGCGAGCGAATTTTGTACGGGCGTACGGCAAATCCTGTCTTGTCAATACGGGACCTTGCAAAAACATTGGATTTGCCTAAATCCACTGTTCACGATGTGCTCAAATCATTTTCGGAACGTTTGACGGTGGAGAGGAAACCGAGAAGTGACAAAAACATTGGACGCGCTGATCCTGTCATGGACCGAAAGGTGAAAAGGATACTAACGAAAAACCTAAATCTCTCCATTCGAACGGTGGCTCGTAAAATAGGGATGTCGCCTGGTTTTGTCCAAAAATCAAAACAACGTTTGGGACTTAAGTCGTATAAAGTAAAAACAGTTCCGAATCGCAACGACAAACAGAACTAGGCAGCAAAATCACGGGCTCAACGTTTGTACTGCGAATATTTGAAAAAGTTTTCATGCGTTGTTATGGACGATGAAACTTAGAGTCCTAGAGGATTTCAAGCAGCTTCCAGGGCTGGCTTTTTATTCTGCTATGGCCAGAAATGCTACAGCTGAGCATTTCAGAACGAAGAAGGCATCGAAATTTCCCAAAAAATATCTTGTGTGGCAAGCAATTTGCACGTGTGGCAAAAAGAGTAAATCTTTCGTCACTACAGGCACAATCAACAAGGAGATCTATCAGAAAGAGTGTCTGCAGAAGCGATTGCTAACATTCATCAAAAGTCACAAAGAAAAACCTTTGTGCTGGCCCGATTTGGCATCATGCCACTATGCTAAAAATGTGATGGAGTGGTACCAAGCAAATCAAGTGAACATTGTACCAAAAACCTCAAACCCGCCAAATTGCCCAGTGCTACGACCAATCGAGAGATATTGGGCTCTAATGAAGCGGTAGCTTTCTGGAAAGAAGCAAGGAATCAAAGACATCAAACACTTCCAGCAAATTTGGACAAAGACGGCTTCTACGATTTCTGAATAGTCTGTACAAACCCTAATGGACGGAGTTAAGCGCAAAGTTCAAAAAATTTATGCAAATACCGAATAACTATGTTTTGTCTTCACGAATTGTTAAAACACATCCCATGAATCTGAAATAAACAACTACGACGGAAATATAATGCGAAATTTATGTTTTATTCATGTTTTGAGGTGTCCGGATTATTGCGGATACAGACCTTAAGCCATTTATTTCAGAAATCATCAAACCAGATTCTTCGATCACTTCAATTGCTATCTTGGAAATGTTACTAGAACAGTATAAAGAACAAATATTACAACATTTCTTATAAAATAATATCCTTCGTTGACATTTTTATCTTTGATACTTGGAATGATCTATCCTGTTTTCAGCTTTTCCAGTACTAGTAGGATATTAATACATGTCTATTTTTTATTTATTTTTCAGTAACAATCCATTCGACGTCAGATATATTTGATACATACGCATATTATGTTCTCGTATTGACTTACTGGAGCCGCTCTTTTAACGCATTTTTTCCCATAATGATTTCTGAATTTTTTGTGTACAAAATATACTAAATATAACGGGGAAAGGGAGGGACCATCAGGGCACCGATTGTGTGTGAAACGATTTGGATAGGGAGCATGGGACTGCCTCTTCCCTATTGTTAACATTTCGCAGAACGAGGGCGGGCTCTTCGTCCCCATCTATTGGGTTTATTCTGTCAATCGAGGGCTCGATTCTAGTGCTGTGAGTGTGAACTTGCTTTTGGAAAAGGATGCGATTTGGTAGGCATTTTCCGCTGCTCTTTGATATCTTTAAAAATCATAGGATCAAGAAAAAATACGAAAAGCTGCGTACTTATGTTTGAAGATAATTATGGAGATAATACCTAAAGATGTATTGCAAGTTGCAAAATGTATTGAGTCGGTTTTCCCATCCAGAAGGCGCGAGTTCGATGCTCGAAGATCTCGATACAGTCGATTTTTTCAAAAAAATCATTCGACTGCCCTGGAGCATTATCGTATTATTAGCTAGCCACACACTGTTCGATTGGATGCTTTGAAAAGAAAGCCCTCAATTAGGATCTATGGAGTGCTTCAAAGAACATTAATTTGAGCGGCAGACCAAACCCCGTAAGGCCTATAAATCCAAGTAAAAGAAGAAGATATTTTTCAAGAATTAGGAATTTGATTCACCCTAATCTCAGTCGTTTGAGGCGCAACTAAAAAGCAACAACATACTGGGTTTGATTCTCGGACTCGCACAACTTTAACTTTAAATCCTTCTCATCGCACATCAATATGCATGTTTAGGAAAGTAATTGATTCGTATCTAAAAATCGTGCCTTGGATTTCGAAAACTCGAATAACAACCGAAACAAGAACACAACCAAAAACGTAATGCTTCCACAGCCGCATGACTCTACTTTTTCCCGCATAGAAAGCATTTACCTAGCATACTATTAGCACTCCAGCGGGACATCCTCCCAGAATCAGAATCTCCGATTGCAATCAGCATCCTAAAGCTACAAACTCCATTCCGACCAATCTGATTTCCAATTAGGTTATCGACGATGTTGCGTGAATGAGTGCACAAACTGGATGAATGAATTGAATCTATGAATATGCGACTTTTCTATTTCCGGAATGAATTCATCCCCCTCGACCCCATTTCGGGGAGGGGGGTTCGAGCAAACACGAGGAGCAACGAGGACTCACCTGGTGCGGAGATTGTGCGGGCTGCGGAGGCTGCGGGGACGGACTCGGTGCGGACCCGTGATGGCCCGGACTCTGCGGTGGACCGTGCGGCGATGGAGGTAAATGTGACTGCTGCTGTCCACCCGGGCCCGGGCTCGCTGCCGGCGATGGCCACGACCTTACTGGCTCGTACTGGAAATATTCAAAAAATGGAGTTTGCGTTAAAAAAGGACTCGATTATTGTCGATACGGTTGTACGGGATAGAGTGGACCGGCGGCGGAAAAAAATAACATTGCACAAAATTGACACTCGTGATAATGGGAATATCGTGGAGTTTTTTTTTTTTTGGCTGCGTGAAAGAGCTGGTGTTGGGCGAGAGGGCACTTGCATATTGGATGGTTAGAATTCCCGAACAAATTGAATCGCAATCCAATCAATTACGCGCGAATGGATGGAGCGTGAAAAGTTGATGATGAGTAACAAAAAAAAAAGGTGGGAGGGGGAGGAAACTAGAAAAGCGATTGCAGTCAATATTGAGGGCAGTGACTACGGAGCGCTAAATCGAATGCAAACAGACCGCCGGGAGCTGCAATTGCAGTTGGTCAGGGTAAACACGTTCAGGTGTAGTAGAATGTTATTGGCATGGTTTGGCATGAATTGCGAACGAAGAAAGGGAGAAATTGTGTAGCATCTTCCAAGCTGCAGTTTATAATCACTTTTCCTTTCTATGAATCGGGATTCAGTCGAGTACGATGGCGATGAAGCAGAACACACTGTTCTGGGTGCCCGCAAGTCCATACGAGGATGCAATCACCAACATTCGCAAACAGCCAGGATTCCGACAAATCACGAACTTCATTCATTTAAAGAATGTACATATTTGCGGTAAGACGAGCATGTGGCAAGCACGGTAGGACTATTTCACCACACCAAGAAGAATGAGAGCAGACTGAGAGAAAGCTGGTTCAGGGAATCTCCAAACGGAAAGGCCACGGATGTGTATAGAACTACAGGCAATTCAGGCTTAAGGTGTCATACATGACTCCAAGTGAAAAATGGCAAATGGATGAATTCATGGATTGACAAGAACACATTTGATGATTTCCATGAATTCGATTTTTTGGTTTGAGTTTTGTAGATGAAAAGCACCTTTCCTGAACATACCTATGCAAGAAAATGCTCGAAAATCACACAAATATATAAGACGATTAAACCGACTGGAAGCAGTATCAGCAGCCTCGGCATCCATCCTCATTTCTCACCTTTCTCGGGTGTAACCTAGCCTTCCTGCTGGGCAAATAGCGCAACAACCAACACGGAGAGCTGATGGGTTCATGAATCTGTGATGACGCCCGTCCTTTCCATCTGGAGCAAATTTGTACATCTCACCTATTCCGTTAGGAACAACGCGTCACCGCTGAAAGCGCTTCGGTGTATCGAAAGATACGATTCCAATCCGGATGCAAGGGGATGCACGTGTAGCACATCGCCATACGACGGCTCCGGCAACGACGAGCGTACGATGATGTGATAAATATAAATTGACGATAATAGCAAGGAATCTGGAGGATGACGATGGTGGTAGATTTGAATCAAAGAGATCGGAAGAAGGCCAATGAATGAAGCCAGACAGAATCCGGATGAACGATTGTGTGGCGAGGTGATGGTGCAACGATTAGGATTAGATTGTGTGGCATACAGTTAGAACATGCAATCGGTTCAAGGTCGGGATATTCCGGTTGTTGTAAGATGTGGGTTGGGCGCCATGATGAATTAGAATCTGCTGTGCTCTAATTCGCAAACGAGCACTGATTTACGCAGCGGCCTTCCATTCATGTCGAGCAAAATCCACTTTGGTATGATTTCCCAACGGGAGAAACATAGATCAAATAAAATACGGAACAAATGTTCCCTCGATGTTGGAATCGAGACGCAAGACGCAGTACGTCAGCAATGATTATTGCGCGCGAAAAACTTCTGAAAGGTCATAACAGCAGAACGACAACGACGAGGATGACAGAAGAGACAGACATAATCGTTTTATATTGCACTGACAAGTACCAACGACGTTTCACTGCCTGTGATGCTCGTTGAAACGTTGAAAAAAGCAACGTCCAGGATGACGACAAAATTGCATTTTAAGTGATACTTTGTGTGCATTACTTCGGGGAGAACTTCACAGTAAAAGCAATTGCCAACTTACCTGATGTGGAGGGTAGGGCGACCGATGATTTGGACCGGCATTCGGCCCTGGTGGAGTTGGATATCGTTGCTGGTAGGGAGTATACTGAGAATTGGAGGGTGGTCCTTGCGACGATGGAGGCAACGGCGGAGGACCACTGCCGGGCTGACCCGGTTGACCGGTGGCGGACTGCGGGGATTGTCCCGGCCCTGGTTGATGACCTTGGGGTGGAGGAGGAGGACCCACTTGACCAGGTTGACCGCCTTGCTGCTGCTGACCCGGCTGTTGGCCCGGTTGTTGCTGTTGCTGTCCACCCTGTGACGGAGGAGGATAACTACCGGGGCTCTGGCCGGGAGGCCCAGGCGGGTACGGGGACTGACCGCGCGAATTGGCACCCTGCAATGGAAGAGAAGAATGGCGGAGGTTAGTAATTAGGAATAATAAAGAGGATTTTTTGTTTTAATTATTTCGAGATTGTCTAAAATTTGAAGAGGCTTCTTTCGAAAGCCTTTCGTTGCTAATGATATTCAATTCAAATTCTGATTAAAAATAAACAAACGTTTCATTATGATTTAACGAGTCGTATGTATGAAAGCATGTATGTATGCTGGATTTTAGCTACTGTCGGATAACACGTCGTGAAAAAATAAATAAATAAATAAATGAAATACATTTCCCGCGAAAAAACCACCATGAATATATGCATAATTGTTGAAAATTTCACGAAAACCCATAATAGACTATGTTTGTAGACACGAATGCATGTAGTAAAACGGTAAAGTGTCTATAATCTTAATCTAAGTACCTATATAAAACAGAGTGACATACGTAAGACCACGCATAACTCGAGAACGGATCGTCCGATTTAAGTTGTCTTTTTTTTGTTCTGTTCGGCCACGCCCAAGAAACATTTATAAAAAGAGAAAATTGGAAAAAATATGGGAAAAAATGAAAACTACGAAAATGATAGATTTTCAATACATTACAATACAATACATTTTTTCGTTTCGATCGAGTTGTCCTTGACATGGTTCGTAGAAGACGTTGATAGTCCACCTGACATTGCGCAATGCAGTACAGTTGATGCTGCATTCGAATTACTTTTTGAGCATTGAGACTTTGAATAAAGTGTATTATTCGTGAACGATCACTCAAGGGAAGCTCAGCGTGACTTCGATAATTTCGGAAATATATGTGCAATCAGTGAGATACTGCATTCAATTTGGTAGCCGTGATATGTCTGAACTGTCGAAAAATCAAGACAATCCGTGTATGTACTTCGGTCTTCTTGCACTATTTTTCGACTTTTCTACGCCCACGATGAAATCTACGCTTGCCTTATGCTTTCGTATTTGTGGCGATACGAAAGAAGCTACAGTTGACGACAAATAAGCGAGTTGCCTTGCAAAATCGATCCGTCTGCCGAAATTTTCTCGAATAAATTGTTGGCGATTGGCAATGGAGAAGTATCAGTTGCCGTTTCCACCGGATTGATTTCGTTCCCGCCGAATTTCTGTCATTTTACAACGACGAAAGAGGAACTCATTACGAGTGTTTCCCCAAACATCGTCCAGAATTATGAGAACCACGATTGGTTGAGTGCACGTGCAATTTTGGCAGCGAAAAATAAAGACTGTATTCGATGAAATTTGGACACACGCAATTGTTCGTAACTTTTTAGCGTGTGGGTAAAAATTATTGAAATTTTAACTGAATGTATTTCATTGTGTTGTGTCAATTGTGTAATGAGTTTCGTGAAAATCGGTCGAGTGATTTCAGTGCTGGCTTCGAATGAAGAAATAGTGCGCCAACAAATTTTGGGCACTCACTTCGAAAACCCAAACGCTTCTCATCGATGGATCGGAAAACAGCTCGGAATCGCACATTCAACCGTATCTCATGTGATCAAATCGTTCAAGGACCGTAACACAACCAAGCGGAAAAATGGTAGTGGCAAAAAACGTGGCACGTCAAATCCGGAGAAGGCCAGGATGGTATTGAACCAATTTAAGCGTTATCCCAACATTTCGATCAGGGATGTTGCGAAAGGCGAAAGTTTCAGTTTGTTTTGTGCAGAAAACAATGAAACGTTCTAGATTACATGTGTACAAGGTCCAGAAGGCACCGAACCGGAGCGATAAACAGAACTCGGTGGCCAAAACTCGTGCAAGAAAACTGTACAGGGAGTGGCTCACAAAACCGTTCTGCATTGTGATGGACGATGAGACCTACATTAAAGCCGACACCAAACAAATGCCAGGACAGGAACACTACGTCGCCACCTCTAAGTTGGCCGTTCCGGAGAGTGTACGGAAGAAGAAACTGTCGAAATTCGCCAAAAAATTCCTTGTCTGGCAAGCGATCTGCGGATGTGGCAAAATGAGTCAGCCTTTCATTACCTCTGGGACCGTCAACGGACAAATCTACAAGGACGAATGCCTCCAAAAACGACTTCTGCCCTTCTTGAGATCTCACGATGGCCCGACACTGTTTTGGCCGGATTTGGCATCTTGCCACTATGCCCGGCCCGTCTTAGACTGGTACAAAGATAATAATGTAGTTTTTGTACCAAAAGACGTCAACCCTCCAAACACTCCGGAACTTCGCCCAATTGAAAAATTTTGGGCAATCATGAAGGCAAAGCTCGTTAAAACTCCAAAACTGATAGAAAATGAACTTGAACTAAAGAAAGTGTGGTTAAAAGTAAGTAAGCAAGTCGGTCCTATCATTGCCCAAAATTTGATGAAAGGGGCCAAGGCAAAGGTGCGGGCATTTGGGTTGGGAGAAGAGGTTCAATAAACCAATGATGTCAAAACTTAACCATTTAGTAGTACTTTATTTCCAGAAAGTTTGAAAAGAATCGGGCTCAAGGAAAATTTTTGGTGACCTATTTTGTGTGTCCGAATTTCATCGAATACAGTCTTTAGCTGTAGAACGCTATCAGAATGTATCGAAAATCATGGTATGGGGCGCCGTTTCACGAAAAGAAAAACTTCCTCTTCTTTTCATAGAACCTAACGTTAAAATCAACACTGAATAGTACATCGAGCAGGTTTTGAAGAACCATCTGCTTCCTCATGCTTCAACGCTGTATGGGAATACACCATATTGTCTCCAACAGGACTCAGCTCCAGCTCACACGGCAAAGAAGACACAAGCGTGGTGTGCGAAAAATTTGCCCGATTTCATCACAAGTGAAGAATGGCCTGCATCTTCGCCGGATCTCAACCCACTTGACTACTTTGTTTGGGGTTATATGCTTCAACATATAGGCCTTACGAAAATGCTTACTTTAGATCGATTCAAGAAACATTTGGTTGATAGTTGGGACCAAATTCCTCAGGAAATTGTGCGTACCAGCTACGATGGGTTTACAAAGCGTTTGCGCAAAGATATCAAGGAAAAGGGCGAGAGATTCGAATTGAATTAATATGGTCTATTTGTATAACATGTATCTGTCAAATGAAAAATAAATGCTATGATTTGGTTAATAACTCTTTTAACTAGGAAAAATATTGAACAGGTATGATTACGAACACAATGATGATATAGATCATCAAAACTGTCCTTGAGTTCAGCTCTTGATATTGTTCATGATCGACAAGGAAGGAGTGTTTTGAACCCATTGCAGACATATTACAGTATTCTCAGAATATCTACGGTACTCCGGACTATTCTTGAGTTCGCGTCTTGGTGTTTTGCATGATCAACAAGGTGATTTACGAGGTCTCCATCGTACTTATGAGTTGGTGAAGCTCCACATCATTGCACAATTATAGTCATATTACAGTATTACCAGTATATCTAGGGCACTCCAAACTATTCTCGAGTTTAGATGATTTCAACATGACCAACAAGGCGATTTTTACTACAATATCATGGGTACTCCAAATCATTATGAAGTTCGTATCTTAGTGCTCTAGAGGATCAACCCGCTATTTGCTAATTCCTGATCGAATATATGTTTATGTACTTGTCCATTTGACATCTTCCAACAGTTTTGGACACTCAAACTTTATTTGTATGGATGTGTCATTCCATGTTCATGTAATATGAACAAACACAGTTTTTACATAAATGTTTAACGCAAGTAATACCCCGCCCTTCGGTTCAGAAAGGGGCAGGGGCGCGTGCTGTCGGCTTGGTCGGGGCAGATTTCATGTGTGAACAGGCTGCCACACCAACGTCCAAAAGTGCCTGAACCAAATGAACAGCCTGTAATGATCACTTGAAGATGCGATGGGGGATCATTGCCCTGATATTCTCAAATGTAGCACGCAGTAAAACGTTTCTTGTCTTCTATGACTAAACGTTATGGAATGGAGTAAACTAGTGGAAACTCATCGGAAATCTCATATGCATCCGTCCAACCATTCTGAACGGCCGTTGTGAGAATATCACCATGAAAATCTCACATGCGCATGTCATGTTACCAATTTGCTTCTCTCCTTTCTCCAATTCTCTTCCATACCCCAAGGCCGCGAGTGGTGCCATATGACACGTTGTAAGTCTCGATATGCGTTACTTAAGTCAGCTCTTCAAATGCAGAAACATCTAGACGACCCTATAGCAAAGGGAGGTTGAAGCAGTAAGTGGGGAACGGTATATAACCCTAACCAATTTTACTTCCAACCAAATTTTCTAACACATGCTTCAAGGTAAGGTGATTTCAAAATCAAGGTAAGAAAATGATATTATTTCTCTAATTTTTTCATATATTTATATAACACCATATGTTGGGATGGAGGGAGGGACTATCAGAGCACCCGATTGAAGCGATTTGGATAGGAAGAGTGGGACTGCCAACTTCCTGTTGTTACAATTTCGTGAATAAAGGGCGGACTCTTCTCCCCATCTAGTGGGACTTTCTACTATGCGAGGGCTCGGTTTTGTTGTGGTTCCTGCGAACTTGTTTCTGGAAGGAGATTCTCTTTAGACCCCTGTAGCTCTGGGTTGCGCGTAAGTGTATCTGCTTAGGGGCCCACAATACGTTTCTGGCCCTTCATACAGGGACATGATGAATCATTAACCACAATGCAACCTTGATCAAACCGTTTAATTAAAACAGTCCAGTGCTATAGGTAGTTGCCTTGCTACATTAGATGGTAGTTCACATAATCATTTTGAAATTCTCGACTTTTTCCCGCATATTTCCCGATGATTTGGGATTCCCGCATTTTTACCGAGTCTGTGGCTACCCTGCAAAGCTTTACTCCACGCTTTATTGGGTTCAGAGGTTAGTATTGCTTGACAGACAAACGCCCCTGAAACGGAATCATCATCATCGATCGATTGAAATGACGAATCCAATACTGACAACACTTCTTGGAGATAGTACACCATGAGACCCTAATAGTGGACAGCAATTTCTGCTAGAACCAATGATGTGAAGAGAAAGTATTGATGGGTCCGTTAGAATATGCCAGGCTGTGAAATTGAATAGAAGCAGTTGAAATTGAGCGGAGGGCTATTTTTAAAAGGCGGCACCCAATCAAGCACGCAATCCTTTGACAAGTTACCCCAGTGCGGGGTAGGCAAGGGAGGGGAAGGGACCCCCCTTGACTGACAAAAGAATGCGCGCTTGATCGTGCTCATGTAGGGAAGATGTACCTATATTAATCTCATCACTTTGCAATTCATCCTACTTGAAATAAAACGATATACACGTGACAGGATTAGTTAGTAATGTTTGTTGTAGTTATTTAACGTATGAAACAAACATTATTAGAAAATGAAACCGATCCTTCAACTGCCCAATTGTTTGATTCATCGTAGGATGAATATAGGAACAATGAGATTAATATGGTGGCAGTATCCCTACCACCAATGGCATAGAACAGTTCTACCGAGTGAAATTTTCTGTTTACGCTTCCTAAAGTCTACATGTGACAGAAATCAATTTCCAATTAGAGGTTTCGAAAACACAACTTCTAATTTTACGGGGACTGTTTTTCTCGTCGTCGTTTACTTAACAAACTCAGAGAGAAACACGCTAAGGTGTTGTATGCTGATCCTCTTACCAGCATGTTTTGATGGAATCCCCATCATGGATTGAATTCATTTACTAATTATGTTTTTATTGCGTAAAATACGTAATGTTTTGAAAATGAAAATGTTTTGAAAAAAGGTCCGTTACAATACGGCAGGCTGTGAAATTCTAACGGACCTATCAACTCTTCACATATTTGGTTCTAGCAGAAATGTTTGTCCACTACTAGGGTCTCATGTTGATGAGAAGATATTTCCATTTTCAAAACATTATAATTAATTACGTACTTTGCGTAATAAAAACATAATTAGTAACTGAAATAGTACAGCTTAAGGACTGTATCGTTAATTATGAGTACACCTAAAAATTGCTGTATTTAAATATGTTTTATTTATTTTGCAACTCAAATTCATTTACATTGTTTATTGACCATCAAAAAAGCCCATTACATCAATCAGTATTCATTTAATTTTTCGTAGATCTGGCCAGCTCTCGCACCTTCTTTTTGATGTTCCTCATGAGGTTTTGCACAACCGTTCCGTCGATGGTTTTGCTTACCCAGTCCTTTTTTAATTTGATGATGTCATCTGCTCCTCTAGCCTTCTTCCGCAGCTTTCCTTTCATCAAAGCCCAAAATTTTTCAATGGGTCTTACTTGCGGACAATTTGGAGGATTCATCGCTTTTTCCACAAATTGGACATTGTTCTCTTCATACCAGTCTAAGGTGGCACGCGCATAGTGGCAGGATGCCAAAACAGGCCAAAACAGTGTCGAACCTTTGTGTTTTCGGATTAGTGGCAGAATTCGTTTCTGCAGGCATTCCTTCCGGTACATTTCGGCGTTCATATTTGCGGTAGTGAAAAAAGGTGTCGATTTCATCCGCACTGGCAAATTGGCAAAAATAGATTTCTCCGAATTTGGGACATCCGTTCCACGCTTCACGGTGTAAAACTGTGCCCCTTGAAGTGTCCTGTAGTCCAATTTGACGTACAAACGTCGTCGTACAGCTTCCGAGCCCGAGTTTTCACGGAATCCGCCTGAATTTGGCTGCGTTTCGGACATTTTTGTTTCCGGTACGTCTTCAGGGAATTTCGCTCCTTTGCGCGTTCCTATTACGACTATTCCAATCGTCGTTCGCGACATGTGCGTCGTTTGCGCAATCTCTGATGGATACCTCCCTTTTCCCTTCAAAAACTTTGCAAATTTGTTTGTCCAAATTTGGGTTTGACGCACCTGTTTTTCTACCACGTCCGGGTAAGTCCTTCAATGTGCTATGCATAACAAACCATTTTGATCGCGTTTTGGACCGCACAGACACTAACACCTTCTTCTGTTGTTAATTTTCTTAGCGACAATCCATTTCAGTGCAGTGCTTGGTCACAATCGATTTTCGCTTTTCATCCGTAAGATCTCGAAGTTGTTCCGCTTGAAGTAAAACATTAACTTTTAATGAAGGTTTTCGTTTGTTTACAAGGCAAGCAACACATTGACACCAAACAGCTGTCAAAATAAGTCATAGTCTTTTTCATACAGAACTTCAAAGGTGTACTCATAATTAACGATGCAGTCCTTACTTGCAGCTTCCGGCTTCTCCGGAGCATTGAAATAATGTTCTGAAAAAAATAAGTCGAAACCGATCCCGAGACATTGCTTTTTTAATCTAACTATTATCAAGAGATGGTTTCTTAGACCAGTATATATGAAACATCAAGATCTGAACTCAAGGATTGTTTGGAAGGTCTAGAACAACTTAGAAAAACACATTTGTTAGCCAATGTTATCCTTTTAATGCTTTCTATCACTTGTTCAAGCATGTAGACCATAAATTATGATGAAATACGGTGCAGAAAAAATCCGTATTGAATCGGTTTAAGTAGTCAGTATCCTAGTTAGTTCGTTTGTGAAACTTATTAGAAATTTCCTTTTCAAACCCCATTAAATCAACATAAGGATTACCTTGAATGGCTCCACGGACTTAAGAAAACTTATCCGAGAGATTTCTGTAAAACCGATTAAGTAAAATCCTCCGGAATGTCACAATTAATTAGCATCTCAAGCTCGTCCTCTAATCAACTCCAGACACTGATGATCAATCAAATCAAATCGCTTCAAATCGTCGTCGATAGCGCTCGTCAATTTAGAATCGATCCAACCTTCCGTTCGCAAGCTCCCAACTCGTCAAAACATTGTCTCCGCATTAGCGTGTGTCTATTCGATTGAGAGGATCCCGGTGTCTGTCTATGCGGTATGTACCATGCCTGGCAGCGCATATTACTTCCCAGAAGCACTTAATCTTGTGCGCTCCCTTTTACGATGCACGCCATTCCATCACAAAATCAGCTCAAATCCTATCCTACACCGGCTCTCGTTACGAGACCTGGAAACCGAAAAGCCAAAGCACGGGACGTTATAGAGAATCATCAGTCGCTTCGATACGTGCCATACACGACACACGGATTGTGCCGTTCAGGCGCACATTCACTGGCTGGAAGATATCCGAAAAAAAAATGTAAAACTGCTGCGACAGTAGATTCTTCGTGCAAAGCACACGAAATTGGATCGTCTATGCCAGAATGACTCCCAGGCTTCTTTCGGCCATCAATACCAACAGTCAGCATCGAAAATCGAAAATCTCTTCCACAGAGCAAAACAACTAACAGTTGAAGGAAGTACCGCCGGAGTCATAGAGTAAGGGTGAAATCCACTCTTTTTTTTTTATTGCGATCGCCATCACCGTCGCCGTCGACGACGACGATGTCGAAAGCAATTTATTGTCCGCATCAATTCTTTCGAGACGAGCGACGGATCGAAGCTGGGGAGCAAAACGATGCTTTCGGAAAAAGGCAACTTTTGTTTTCAATTTCTCATGCGAACTGAACTGGTTGGTGTGCCGGCCATGCGAATCGAATCGAAAAGATGAGTCGTCCGTGCTGTACTTAGGTTCGGTATTTTTAAGGTAAAGTTCCAAGCAGTTGCCCTTCTGCACGCCTGTGCTCAAACGAGCGAAAGTTCTCGAGTCGTTTTGGGAACCGGCATCGAGTTGAAACGTGTAGAATAATAATACTAGAAGAGACGACAACATCCAACAAGCTACCGACCGACGAGGGCGCCGCCGTAGCTGTCACAAAGTTTTTTCCTCCCTCCAAGCCGCCACCATCCCGACAAAGATAGCTACGAGACGATAAGGTGCTACTGTGAACGAGCAACCTACCAACCGAGCGACCTACGGCCCTAACTTCTAGCAACAGACGAACCATCCAACGAACGAACGAACGAGCGAAGCAAGGAACGAAGCCAACTCGCAGCGAGTGAAATATATTTACGTTCAATTATAAGTAGAAAATCCAACATTCACCACGCTAAACTTTATCTGCTTGATTCCATAAAATTACAATCCACCTCCGACGTTCTCGTTCCTTTTTGTCGGAGGAAAAAAACAGGGATATAGAAAAAGCAGATTTGGTATCCAAGTCGGGGAAAAAACCAACCCAAACACACCCACTCACACAGCGGGTCGCTGCTGGAAGGAAGAATGGAAGAAGCGGGCGGAGCAGGCAAACAGTTTCCAAGCATTAAAAATGAGTGCTTTTTCCATCTATCCTGAAGGCCTCATTCCGAATTCCGAACCGAAACCAAACCAAACTGAGCCACCTCCAACGTCGTCCACCCCATCCAAGTTCCAGCCAGCAATGTTGTAGAGGATCATCATCAACGCTTCCAGCTTGCTGCTGCTGCTGCTGATTTGGTGGTGGGTGGTAGAGAACAGTGCCACAAAAGCAACGATATTTTCATCTCATTTTCCATGCTGTGCACGAACCGGTTCGATGGTGGTGGTGTTCTGCTTGTACACCACTACACCTACCAGCGATAAATGTATGTAGCAGAAGCACCAGCGGAGGATGAGGAAAAATCGATATTTTCCTTTTGCCTTGTGTGTCATCTATCTACGGGGAGGGATGACGCGCGGTGGCATAATAGGAGGCGGAGCTTTTTATGCTCTCACTCACGTTTATACACACGTACAGCACAGTCGGTCGAGGTGGACCTCATCCCTCGTTGCTGACTGCCTGCCATGGCACATCCGTAAAGTGCTCGAGTGGGGTGGATTCGGAAAGAAGGATACTCAGGGGGTGGCAGCCTATTTGTGTTATGAATTTTCCACCAGCAGTAGCACTAGAAGTAGCAGCAGCAGCAGTGTGCCGTATACAACACACACGTGCACAGCAATGACAACAACAATGGATTGCCAACCATACAAAATGCGGCGAGCGCAGAGTCGAGCAGAGCGCTCCGGCAGTAGCAAACATTGTATGCGAAACCGTTTTTAGGATTTTGCTTTGCAAGAGTCATAAGCACAAATGGGGGGAGATGGTTTGTTTGAGCAGGAGTGGGTGACACGGCGGAGGGGAGGCAGGGGTAGGAAAAATTATATATCATTTATCTATTCAGCTCGGGTGCAGATGAGGATTCATCGAGTTGGGATAAGTTCCAGAGACAAAGAACAGTGTAGCAGCACATTGGGACCGACGATCCCGGCGTAGGGGAGATTGGCACCGGATTAAGGATTTCGAGGGTAATCGAAATCTAAAGTAAATATAAATCTAAATCTGGGCAAAGCAATTTTCTCTTCTAGGGATTTCAAGATCTTAGCTTGGTGTTCTGATGGACGGGAAGAAGTCTTTTTTTTTGTAAAATTGCTTCGACTTGCTACAGATTCCATCAGGGTTGTATAAGATCGAGAAACACAACAGGTCGTAGAATGCTTGGTATACTTTAGTCGGTATCTATATTTGCCCAATTTTGAAGACCTAACGGCGGTAAGGCCTCTCAAATTCAGAGTTAGAATTGCGGTGTTGTTTAACCCTTATAAGTCCAAATTATACCAAGTTTTACTATAGGCACAATTTCATACTTCCGGTTTTTTGGTAGAAACAATAGAAATGATTTCCAAATTTCCAAGGTCGTCCAAACTGTCCTTGAGTTGAGGACTTGAGATCTACAAATGCAGCTGTAGCTTTTACGACCTTTCAAAGGTACGACACGTAATCTTCTATGTTTATTCCAATTTCTGGCAGCTCAATGGATATTATACACAGTCCGGCAATCCTAAATCCGGAAAATGGATCTCGAAGAAACGTAGAGCTGTGGTTGCCTTGTTCCGTGCTGGAAAACGGTAGAAGGACATAGTTCATGAGCTGTCCGATTTACAGTGTGTGCAGAAGCTTTGTACATCGTACAGTCAAAAGATACCTGCAGGCCGGAAGTACCAAAAAACGGTATAGTGGGGGACGTCGAGCTACTGTGGTGACACCTGCCATGGTGAAGATCGTCAAGAGCGCCTTAAATGCTCGACGTAGTGCCACTCAATTGGCGGAGGATCTCAACGTATCGGATCGAAGTCTTCGTCGGATCCTGAAAGACAAACTTCAGACCAAGATCTAGAAAGAGACCTTACGGTAAGTCAGAAGCAAGAACGGGTAAAAAGGCGCTGCTGAAGAGGGCCACGGAAGGAAGGTTGGAGAGTATCGCTTTTACCGACGAGAAACTATTCTCCGTACAGCAGTTCGTGAATAAGCAGAACGACAGAGGTTGGTTGCTCGAAAGATAACGAACCCATGCCGACGTGCTGACGGCCACCAGGCGACAGAAACCAGCATGTGTGATGGTTTGGACCGGAATCACCCATGATGGCCGTACTCCGCTGGTTTTTGTCCCTGAAGGAGTGAAGATCAACCAAAATACATATCGGGAACTAGTTCTCCATAACGTCGTCGAACCGTGGGCACGTCATTTTGGTTCCAGGGATTGGGTTTTCCAACAGGACTCGGCGCCGGCTCGAAGAAAACCCAACTCTGGATTGCGGAACATTTTCCCAGACCTGAACCCTATGGACTTCGCTGGCTGGATTATGTTGGAGGCCGTAGTCTGTTCTAAAAAAAACATGAAGGTCTGGAGTCCTGAAGCGACATCTGGCGGTAGCTTGGGATAAGATATTACAAGAGCACCTGCGGGCCTCGTACGATGTGTTCCCTTACGGATCGGAATTCTCTCACTACGCTGCGCTAGTGTGCATATGAGCTTTCAATTTGCTTATGCTATATCTAGAGAGTCTTATCAGTTAGCAAATCTCTTTCTTCAGTATAATTGTCCTGGTGGCCAAGCGTATCGGTTTGGTGGTCACATAAGTTCGGAATTCATTCACTATACGACTGAGCTTACATTTGTGTATGCTATTCATACCCCTAGAGCTAAGGGATAAGTAGGGGCAGGAAATTAGCAAGGGCCAGGGGAAAAGCAAGGGCAAGTGTAGCAAGGGGCAGGGGGTAGCAATATGGGGGTAGAAATTGGCAGTGAATTAGCAATGTTTAAAGGAGTTTCAAGGAACATGGGGTAGGAAGGGGCAGGTGTTGCAAGGGGCAGTGAAATAGCAAGGAGCATACAAATACCAATGCGCAGGGTCGAGCGAGGGAAATCGGGGTAGTAAGGGAAAAGAAAGCAACAATGGGTAGGGGAAAGTAAGGAGTAAGGAGCTAGCAAGATGCGGGAGTGTAGCAAGGCGAACGGGAGTTGCAAGGGTTAGTGAAGTAGCAAGGGGGGTAGGAAAGTAGCAATCGACAAGGGGTGGCAAGGACCTGGGAATAGCAACAAGCAAACAGGTAGTAAGAGGTAGTGAAGTAGCAAGAGTAGCAAGGGTGTTGAAATGGGCAGCGAAGTAGCAAGTGTCAGTGAAGTAACAAGAGGCTGTGAAGTAGCAGTACATGTGGTAGAAATGAACAGTAGGACGTAAATAGCAAGGGTAGGGGAGGAAAGGGCAGGAGTAGCAAGGGAAAAGAGATACCAATGGCCAAAGAAGCATGAGCATGATTGATCGTCCGAGGTTGCTACTGCGTTATTTTTAGATCAGCTGTTATTACACAGAGAACCAACAGATGATGCTTGGGACTAACATACACCCCCAATGTAAAATAAATGGTGATCCCAAATTAAGGCAACACCCTTAGAAATTATGAATATTACACGAGACGTAATTCGTCCTTGACACACATCGAGGAACGTAAACAGAAGTTTCGTGTAAAATTATGTCTTCCGAAACTGAAACATATGCAACTCGATACTGTTGTCTAGTTATGCCGTAGATTCTGAATTTGAACCCGCCCACACTACTGAACTATTTGAATCGAAGCAGAGGGACTATTCATAAAACAAGTAGAATTTAGCGTAGACCAAAGTCTACGCTTCATACAAAATTTCAAAACATTGTATGGAGAAAAGTCTAGGAGGGGGGCTTAGATTTAAAAAAATTAGTTTACGTGGTGTATGAACAGACCCAGAGTGAGTGTAAAGTAAGCAATCAAATGACCAAGCCAAAATGTACTAAATATTTATTAGATAACCTATAAAATGATAACGGGACCATCAGGGCACCCAACTGAACCGATTTGGATAGGGAGCATGGGACTGCCTCCTCCTTATTGAAACATTTTGCGGAACGGGGGCGGGCTCTTCGACCCCATCCATTGGGGTTATTCTGATCGATTTCCGTAACAGTCGAATGCTTTTATTTCCTGGTGGGAAATCCGTACCATCCGCCCCGGAGCATATACTATTGGATGCCTTGAAATGGCAAAGAAAGCTCTCAATTGAGAACTGTGAAAGTGCTTCAAAAAACACTAATTTAAATGGCAGGCAATTGAACAGTTTAGAAATATTGTAGGTCATCCAAACTATCCTGGAGTTCAGAATTATAGGTCTAAAGTTGGAATAGTAGCTACTTTAGCTATACAAAGTTACAATATGTATACATTCGTGATAATTGGTTCTTCTAGAAGTTTAACAGACAATCTATATATAAAAATGAATTTATGTCTGTCTGACTGACTCGGAAACTACTGAGCCGATCGGCGTGAAAATTTTTATGCAGGGGTTTTTGGGGCCGGGAAGGTTCTTATGAAGGTTTCTGGTTCTAGAAGGGGGAGCACCCATACAAATGAAACACAGATTTCTGCATAGCTCGAAAACTAATCTAGCAAATGGAACCATATTTGGCATGTGGGGTTTTTTAAAGGCAGGATTTATTTCTATGGTAGTTCGAGGCCTTTCCCCTTTTGGAAGGGGGGCTCTCATGCAAATGAAACAGAAATTTCTGCATAACTCGAGAACTAATTAAGTAAATGGAACCAAATATGGCATGTGGAGATTTTGGAAGGCAGGATTTTGGAACCAAATGGAACCAAATTTGGCATGTAGGAGTTCTATGGTGGTTTGAGACAACTCTTCTCTCAGGAAGGGGGGAGGGGATCTCCCATACAAATAAAACACAAATTTCTGCATAACTCGAGAACTAATCAAGCAAATGAAACCATGTGTGTGACATGTGTAGATTTTTGAAGGCAAGAAATGTTTCTATGATGGTTTGAGACTCCTCCCCTCTCTGAAAAGGTTGGCTCTCATACAAATGAAACAGAAACTTCTGGAACCAAATTTGGTATGTGGTGGCTTTTGAAGACAGGATTTTTTTCTGTGGTGGTTCGAGACACCTCACTCCTCTGGAAGAGGTGGCTCCCATACAAAAGATACATACATTTTTGCATAACTCGAGAACTAATTAAGCAAATGGTACCAAATTTGGCATGTGGAGGTTTTTAAAAGCAAGAAATGTTCCTATGTTGGAGTCCCCTCCTTCCTCTGGAAGGAGAGCTCTCATACAAAAGAAACATAAATTTCAACCAAACATGAGAATTATCCAGCATCTAAAATACAATACGTGTATTTCTCGGGTAAGAAGCATGTTCTGATAGAAGTTTGAACCAGTCAAGAAAGGGGAACACTTGAGCTACTCTCAGTGCTACATTATGCACAAGAATTTAATCTAAAGTTATACAAGAGAAAATTACGTTCAAACTGACAGGATACGGCGTAATTTGAAGATAAAAAAAATCGTCTATGGAATGCTTCTACACAGGAAGAAAAACTATGGTAGAGACTACCGATCCGAGGGTTAAATTAAAAACACACACCTACTTTTTTTTTAAGTGGTTATCCAATAATAGAATAATAGAAAATAATAGAAGCGAACCGAAAGAATCGATGAGCTACCTCCCCCTAATCTGAATCATTTGAATAATGACGGTAAAGTGTTTACATTCCACAGAAATGATTGGCTTTCGTTGATATGTCCAGTGATATTTAAAGTAGTTGCCTAAATTGCCGGACCATGTTTTATCAAATTTTGTATGAATTTTCTTCAGAAATTGAGCTTCATATTTGAATTTAAACGCAAGCATCAAATTAAGGGAACCCAAATTGATTTTTTTATTCAATTTAATAGCATTAGGGGTTCTGATCAATGTTACCCCCTACCGATGTGCACGAATTTAATGTTTTAAAATTGTCATATAAACAAAAAATCATGCATATTGTCTGTTAGGACCGACTTGTTTTGAATATGTGAAAGAAGCGTAGCTGGTTTGAGACAAAATCTCCATAAATATAGAGAAACAAAAAGTGATCAATGTTAATATGTTTTACTCTATTTGTAATTTAAGAGGTTTGTGAACCGAAGAAACCGAAATGGTGGAACGATTTAGCAAATATGGCAACCTGTTGTGGCCTCTGCTCCATATTTCATTCTGCTGGACGTTTCCGAATTCAAATGGTTGAAGACATTAATAAGGAGTGGATTGGCGTGGCACTCGTTTAAAAAGCAGCCGATAAATCCTCTACACTTCCCGAAAAATTATTGGAATCATGAATAAAAGGGATAAGGTGAATCAGAGTGTAAGTACATCGAATTGAACTGACGTTAATGATGAGCGGCCTAGACTGCACAATATAATTTTAATTTTTAGTACCGATTTTAACCGAAATTACGGATGCTGTTGGGAGTCACAAACAATTTTGTGTGGTTTGTTTAAGTGTGTGTATTCAATCCAACGCCCATTATGGTATTATGTAAGAAATCTGTTTGCAAAAATCCTTTAATTAACAATTGAAAGCAGCTTTAATCCGGGAGCTAGAAAGTAATAGCTCTACTGTAGATCCAGCAGCCCATTTCATGACTGGAGAGTCACGCCTATTCCGAGGTTACTTTTACATACAATAAGCCCCGCGTGTAAACAATACCGATACCATTTGGAAAAGGGTATTGCAAGTTTTAGAAATGTAAAATTTCCTAACCCGGCACGTATTTAATATTATTTGAAAATAGGATTTTTATGGACCCGTAATGCTGGTAGATCAACTTTTCGTGGTGCGTTACGGAGTATCATATCTACCACTGAACTCTAGTCTGAATTAATTCAAACTAGGGAACATATTTGTTTTTGTAGTCAAAGGAACATATATTAGTCCTTATTACATTTTATGTCTTGTGAAAAGTTACAATACTCGGATTGATCCACCGAGAATGAGCTTGGAATAAGGAAAACATGGTTAGTCTTCATTTATTTGAATTCTCATTTTCTAGTTGATGGTCTATAGTTTGAATTTGTTAGGACTAGGGTTCTGATGTATGGTCCGTATCGGAGTCATAGCTTGTTTCTTTGCAATGAATCCGGTCTTTACTGATAAAGGTGCGCGCCTTTGAAGAGTGCTGTCATTCCTCAAAGGGTTTAAATAGCGAAAACGATCTAAGAACTCAATTCATTGCCAACAAAACAAACAATGACAACTGTAACAACATCGAATACTTCATCATTTATCAATAGTAATAAAGTAACTTGACATGCACTAAACAAACGATACGGGATATACTACAATAGATCAAATTACTGGTCCCAGTGGTTCATGTCCCGAACAGAAAAAAAAGATATATTTATAATCAGATTGATCTCACCAAAGGCCGCCTCCAAAACAACACTTGCTTTCGTTCACTATTCGTAAAAATGAAAATTTTCGATGTTGATTTGTGATTAATTTCTTGCACTCGTGACAAAATAAGTGCAAAAATTAAACCGCCTGTTAGACATGTAACCAACATTTCAAAATTCTGTTCACCACGTGGTGAGTGCATTTGAAATTTTGTGCCTGCCTCGCGCGTTAGCTTCGTTTGTTGATTTTGACCAGGAAATTCATTGCACTAGTTTTATTCTTTATGGTCGATTTAAGAGGAATACACAACGTATAGAAACAAGTAAGGAAACCAATTGAAGTCAACAGAAAGGTTGTGTACTAATTCTTTTCAGCGCCAACATTCTAAAAGAACGAAAATTTTGTAAACAATGGTTTCTGAAGGTTATTTCTCTCTAACAAAGCGTCACACAGGCAAATTGATTACGCGGCAAGACGTTTCTTATATTTAACTCAATTTCACCCTAATGATATATTACTCTTATAGTTATGACTCCAAGTTCGAGCAGTCTCCTGTTTCCGAAATTCAATTCCCCAGGGGTTCTAAAATCCAGAACACTTAATCGTCAACAGGAAGAACATTGGACCTGAGTTCCAAGTGATAGATCATACACCAGTTTATTATCATGAAAATGTGATCAACCAGTACTTTTTTCATTATGAAATTCAAAAATATACGTTGACCAAACTCTTCATCAAAGTTGAAAAATCAGAAATTGCCAAAACACGCATTTTCGTTATATCTTGAATGCCGAAGTCAACTTTACTACTGGTTGAAAATCAAGACCTAAGCTACTGCCATTTCATAAATGGAACTGCGATTTGGTCACTTTCGCGACACAGGACTCAATCTCCCCTATTACACAACCGGCAGCAGTGTGGCACAGTCGGATGGAAGAGAATGGCACAGTGGCTGCAGGATGCAGGAATCAGAGGAAAACCATTAAATGCAGAGCGACGAGAAACTCCGGTCGGTGTGTCCCAGTGGTAACTGTGAGTGTATGTGCCTGGCATCAGCAGCAGCATACATCAGTGTCAGGAGAAAGGACCTGGGGTAGAAAATTACACAACCCTCTCCGCCAACCAACCAACCAACCAACCAACCAACCTACCTACGGGGCGCGTAAATCGTGCCCATCCGAAGGGTGGTGGATCGGGGAAGCAGGTTGTTGGCTTTGCTTTTTGTGTGTGCGCCCTCTCGTCGCAGCAGCAGCACTGAAATGCTTCACGCGCTGATAAACCTGACACACAATGCTCCGCACCGATCCTGCCAACTTCCCTGCTAGCAGGGGTTGAAACAATCGTCGACGGAGATAAAGCATCATTTTTGCCCGAGAATCGACACAGAGTCCTCGCGGTTCGCTTCGGACAGGCACTACCTACTATGTGCCGTTGGTCCTGGCCGGAATTCCCTGATCTGATGCCGATGCGATGCGATGACGATGGCTGGCTGTGGCACATTGGAGAGCATTTAAAATAATGATAGTATCAAATCATAAAACTAGGTAACAGCGCCTCGGCGCTTCCGTTCGGG
Source organism: Aedes koreicus (assembly GCA_024533555.2). Classification (NCBI taxonomy): domain Eukaryota; kingdom Metazoa; phylum Arthropoda; class Insecta; order Diptera; family Culicidae; genus Aedes; species Aedes koreicus. Next base: position 411,930 of record JAHHFK020005245.1, read on the forward strand.
GCGGGATGAGTCGGTGTAGGCAGTCTCGAGGCTTGGTTTTGGGGTGGTGGGAGGAATGAGAGAAATCAAATTATGTTTGATTATTAACAGAGCGACTGAATAGTGGACTCGTCCCGTAGGTAGGGGATCGACATGGCGGGGAGTTTGCGAAGTGATCTCCAAATGGATCACAAAAGGCAGGGCGAAAGTTATAAAATCCAGCGAGTTTCATCATATTGCAGTTTGATGATATGGAGGGGGCGGGTGGGGGCGTGTCGCCGACGTAGCGCAAAGTGTAAGTTCATATGCTTTGATGGCTGTTTGGGATGTGGATATGGACCCGGAGTGCTATCGATATGCTGCGATGGGACGGTGCTATTTGGAACGTTTTGGACGATGATAACGACGGAGACGACGTCGACGGATACGGATAACTTTTTGAGTAGGACGATTATTTATTCTTGCATCGCTCCGGTGCAGAAGAGGAACGGACTGGAATGTGTATGGCAGGATTCTAAAATATCTTTATTGTCCCAGTCAACTCTGATACCGACGCGACCGAACGACACCAATGCTGCTGTTGTGTGTGTCGCGTCCTTCTGGGAGGACGGATGAGGACAAAGTTGTACTCCGCTGGGGACGTTTATTTTGCAATTCGAATGCGTTTGTGCCCTAATACCGGGTACTGTTTTGCAGGAGGGCCCTTTTGATTGTAATGACTGTGATGTTCGGAAGTTTGTGTTCATGACCGATGGCAGAGAGTATGGCTTGGGGATTTTACTTTTTCATGATTCACTACAGATCGTCGATCACGTGGGATTGCTGCATATCCGCAGGATTGATTTAGTTTTCATTGTTTCGACGTTGAGTCTTTTAACCGCAGAGATAGGTGTGATGTGGGTAGAATATTGTTGCGGTTTTCACTGTCTATAGATACTGAGTTGCTAGCGGCTCGCAGTGTAATGCAATTCAAAGCTCAACTTACTTTACTTGAGACTAGATTGGTGTCAAGACTCCAGAAACCAAGTTGCAAATCAATAGGTTTCCACCTGACTCCGTAAATTCTCCGACGATTCACGTAACGCCCGGTGATCCTGGTAGAACATGGAAACATCCTGTTTTCCATTATTCGACCAGTTGAATGGCAGCGGTAACATTCTACAACCCACACCTCCCTCCGCCCTTGTTTTTGTAATTTCCATTCTGTAGAAGAAAGGTCAAACACAGGAAAGTGTGCTGCATCGTGCATGGCACACCGCTAGAGCCCACGGGTAGAACGGGTTGATGGACATCGACCGAGTATAGAACGGAAAAGTATTTATGTTCCATTGTGTTGTGCTGCGGGTTGTGTTGGTGGTGTACTTCGGCTACATGCCACCACCGCCACCATTCATGGTCCGCTCCGTCCTCGCAATTAGTGGAAATCAAAGTGAGTTTTGTTTTGCCTTCCGGGCTTTCTTTTCCGATGGATGAGGAGTCGAAACCACATGAAACTTATTTATGTAGGTAACTAGGAATTGTACAGCGATCTTGAAACCTAGTTGAGTCGCATCATCATCATCATCATCATCGGGGCGGAAACCACATCTCTCTGACCGCACACGGGCACTGGTGTCGTTGTTGAATGCCATCCTCCTTACGGCCTTTAGTTTGATAGGTAAAAGCTGATACAATGATAAGACGATGCCGTGTTCTATTCTCGTTGAGGAGGCAGCAGTTAATGCTATCTCAAACCTACGCGAATGTATGTATGCGATGGTACGAGTCACCATCGTCATTTTCAAAGTGCGACGGACTGCTCCAAAGAGAGAAGGCGAAAAAGGTTAATTGAGGAATGGTTACGCTACAAATACGGATGCTGTGTGCCGGCATTCTACAGCTGCTGATGATGGCGATGATGCAAGCAGAGCCATTCGGGGAACAGTCTGAAACTTGGAGGGGCCCTTTTTGCGTATATTTTCCGCATTTTATATCCCGGCGATCCCATGCTCTTCTGGGGTTTTCGGTTCTACTTTTGCTGCTGTCTGCTGTTGTTGTTGCTGGTATTGCCGGTTCATGCTTCGTCGCCTCCTTCCTAGGGGGCTCTGCTTTTATTTTGACGGTCACTGCAAGTTCTTGACCTACGTCTAGATGATTTCAATTGATACCATGTGGTACCACAGTTCATTTGTGGTGGTGTAAGAATAAATACAGTTCAATTTCTTCAGAAACTGGTTGTGGTTCAAACAAGTATTTCCATATCTATGAAGATGAATACATATAACTCACAGTTGTCACATGTCGTAATTTACTTTTGTCGAATGCGCTAAGCTTCTAAGCATGTAGATTAAGGATAACCAGATCAGCTTGGATTATACAGAGAATAAACAGACGATGATGGTGTAAAATGTGGTAAAATACGCAGAGCTGTACCAACTATCTCACATAAAATTTGAAATGGGCCTATCCTTGTTGATCGAATCTCTTCATCGCCTTTCTCTATGGTTAATTACTGATAAAGCATTGATTTGTAGCTTTGCTCACGCAGTTATCTTGTGCATTGATTAACAAATTCTATGGAAAAAGCTAATGTAGCCGCGTTATTCACAGAAGAGAAAGTTGATGAAAAAATTGGCCAATATACCCTTTTCAAATGTTACGCGAGGATCAATTTTATTTAACTGCATTTTTTCACCTTAGAATTCTTAGGAGCGAAATGAAGAACAATCATTTTATCGGGAAATCGATGAAGTTTGATTCGCCCTTAATCCGATTCTATCTTGAAAAAAGTAAAAAAGGAAACATAGTGTAAAATCTAAAATCTAGCTTCGAAAGAAGCTAACAAATCTTCTGCACCTTCACAAGAAGCTTTTGAAATGTTGGATTCATGAGGTAGGTTGGGCTATGCTTGAAAACTAAAATGAATGAAAAACCTTGATAACGTAAAACTAATACTGGCCCAACTTTATATTTACTGTTGGTTTGAATCGGTTCAAGTAGGCTACTAAGCTTAATTTATAAATTTGTTGTTTTCCACAATAAAGTTTTCGGAATTTTATTGGGAATGGTACTAACAGCATCCTTACTGTTGGTTTAAAACAGTTGATATCGGATATCAAACACAATTTTCAAATTGGTCTTGTTTTTCCTGCGATGCATTTTTACCATTGGTGTGAATAAATAATAATCGGCTATCTAGCGATATGAAATAATTCCCCTGGCCTTCCGATAAATACAGTGTCGGAAATAAGTTAAGCAACTGAGTTGAGAAACATATAGATATGATAAAAATCGTTGTTTTCAACAGTAGATTACATTTTCCACTATGGGAAATGAAGAAGGTATTTATTGACGACGTATTAAAACGGTTTTTGCTGATAGTTTATCTTTCAGAATGAAACAAAATTCAAATGTTCATAACAGCGAATGTGTTTTAGGTGACAGAAGTTGAGGAACTGAAAGATATCAATTAATTTTCACAGACTATGTCAGTATTTTGTAGTGTATCCTTGATTCTGAAGCACAGCTGCGCAGCATCAGGGCGTAGATTCAAATAACCTGCCAATCGGTTCCTTCGGAATTTCACTCCAAGCTTCGGTGAGAGCTTGGAACAACTCAGTAGTGTTTCGGTATGAAATACCCATTCTTACTCGGCTACTATTTCCCATAGGTTTAATATTAGATTTAGATAAGGGGAGCTTGATGACAACAGTAGCACTTCAATTTTGCGATCTAGGAACCATTGTTTGTCAATCAGGACCAAATCAGCGACATGGCACTTTTCATTATCGCATCAATGCGATGAAGAGGTCTCATACCTTTTCAGGGAAGCATCTCCAAATCATCAAGCATCCCCCACCATGTTAACGGTCTTCTTGTAGTACCGTAGATTCAGTCCGGTACTACCTAATTTCATTCCGTCGGAATCAAACAGATTGAATTTGAATTCGTCACTGACCAATACTGTTTTCCAACCGCTTCGAACATACTTCAAGCTATATGATAGACCATATGGATGTTAGATCGCTTTTTGTAAGTGCTGTTATTTACAGTAAAGCCACTACTTACTCCCAAGCGAACAGAAATTCACAATTCTTCTACACAGTTGCTTAACTTATATCCGACACTGTATATAAAAAAGAGATTTAGAAATTCCGAAATATTCAATTGTAATGTATAATTTAAAATTTTTGAATTTTTGATAATAATATAGGAATTGAGAAACTAAGAAATTCAGAAACCTAGAAATTTGCGAAAAGCTACCTAAAGAAATAGAATATAGTTGAATTTAAAAAAAAAAATTGAAATTACACAATTCAGGAATTGTTAAAATAATAACATTGGATATATACAGTCACTGCCAGAAAAAAGTGCCCACGTACCCCAGTTTCTCCTTTTTATGCAGCAAACTGTAAGTGAAAGATTCTAAGTTTTGTTTTTTTGATGACATATTTATTATGTTTTTTTCTTGTCTGGTACATAAAAAAATACTTGTCCTGCAAATTCATTTTTTTTCAAACTATAGTAGAAATTATGCATGTCAAAATCAAGTCCCCACTTCTTATTTTCTTTAAAAAAAAAACAAGTTGTAGATCCGGTTTGTTGAGTGATCAGTAGTTGATGTGTCCTCCCCTGGCCTTCAACAGTTTTTGCAAACGTTTCGGCATACTCTCCACCAGATTCTTCAGGTGTTGTGGGTCAAGATCTTCCCAGGCGTTCTCAAGAGCTTGAAAATAGTTGTGTTTGTTGGTAACTCCTGTCTTATCAACTCGTGAATCCAAGATGGCCCACAGATTCTCTATTGGGTTCAGATCTGGACTCTGTGGGGGCCATTCCATAGGTTTAATACGGCAGGAACGGAAGAATGCCTTTGACTTCTTCGCGGTATGTTTTGGGTCATTATCTTGCTGGAACACAAATTTGTTTTCCAGCCCAGTTTTAACCAACGAAACCTCCAAATTCTCACGCAATATGTCGAGGTAGGAATCTGCTGTCATAATACCATCGATTTTTACCAAAGCACCAACACCCGCCCAAGAAAAACACCCCCACACCATCACGTTCCCTCCACCATGCTTAACTGTGCCCTGGATTTGTCGATCTTGAAGCGCCTCTCCAGGTCTACGCCATACACGAGCTCGTTTTTTGCTGTTGAACAACTCGAATTTGGACTCATCAGTCCACAAAACAGTCTTCCAATATTCTAAAGGTTTATCAGCATGTTCCCGAGCAAATTTGAGTCGTTTCGCTTTGTTGACTTTGTAGGCATAAAAGGCAACTTCTTACAAAACCTGCTCTTCATACCGTGTTCAGCGATCCTTCTGCGTAGAGTACTGTCCGAGATCGGTTGTTGAATCACTTCCTTGATCTCCCTGAGGGTACCCTTCGGATTTTTCTTAATTTCTCGAATGATTCTCGCATCTGTTCGGGAATCTGTTCTACGTTTCCTTCCCCTTCCTGGGCGATCAGCTACTGAACCATAGGTTTTGTACTTCGCGAAAAGTTTGGTAACCACTGCTTTGCTGTATCCATACTTTTCACCAATCCTGCGATGCGATTCACCTTTCTCGATGTCACGAATAACACATTTTCGGATCTGCATGGGAATAGTTTTGCTTGCCACCATATTATCCAGATAACTCGCACTGAATCTTTCTGACCGACAACTGAAATCCGTAAGAAGATCAACAAACACTTGGAAACGTCAAAAAAATTGAATACGAGGGGCGTTTGGATGTATAAATTACATACACATAATATATTTTCAATTGGGCACTTTATTATGACACACCAAATTTACACCACGTATGGTTCAAAAAATAATTTTGCAAACATGTGTATTATCCATTGCAAAAATACACATGCATCTTTAAAATAATAATATTATCATGCTTAGAAAAATATATGAATACGATATAATGAGTTTTTCAATGACTTCAGAGATGAAGCGTGTTCATGAGAAAAGTGGGCACTTTATTTTGGCGGTGACTGTACATATAAATAAAGAAATTTAGATATGTACAAATTTTAAAGATTACGAATTTAACACAAGTATTGGAATTTAAACAAGTATTGGAAGAGAATGATAGAATCATAGAAATCTTACAATTCAGAAATTTAGAAATGTGAAAAATATATAAATAAATTAATTTAAGAAATTGAGAAATAATGTAGTGGAAGAAATTTTAATTATTAGAAAAGCAAATTAAGACATTTGGAAAGTAGCGAATTTAAAAACATGAAGAAATTAATACATAAAAAAATCAGATGTTCCGATTGAGCTCTGAATTAGAATTTGAGAGATTATGAAACATATTTATTTCGAAAACTATGCAATATATAAAAAATGTAATATATTTTGGTGCTAACGAATTAAGAAAGAAAGTTATTGAGAAATTCAAATATTTTAATATTTTCGATTTTGTTATTTTAAAACATAGATTTTGAAACTATGAAATTGTGAAATGTAAAAATTTAGAATTTTTCAATTTGAGAAGTTCATAAAGGTTGTATGGAATCAAATTGCACCACTTTTAAATGGCTGTAACTTTTTACCCGTTGGGTATTTTCTATTGAAATTTTGGGTGGAATTAGTTAAATATGTATTTGTTTACGCTGTGTAAGTTTCACTAGCAGATGTGCAATCGTTGCGAAGATGCAGTCGGAAGAACAGCAGCGGCGCAAAGAAATTTTGCGCACGTACCTCGAAAATCCGGATCTTTCTCATCGTGCAATCAGCAGGAAGCTGGGAATGGTACATTCTACGGTGTCTCGTGTTTTAAATCGGTACCACGAACGTTTGACCATAGATCGGAAAGCAAAAAGTGAAAAATGATCTCAGATAGTGTTAAGGATCACAAGCGGGTAGTTCAAGCTTTCAAGAGGAATCCCAACAGTTCAGTTTGAGATGTGGCGAAGAAACTGAATCTAACCAAAACTTTCATGCAAGATGCGAAAAAACGTGAAGGACTACACACGTACAAAGTCCAAAAGGCGCCTAATCGCGATGAACGGCAGAATACGGTAGGTAAAACACGTGCACGGAAGCTCTACACCCAAATGTTGACGAAACTACATTGCCTCGTAATGGATGATGAGACGTATGTAAAAGCAGACTTTCGGCAGATTCGGGGGCTCCAGTTTTCTACTGCTCATGATAAATTCGATGTCCCTGAGGACGTTAGAAAGCAGAAAATGTCAAAGTTTGCCAAAAAAATATATGATTTGGCAAGCAATTTGCTCGTGTGGCAAGCGGAGCACCCCATTCGTGACAAGTGGAACGGTCAATGGGCAGGTGTATCTAAAGGAATGTCTCCAAAAGCGTCTACTGAGGTCACACGATGGTCCTACGATTTTCTGGCCGGATTTAGCTTCGTGCCATTGCTCGAAAGAGGTTTTGGAGTGGTACAAGGCTAAGGAGGTTAATTTCGTGCCGAAGCATGTCAACCGCCCGAACGCACCGGAACTTCGGCCAATTGAAAAGTCTGGGCCACCATGAAGCAGGCACTTTGGAAGCATCCTAAGGAAGTGAAATCGGAGGAAGATATGAAGAAAAAATTGATTGCCACGCAAAAAAAAAGTTGGTTCAAATGTTGTACAGGACCTTATGAGTAGTGTAAAGAAGATGGTTCGTGCACTTTGATATGGAATTAAAATTTAATAAAACAAACATGGGAAAATATGTATAACATATTTTATTTTACTCCCTGAAAGTTTGAAGATGATTGGATGAACGGGCGAATTTTGCCGAATATTTGTGTGTGTCGCAATTTGATTCCATACACCCTTTAAGTTAATAATTTCAAGGATTTGGACGGTAAATTCATAACATATTTACAAATAAAGGAATTAAAAATTAAGAAATTTGCAAAATAAGGATCGTTGATGTATAGCATTAAGAAATTTTGTAATTTAGACATTTTGAAAATTTCTAACTTATATGTAAAAATAACTGAGATTTATCAAAATTAAGAAATTTAACAAAATAACTACTTAATTTAGGTAATGTTTAGGTATTTAGGTAAACTACTTAATTTAGGTGAAAATAAAACCAAAAAAATATATTTGATATATTTAGAAATTAAGAAAATGTGTGTTTTAGATACTCAGAAATTTAGAAATTTTGATCGTAGCATATTGAGAAACTTAGAAATAGGCGAATTTTAAATTCAAAACGTACCTTAACTGTGCTTTAAACTCAACAAGAATCAAATATTCAGAAGTTTGGCAATTCAGAAATTAAGAAACTTAGATGTTAGGAATACAAGAAATAGGTAGAAAGATACAAACGATTAAAAAATTAAAGAAACTTAGCAATAAAAATAAAAATGTCTTTAATTTTGTTATTTTATAGATATAAATTTTGACAAATAAAAATAAGTTTAGAAACTCATTAAGAAAATAAATAAATTTACACATTCATAAGCATAGAAATTGAGAAATTAATTAATTCAGAATATAAATAAAACAGTTTTAAAATAATTGAAGCATTTCATTAATAATGAAAAGCAAATTTGAAATTTAAGAGTATAGATACCAAAAAATTGGAGAATATTAAAAAATTTAGGCGTTTGGAAGTTAAGAAATTGAAAAATTAAAAGAAAATTAAAATTATGATTTTAAGTTGTTTAGGAATTTTTAAATTAGAACATTTGGAAATCAAGAAGTTTTGAAATGTAGGAATAGTGAGTAGTAGAATTTTGGAAAACAAGCATTTCAGACATTAAACGAATGTAAAAAATAGTAATTCAGAAAATGAATTAATAATAATTTATAAAAATTCAAAATTTAGAAATTAAAAAAATATTCTTTACAAGAACAATAAAAATGCTAATATTATAAAATTCTTTAGTTGTCAAATTCAGAACTTCAAAAATTCAAATATTAAGAAATTCAGAACAAAACCCACACAAACAATCAAAATTTTTGTGATCTGTTCGGTCCACAATCGCTTGAAAAACCGAATTCAAACATTTTCCTATATTTACCAGTTTTGAAATCCATCATCACGCTCGGTGAAGTTCTTACTAGTGGTTTAAATCGGTTCAAATCGGCTCTCCGGCGTAATACAACAACTTGAACTGATTTCCTAATCAGGTTAACCACCATGGCACCTTCAGGGTTGCAACTATTTGTTTTTTAAATTCCCGTTTTTTTCCTGTATGAATAATAGAGTAACTCACCATGATCATTTTTTCAAAACAGTGATGCTTCAGTGTATTAAAAATTTGAATTGGTGAATTTATAATTAGTATTTTCTCAATTAGGTAAACCACCATCGCACTTTCAGGGTTGCAACTAATTTGTCTTTTTTAAATTCCCGAGTTTTTTGCGGCAAAATAACTCACCATGATCATTTTTTCGGAACAGCTCTTTTTTGGATCCATATGGGAAAACAACTGTGCAAAATTTGAAGACGTTGGCTTGTAACCAGGCTTACCGCATTGCGTTTGAAATTTGTATGGGAAGCGCAATTTTTTGGATTATCATTCATGGTGACTTCAATTTTACTTGTACCACGCAAATAGTCAGAAGTAATAGTCCAGGATGGACTTAACAACTTTCCCGTTAAAAGTATGCCTCTAGAATGTCCCTTAAACATGTAATAGCGGTTCAAAGAGCAATGTTTTGAATTAAACACCAAATATCTTCGTTTTTTTTTGCAATCAATGCCGGTATATCAATGGAAGCTATATTTCAATCTGCAATAACTAAGGCATTTCTTGTCTTATCGAGTCGATCGATAATCGATCGGAAAGCTGTAAAAAAGGATCCAAGAAGTTTCTTAGCTCTTCGACTTTAGGATGATCCTTAAACTACAATCAGAGAGATCCATAATTTGGTTATTAGAATCAGACAGAGATAAAAATAAAATGGGGATCCTAGTATGGTGGTAAAAAGTAAATAAAAATCAAATGCAAGCCTAGAGTGATTCATAGCATGCAAAAAACCCGAACCTATTCTGCTTTCCCAAGACAAGAAGAATAGCGTCACAAACAGCATACTAACTGTTAGTCTAAAACTGTTCTCAAATGTAACATTTTTTCTTGTTTCCTCAACGAAATTAGTCGTTATTACACTTTGTGTTCATTCAGAACACCAAGCAATGCTGCAATTCATTACTTCTAATGATAGCCTTTGGTTAACTTACTGGCTATTTTTTTATAAAATAATAATAAACGCTGATGCACTCTATCCATAAGAAAAATGCCGATCTAGATACAATTCAAATCAATAACCTACAACCATTCCTAGAAAACATCAGGAGCCAATCTGTTTTTTCTTCTTAGAAATCAATTTCCATTGGCATGCTGATTCAATCATTCCCAAAGTCGTTCCCACTAAATAACTGGTATTTAATTATGCATTGAGACAGAATTGAAACCGCATTAGCTCAGGAGGAAGTCAAAAGGCAAAACAAAAAAAAAAACCAGCGAAATCCCGGAAAATTATCTTCCGCTTTCCCTTTCTTCACAGACCTCATACATTGCATAATCAAATTAAAAAGTCGTAAACCATCAGTCGCAACCGGAAAAAGGTGCAGTTCAGTTACCACCAGCAGCCCTCCTCCTTTGCCATCCAACAGTGACTATAATTGTGCACTGCGCGCACAGGATAAAAGCCAATTTCTGGCTTCCTCAGAGTGAGAAGAGATTTATGACTTTCCTTGCCTTCTCCTTTCTCTACCCAGATCAAGCACCGAACACAGCGGCACTCAGGAGTTCATTTTAAATTCTTCAGATGTACAAACATACAGTAAGTATATATTCCGGTAACTCGGCGGCAGCAGTCAGTTACCATTTCGGCGAAACAGCCTCAATTGGGTCGTAAAATGCTGGAACACGACATTCGACGCGGAACGACACTGTCCGGGATTGAGAGTGAGCCACCCGAAGTAGCGCCAAAATTGTAACAAATTTTGTTGTATATGTTTTTTTTTTACTGAATTGATCAACAGCAAAACTTAGAAGCTTATTCTGTTGTCACAAGTGTAATATGTAATTTTAAGGTGGCAGATTTTGAGGGATTTCTTGGTGGTGTAAGATTTACCACTTTGAACTCAGATCATAGGCTCTTATTGTAAGTTGTATTCCACTAAAATAAGCCATTCTTATAACATTTGTGTGTCGCCGAAAGAACATCTTTACTGTGGGTTGAAATCAGTTACCATACTCGATGTGTTTTTTCCTCATAGATAAACCACACACAATTCATAATGTTTGTTTCATTAGCTCTCAGCTTGGATCACCCCACCAAGAATAATTCCCCGGTCATACCAAATGCGCACCACCATACGGTAGATTCGAACCATTTCGAAAGGAAACTGTTCACCGACGACAATGGGGAAAAATATGCAAAAGGGGGAAAGGTCTACTGCACTCTTTCTTTTCGGACTAAGCCATTAAGTCGGCAGAGCACTGGTTCCTGGTGCTGGTGGAAGCAAAGTTGATCGTTTTATTGCTCCCCGTTTCCGTCGTGTTGAGTCCCATTCTCCTTCTCGCCGTATCGCGTTTAACATTCTGCCCAAGTACCGATTTTTATGGCAAGGTGCGTCGTAAAATCGGTCAAAAAAGGAGATAACGATCTGACGTTCTTCTTCTCCCGTTTGTCGTGCGAGTTCGAACGAGAGCAGAGTGTTGTTTAATGTTATTTTAAAGTTTTCAGGAAACAACGGTCCGCTTCGGACTCGGGTAGGATAACATCTTTATTCCCTGGAATGGAAGGGTTGAATTACGCGGACAGCTGGACTCGCATTGCTCTTGGATGATGACTTTGGGAAAGTGAGAAATGGGGAAGCAAATTCAAACACAAAATTAATCAATATTCGGAACGACGATGCTGGCCAAGCAGCACCAAGCCGTCATAATTAGTTGCTGCAACTTGACTGTGACCTAATTGAGTCACATTGAAGTTACTGCAACCGATTTGTAACAAGTAACAAGTGCTGTTAGCGCGGTAAAGCTTCAGACTACTTCGACACATTTTTATTATTGGAAAGGAAATTTCCAATCTCTAGAACTTCAATTATTTTTTTATTTATGCGTTTTGAAATGATCTAGAATCCGACCACTCAACCGACCAACTTCTTCGTAGTTACCATTGAGCTTTTATTCGAATTTTCACTGCAGAATAAAATCGTAAAGACTGTATTCGATAAAATTTGGACACACAAAATAGGTCACCAAAAATTTTCCTTGAGCCCGATTCTTTTCAAACTTTCTGGAAATAAAGTACTACTAAATGGTTAAGTTTTGACATCATTGGTTTATTGAACCTCTTCTCCCAACCCAAATGCCCGCACCTTTGCCTTGACCCCTTTCATCAAATTTTGGGCAATGATAGGACCGACTTGCTTACTTACTTTTAACCACACTTTCTTTAGTTCAAGTTCATTTTCTATCAGTTTTGGAGTTTTAACGAGCTTTGCCTTCATGATTGCCCAAAATTTTTCAATTGGGCGAAGTTCCGGAGTGTTTGGAGGGTTGACGTCTTCTGGTACAAAAACTACATTATTATCTTTGTACCAGTCTAAGGCGGGCCGGGCATAGTGGCAAGATGCCAAATCCGGCCAAAACAGTGTCGGGCCATCGTGAGATCTCAAGAAGGGCAGAAGCCGTTTTTGGAGGCATTCGTCCTTGTAGATTTGTCCGTTGACGGTCCCAGAGGTGACGAAGGGCTGACTCATTTTGCCACATCCGCAGATCGCTTGCCAGACAAGGAATTTTTTGGCGAATTTCGACAGTTTCTTCTTCCGTACACTCTCCGGAACGGCCAACTTAGAGGTGGCGACGTAGTGTTCCTGTCCTGGCATTTGTTTGGTGTCGGCTTTAATGTAGGTCTCATCGTCCATCACAATGCAGAACGGTTTTGTGAGCCACTCCCTGTACAGTTTTCTTGCACGAGTTTTGGCCACCGAGTTCTGTTTATCGCTCCGGTTCGGTGCCTTCTGGACCGTGTACACATGTAATCCAGAACGTTTCATTGTTTTCTGCACAAAACAAACTGAAACTGAACTTTTCAGGGGTAAATGGGGCAAAACTGACACTTCCAGGGATTGCTGCTGTACTAAATATATACCGTACGATTTGTTAGTTGAAAATACATTAGAAAAATAAGACGGCGCCGGTGGTGTAGTGGTGAGCGTGATTACCTCTTACCCCAGTAGGTCGCGTATCATTTCCAGTCGACGCCGTTGGGATTTTCCGAGACGAAAAATCTCTGATCACGTCTTCCTTCAGAAGGGAAGTAAAGCCACTAGTCCCGGCCCATGTGTTGTTAGGTTCGATACGAACCAACCCAGAAGGTTGAAAGTTGCGTTAATACAGTAACAAATAAAAAATAAATAGAAAATACAGGTTGGCAAGCCGCAATCAATTACAGCAAATTTGTATCAAAAAAAAAATTGATGAAATTACTACAACAAACTAAGCTCGATCCAAATTTAATCGAAATCCAGAGGTAAATTCGTATGAAATCGCAAAAATAAACTTGGGTTAAATGCAATCTCGCGTTTTTGTCAAAGTTTGCTTTTAAGACACAAGACACTTTCTCAAACTAAGTTGAATTTGCTCATGTCCCTCAGCTTTTGTGCTTGGTTATAATTTCTCGGAGTTTTGAGAATCTGAATCGTATTTAAGCTTAGAAAAAATCAATTTGACGGGCGAGCAAAAGCCAACTAAAATTCTGAGTCTTCTTCTTTAGCATTTCAAGCTTATTGCTTTCACAATTAGCTTATTGCTTACTCTCAACTTAGTGTTCTAAATGCACTTCCACAGTTATTAATTGAGAGCTTTCGATCCAAGCGTTATTATACAGCTTTCGATGCCAAGTACCATTTTTGCATTAGTATGATTGTGTGCAAAAACAATCATACGCTATACCCAGGGAGTCAAGAAATTTTCCAGCATTGTGTTGCTTTGTAGCTGCGCCTTTACCGACTGAGCTAAGGGAGGACCTGAGTAGGTTTCGCTAAAAAGTTGATGTGTGGAATTTGAAAAGAGAAATCTGAGCGTCATTTAATATACCGAACAAAACCAGCACAGCCTTCTGAGAAGAACCTGATTTTTTTTTAAGATTTGTAATTTTGAATAATGTTTAACCCTTTGAGGCCTATATTTTTCCAAGCGTTATTATACAAGCAATTCGATGTATTCCGTTAGATTTGGTGCTCAATAACATAGAAATGATTGAAAAAAGTAGGAAATATTTTTTTGATATGTGCTAGATCGTCAAAACTGACCTGGAGTTCAGAGCTTAAGATCTACAGTAACAGTAGCTTTATCCGCTATACAAAGTTTCAATATGAATTCAATGAATGTCATGGAAGACCAACAGACATTATGAGATAATCTTGGGATATTCTATGTCATCCACACTGTCCTGGAGTTCAACACTTATGATCTACTGTTGTAACAGTAGTTTTATTCTATACAACGCTACGATTACTACAGTATATCTTAAGTTCTGAACTTAAGGTCAGTTTTTATGAACTTGAACATCCCAATATAATCTGAAAATGACTGGTGACCTTACAGAAGATTCACTGATTGCAGTTTGAGTCCATATCGTCACCTTTCATAAGTTATAAAGCTACTGTTACGACTGTAGATCCTAAATTCTGACCGCAAGGGCAAGATATCTCAAACTGCTAGTTTCTCACTACAAGCATTTTTTGAGCGATGATCAGCATGGCTTCGTGGTAGGTCGTTACACTACCACCAATCTGCTCTGTTTCACGTCGTATGTAACTGATAGCATGAATGGAAGAGCTCAAACAGATGTCATTTATGTTGATTTGTCAGTTGCTTTCGACAAACTTAACCATGCTATTGCTATTGCTAAGCTAGGCCGACTCGGGATCAATGATATCCTAGTACAATGGTTTCATTCATATCTGACTGGTGACCAACTCGTGATTACTATAGGTGATTGCCGTTCTGATACTTATTCAGCGACATCGGGATTTCCTCAGGATAGCCATCTTGAACTGTTGATCTTCCTGCTCTACTTCAACGATGTCAATCTTGTCATCGTGGGACCTCGACTATCATATGCTGATGATCTCAAACTCTACCTTCGTATCTGTTTCATTGCCGATTGTCACACTCTTCAGCGTCAGTCGTTAACCGAATGGAAGTAAACCCAACAAAATGCTCAGTTATTTCCTTTTCTCGAAAAAAGGAATCGATCATTTTCAACTATAATCGGTCAGGGACAGATATTGAACGGGTGAGCCACGTGAAGGATTTAGAAGTAATTTTGAATTCGCAACTCACATACAAACGGAATATTTCAAATGTGGTCGATAAAGCATCTAGAACGTTAGGTTTTATTTTTAGAATCACCAAACATTTTACCGATGTTTATTGCCTGAAGTCATTATACTCCTCGTTGGTGCGATCAGTCCTTGAATCTTGCTCTGCAGTTTGGTTGTTGAAAGAGTTGAATCCGCCCAAGGCCGATTCCTGCGTTTTACGCTCCGGCTATTACCTTGGAGAGATCCTTTCCGTTTGCCTAGCTACGAGGATCGATGCCTACTGATTCATCTGGAGCCTCTTTCGATACGAAGAGACACTGTCAGTGCTTTATCTTATCGCCGATACCTTGCAAGAAAGAGTGGATTGCCCAACCACACTCAAGCAAATCAACTAGACTGTAGGACCGTGCGTGCGTTAAGGAACAATTCGATGCTGAGTCAACCTTTTCGTCGCACAAATCACGGAATGAATGGAGCAGCCAATGGACTTCAAAGAGTCTTCAACAGGGTTGCCTCAGTGTACGATTACAATGTACCACGTCAGACACTTCAGCGCCGTTTTAGTTTCATTTTCTCCGGCACAGTTAACCGTGGATAACAGTTTTATGTTTTAAGTTTCAAGCAATGACTAGTATTTTAGTTTTTATATTAACATAAAACCTTTGGGGCTAATCGAAGCCTGTTGGTGGGTTCAATTAAATAAATAAATAAACCTTCCAGAAGACTCACTTAAATTGGTCAAATACATATTGTTACTTTGTTTAGTCAATAAAGCTACAGTCACAGCTGTAGATTTTAAGTTTTGAACTCCAGGCTTGTTTGGACAACCTATAACATTCGAAGATCATCAAATAATGTCTGCTGTTCTTCCAAGATATTCAATGAATATGTTTTAATAAATATCGTAGCTTTGCATAGCCCAGAAAGCTTTTGTTACAACTATAGGTCTAATGTTCTGATCTCAAGGATAGTTTGGATGACGTAGAACATGACAAATTACTATATTAATATTTATTGTAACTTTGCATTGCCTATATATCACTGTTGCATTTGTAAATGATAAGTTCTGAACGCCAGTTTGGATGACCTAGATCAGCCCAAAATTATCTTCTTATGTATATTTACGTTCGAAAATATTCACTGAATATGCTTCAATACGTGACATAGCTTTGTATAGCCCAAAAAGCTACTGTTACTACCGTAGATTTCAAGTTCTTCACTCCAGGACAGTTTGGATTACCTACAGAATCACAAAATTATAAAATAATTACTGTTGACGTTCCAAAAGATTCATTGAATATGTTTGGAATACATATCGTCACCTTATAAAGGGTGTCCACGATGAAATTGCCACACTATGAAATTGCTCTAACTTTTTAACCGTTGGGTAGAATTTGATGAAAATTTGGGTGGATTTAGTTCATAGTGCATTATTTACATCCTGCAATTTCTGTGATCAAAACTCGCGGAAATGAAGTCGAAAGAACAGCTCGTGCGTGATAAAATCTTGCGCATTCAGAGAACAAGGATCTCTCGCATCGTTCCATCGCTTAAACGTTGGGAATCGCGAATTCCACGGTGTCGCGAGTGATTAAGCGGTTCGAGGAACGGTTGACCACCGATCGGAAGCCCAGAAGTGAAGGAAAAAGTATTCCGTACAACACCAAAAATCACAGTTGGGGCCTTCAACCGAAATCCGAACGCCTCCGTTCGGGATGTGGCTAAGAAGCTGCACCGAAGCCGAAGTTTTGTCCAGAAGGCCAAAACTAAAGCTGGGCTTCGAACGTTCAAGGTACAAGAGGCCCCTAATCGCGACGAGAAGCAGAACAAGTCCGCCAAAACCCGTGCCAGGAAGTTGTACCTCAACATGCTGATGAAAGTTGAATGCTGCATCATGGACGACGAAACATATGTGAAGGCCGACTTCAAACAGATCCCCGGCAACCTTTTTTCACGGCCAAGGATAAGTTCAGCGTTCCGGAGCATGTCCGCACTCAGAAGATGTCCAAATTTGCGAAGAAATTCCTGGTTTGGCAAGCCATCTGCACGTGCGGGAAGCGGAGTGCACCTTTCGTGACCCAGGACACGATGAACGGACAGGTGTACATAAAAGAGTGCCTCCAGAAGCGGCTGCTTCCTCTCCTGAAGGCCCACAACGTCCCAACAATCTTCTGGCCGGATTTGGCCTCATGCCACTACTCCAAGGACGTGCTGAAGTGGTATGCGGACAATAAGGTCAATTTCGTGCCGAAAATGTTCAACCCTCCCAACACTCCGGAGCTCCGCCCCATCGAGAAGTACTGGGCGATTATGAAGCAGCACCTTCTTAAACGACCTAAGGTAGTGAAGACAGTCGAGGAACTGAAGAAAGTATGGGTTTACATGCAAAAAACGGTTGATTCACAGGTTGTGCAGAATCTTATGGCCGGGGTTAAGGCCAAGGTGCGGGCATTTGCGTATGGACTGTAAATAAAATACGAGTAAAATGGTAAAATGAAGTTTAATAGTTATTTCTCAATCCCTGAAAATTTGATGGCAATCGGATGAAAACTCGAATTTTGCGAATCAATTTTGTGTGTGGCAATTTCATCGTTGACACCCTTTATAGTCCAAAAAACTACTCTTACAACTGTATATCTTATGTTTTGAACTTACGGACAGTTTGAATGACCTAAAATATTCCAATATTGTCGCATTATGTCTGTTGACCTTCCGCACTATCCAATGAATATTGTTAAATACATATTGTCACTTTGCATGCTCTAAGTTACTACTGTAGATCTTAAGTTCTGAACTCAAGGACAGTTTGGATGACCTAGAACGTCACAAAATTATCAAATAATGACTGTTGACCTTCCATTCAATATGTTTGAATACAGATGAATAACTTATATAGCCCTAACAACTATTATTGTAACTGTAGATCTGAAATTCTGAACTCAAGTACATTTTGAATAACCTAGAACATCCATAATGAAAAAAAAAAAAAAAAAAAGGTTAACGTTGACCAAAGAGAATTTAGTAATACGTATGCATTTGTAGTTTAGTTTTAGTTTCTTGATTATTTTCAGCCCTGGGCTGGTTCATCTCCCGTCGTAGTCACTCAAATGCCTTTTGGGTATTTTCGTAACTTGTCCGGGGGTGAGATTCGAACTCGTGGCTTTGGCGTGAGATGTATGGATGTTAACCACTACGACGAGGTCGCCCCCGTATGCATATGTACAATATCCTAAAACAACGCTTTACACAATTAGTAAGGCACTATTTTTTTCTTTCTGAACTGCTTTATATTGAGGATGTTCTAGGTTGCCAATTAGGTCTAACACTCATATGTTTTTTTTTATTTTTCCCAAATAGAATAATTAATGTAGAGCAAATTTGCCGAAGACAGTGAACACTTTTATTCAGTCTGTGATGTTATACAGTCATTTTCCTTTTCGGGTCATATATGACCCCGTAGACCTGAAGGGGTTAATGCCTGCCCACGTTAAACTTCGGACACTTTCTTTCAGTTAAGTTTCTTAATTATTTCACGGATCACTGAAACGTTTCAATTATATGACATCTGAAACTCTCCACTTTATTTCGTGAGAACAACATGTTTACATTCTTGTTGCATCTGGTAAACCGGCGTCGCATCAAGTGAAAGTGCGCAAACGCATTTTAAAATCACGAACGGCGGCAAAAACCGACGTTGTCTTTACTCGATATTGCTATAAAACTAAAATTACCAAAAGTTACCGTGTTTAGTGTTTGCAAATTGTTTGGCCAGCGCTTGACCTTGGATCGGAAGTTTGGAAGCGGAACAAACCGAAAATTATGCTCCCGCCAAATGGACAAGAAGGTGGTAGCCATCATTGAGAAAAGTCTTAGCCTGGCTGTGCGAAATGTAACTCGGAAAGTTGGAACACATATGTGCAAAAAGTAAAGCAGAGTTAAAGAGAGGAGGCGTACAAAGTGAAAAAGAAACGCCGTTGCCGAGCATTTCCGGACAAAAAAGGTGTCTAAACTCCCCAAGAAGTATTTGGTTTGGTAGACCATATGTATTTGTGGTCGAAAATCTAAAAGTTTCGTACCTATCGGCACTATCAAAAAGGATATTAACGAGAAATAATGTCTGCGAAAGCAGTAGCTACCGTTTATAAGATGCCACGACTCTCCAGCTGTTTTGGCCTCTTGTCACTATGCAAAATCCGTCCTGGAATGGTATAAGGCATAAGAGGTCAAACGCGTACCAAAAATAGCCAATCCGCCTAATTGTCCAGAACTGCACTCGATAGAAATATAATGGGCTCTGGTTAAGCGGAAACTCTTTGAAACTAAGAAGAGAGAAAATAAGATCGACAATTACAAGAGAAGATGATGAACCACCGCCGCTAGCGTACTTAAGGATACAGTACGGAATCTGATGGCGGGTGTATCACAGAAAGTTCTATCAATTTTACAGAAAGAAGGATTAACATTTCAATCAACTGTTTTTACTGTATATATATAACGGTTTTGTTGAATTATGCCTCGATTTTTTTTTTGCTGACATTATCTTAGTGTCCGAAATTTAATCTCAATTGAAATTCGTTTGAAATACTGAGTCAAAAAATAATCTCATTAGTTAAGCGTGATTAAGATTTCGGATAAGGATATGCTCTAAGCATGCGTACAGAATTCTAAGTAAAGCAGTCCAGAGTTAGATTGGAGTCCAAATAAGCATTGGTTTCATATCTCTGGAAAGAATTGCTGTGAATACTGTAAATGTTTGGCAGTAAAAGTTGCTTAATGGTCGCTAAATTTTTCTTTTAGAATTTGCTGAAAATTCTCAAAGTGATTCTATCGTTAACCAGTGACTAATTAGCGTAGCATCCTAAGCAGGATTAAAAATGAAAAAAATCATAACTTGAGACTATAAAAACTCGTTGAAGATTAGCTCAAAGCCATAAGAAATATTGGGTATTTGTATCACTCGGAGTATAATTCGCTCAAAAATTCAACATATATAATCTCATAATCCTGAACGAAAAAACATCAGAATGCTTGGTAGTTTTCACAGACTGTAAAAGCCGGTTCGAAGTTTATTCTTGTCCAACAAGGGTGCTCCTCCGAATTATGACAGGTTACTGGATTGTTGCGACTATAAGACTGGATGCGCAGGTTCACCTCGTTCGTCCGACATAGTGTGGCACTGATGCCCTTCAACGGGTGCTGTATTCGCCACAAGCCATTACCTCCAGATCAGGAGGTAATGATTAACTGAAATAGTTGGGGGCAATTAGTATTACGGCGCGAGACGTGAAATTTGTATACCGTCGTAAGACAACTAAAGCGGAAGCATTTGCCATGGATGCTTTCATTAATCAAGAACGAAAGTTAGACGATCGAAGGCAATTAGATACCGCCATGGTTCAAACTGTAAACTATGCCAATAAGCAATTGGCAGACGGTACATCATGGAGTCCTCAGTAGCTTCCGGAAAACTAAAATTAGATTCCGAAGCAAGTATGGTTGCAAAGTTGAAACTTAAAGGAATTGACGGAAGGACCCCACCAGGAGTGGTTCCTGCTGCTTAATTTGACTCAACACGGAAAAACTTACCAGGTCCAAACTTGTTAAGGTAAGACAGATAAATAGCTCTTTCTCAAAATTAAAGGCAGTAATGCATGGCCGTTCTTAGTTCGTGGAACGATATGTCTGATTAATTCCGATAACGAATGTGACTTAATCACATTAAACCGAACACTATCAGCAGTCAGATGTTGATTCCGACGGAATTTAGCGCCGAACTGCTGAAGTTTTTTTCCCCGATGTTGGGTCAGATTTTCCGACTTTTCTCGCATGTTTTTAAATTGCTCGACTTTTTACCGCATGTTCTCGTATTGGTGTCCAACCTGTAGAACTAACCCGGTTAGATCAAATTTGCAACCCTGAGCCTCTCTTTGCGTTTTTCGCTTCTTGCTCTTCATACATTCTGAGGCATGTTCCAAGCATATTCTAATCCTGATTTTGCTTGCCAAAATGTGCTGTTCGGGTGATCAGGCAACTGAATGACGAATCTTTGAAGGGATTAGATCATAGTAAATTGAACATCTATTTTTGGACATGTCAACGTGCGTTTAAAATTCCTAATTTTTTTTTTTCAGTGATATTTAGGTTAAATGGATACTTTTGATAATAAAAATCTGTTATATACAAATAACATTCCAATCGTTCAACGATTTCATCTAGAGTGTATCGAGCAGAAAGCACTTTTCCTTAAATTTCTGATCCAACCAGCATTCACCATCTTTGTCCGCATGCATACCGCTGTACTGAATAAACTCCATTAAGCATTTCAATTGTGTCACGTTTAAGTTATATGGGCTATCATCGAGCCTTCCCAGCGAACCACCCGAAGGCATCCTGTTTCCGCAACTCCCCCCCAACGCCACCGCCAACAATACCGGGAAGTGATGCAGTCAAACATTGCACATCACATAAATACACACACTTTGCACTTCCCGGCCTGTCGGTTTTGGTTAGCTCGGCAGTTGTGACTGCTCAAGACTCTCGGAAGCAAAAGTCACGCCAAACTCAAAAGCTGTACTCACACCCGAACACATATGCACATACACAGATCCTTCGCTATGAAACGCACGGAAAGTGCCTAGTCCGTACGACAGGCAACCCCGTTCGAAGATCCACACAACGCCGTAGCATAGCGAAAGCTAAGGGGCAGCAGATAAATTTATTGTACCAGGTCAGGTACGCTCGCTGCCAGCGTTTGAGATACTGGATGCTGCAGAAGATTCCAATCGGTCTCAGTTTATGGTTGCTTTAGCCACTCGATTGCGCTTGATAAGGGTTTCACGTACCTCGCTCAATCCGGCTGTGGGCGTTGCCGGAGGTATGATTTTCCGATTTCGATAACAATGAAGGTTTAACTTACCTGAAAGAGAAGAGAAGAAATTAAATGGGATTAGTTATGTTATAAATTGGGCTTCCATATTTCAGCGATGATAGACTACCAGTATGCGCGCGGAAT
Source organism: Aedes koreicus (assembly GCA_024533555.2). Taxonomy (NCBI): domain Eukaryota; kingdom Metazoa; phylum Arthropoda; class Insecta; order Diptera; family Culicidae; genus Aedes; species Aedes koreicus. The sequence continues at coordinate 434,156 of JAHHFK020005245.1, forward strand.
CAACGATAGCCACAGCAATACCGCCAATACTTCCTTTCGAAAACTCTTTCAAACCTCAACTGCCCCGCCAAAAACAACCATCGCCTCTAAATGCCTGTGTCCTTCTGCAGAGCCTATAGGTGTGTCAAATAAGTGCATGCACACTCTTGCGGTTAGCTAATTACACGTTGTAATAGAACTGAACTTCGCCCCGTTCCCCGATTACCCCAAACGCAGTTTCCCCATCCTAGAGCTTCATATCCTTGGCAACGCAACGGCAACGTTTGCTTCCGGCTATGGCGCTCTCATCTCAGGTCGTTGGTTTGATGCATTTCTAAAACTTAGAAGATATTACACCTCGCAGTAGTTTGATGGGATAGGCGGGGGAGTTGACGGGCTGGAACGCACGGCAATATTACCGCCCTCGTAATTGATTTCAATTTCAATTATTATAATGAGATGTGTACACGCGGCGCTCACATACACATATGTGTGTGGGCACAAATTGTATATGATTCCAAATGCCAGCACTGATGCTGATGAAAATTTAGATAGAGCTTCTTATGGTGATCAGAAGGAAAATCAATTACCGCACTACTGCCGCGAGGCATTAGTCAATGCACTGGACTTGCAGTCAAATCTTGACACGCCACGTCAAGACATCGTCTGGGAGGGGTTTAAGGAAAGAATTGTATGGATCAGGGGAGATAAGTAACATCAGAGAGATACGACTGTGCTAATTAAACGATTCCGAAATTCTTTCGTCAATCAACTTTTGAAGTTTGATAGATGGGGGGATTAAAAGCGATTTAAATTATGATTCATCGTCAAACTGATTGGTATCACGGCGTTGGCAGGGTTGCTGGATGCGATCGGAAACATGCATCAGGTGTTTTGTTCATTAAAATGGAAATTCAAACTAGAAACAAAACAATATGAAGTGTAGAGTGTTGATAAGTTCCAGGGCTGTTACAAAATATCCAAAAGTATATCCGCGACAAAAGAGGTACATTTACTGTTTCTAAATTTTCTTTATTCGGAAAACAAACAATACCTTGTTCGTATTTTAAGGTTAATATCAGTCATCAGACAAAACATAATACGATTGAAAAAATTGTTGTTGATTAGTATTTGCGTTACTTTCAGACTAAGATTGGTTCGTCACGCCACCAAGACGAACCCATCATGGCATGAACCGGGACCAACGGTTTTACTTCCCTTCCGAAGAAAGGCGTGTCCAGAGATTTTTCGTCTCAGAAAATCCCAACGACGCCGACTAGAATTGATATCGGGCCGACAAGGGTAAAAGGCAACCACGCTTACCAATACACCATTCTATTCTCTTGGAAAAAAATTGAAATGATAGAACAAATAAGGAATTTTTTCGATGAATTTGGGATTTTATTGAAAAATACTGGCACCTATTTTCAGAAGTGCCTTGTGACCAAAAGTTCAACCTGTTCAAGGATTTTACCTTTTAAAAGGCCTATTGAGTGCAGCAGTGAATGTTGAAGTTATATAGCGTGTCCCAGAAAGTATAAGCACGATTAAAAATCAAGAGTAAACTAATTTTTCGGCGGAAATGGTTTCATGAATCTATTTTCTATAATGTTCTCTCTCAGTAGCATATAAAAACTTGCAACGGTGGGGTAACTTGCAACACTTCTTTGCATCGTGTTTTTGACAGCTCAAATGCATTTTTTACTTTATCGTTATAACACGTTATCGTGTTATAATTTTTATTCAGTTCCTTTGTATTGTAAGTTTATCATACAAGGTAATAAATAACATCTTGGGCTTCAAATGGTGAGTTGACAACTTCAAAGGAGGGTGCAACCGACCTCCGGTCCTCACAAGTTCCTACCTCACGCCTCCACGAGTCATATGATCACAAAAGACTGCCAGCTGAAACATGGAGACGCTGGTTGGCGTAGCCTGGGCAATGTTGTCAATCTGACAATAGCGAAGTGAGGGGGTGCGACTGAAGATCGTGTACCTTTAAATCCTATTGTATATTTTCCATTCTCATTTTAATAATAATTTCAGCACGCTTTAGAATCATCTTTGCATTCCAAAACCATGTAGGACCCTGGAGCAACATGACAAGCATAAAAGGCTCAATTTATTTTTCATGAAATTATAAAATTCGAAAAAAAAATTATTTTCACAAAATTCATAAAAGACTGGCATGTGTTTCTAAGCAGTATAGTATTATATTTCAATATTTTGTTTTCAAACTGGACTCTTCGATTACTCCAATTGCTATCTTTGAAATATTACTAGAAAAAATATTACAACATGTCTTATAAAATAATATTTTTTACTGAAACTTCATCTTTGATTTTTGGAATGATCTATACTGTTTCAGCTTTTCCAGGACTAGGAGGATTTTTTTTTTGTCTGGATTATCGAGATTTTCAGCCTCGGGCTGGTTCATCTCCCGTCGTAGTCACTCAAATACCTCTTTTGGGTATTTTCGTAACTTGTCCGGGGGTGAGATTCGAACTCGTGACTTTGGCGTTAGAGGTATGGATGTAAACCACTACGCCGGGGTTGCCCCCATCGGACTAGGAGGATATTAATACATATCTAATCTTTATTTATTTTTTCAGTAACAATCCATTAGATGTCAGGAGGTGGCAACGGAGTCGGTGATAGGCTTTTGCAATTATTATTGAATGTATTTTTCATTACCGTTTTGCAAATGAACATTAGACCAAATTCGAGCAGATATGATTCATACAGCGCTGTATTCATTTAGCTTGTGTCTGATGTTACAGTTCAATCCTTGTCATTGCTCTATCATTACTCACAATATTATTATAATTGATAATTTTGGTTTTATTGATTTTATTTCATAGATGAGGTTATAAAATCAGCATCAAGCAGCAAATAGTGACCAGTAAATAAGAGTAAAATAAAATGATTAAATTTCAATAGATATAACCAACTTTTTCAGGATACCTCAAACCGAGATTTTAGTGAATTGCTGCTAGCGCTGAAAACGAGCGAAAACGTGCTTAAGTGCGAACCACAGAATTCTACACTTTAACACTATAGAACATTTCTTGCATTTCAGGATCAACCGAACGAAGATCATATATAATTGATACGAATGCTTGTAGTATTTTTCATTTACATACATATATTTGTACACTATTATATAAATATTTCATGGGAATGGGAGGGACCATCAGGGCACCCGATTGAAGCAATCTGGATGGGGAGAGTGGGAATGCCAACTCCCCATTGCTAACAGTTTGTGAATAGAGGGCGGGCTCTTCTCCCCGCCCATTGGGGCATCCTCCTGTTAAATAGCTTGCTCTTTTGACCAATTGTTCAATCTTGTTGTTGGAAGGAGATTCTTTATATCCCTGTGGATACGTATAAGTGATGTTGCATATCGATCCACCAACCCCTTTTTGGCCCTTCATACAGTGGCATGATTAGGATAATCAGTGGTTATTAAAGCTTGACCAAGTCTAACAGAGAGGAGAGCCCATTGCTGTCGGACTTAGTTTCCGTGCTACAATGGGTGGTAGTACATATCATACATCATACAAGGTAATAAATAACATCTTAAAAATTTTACTTGCTTTCCACACGGATATTCAGTTAGCTTTTCCTAAAAGAAAGCAAATGGCTTCTGTATTCTTGGACATAAAGGGGGCTTTTGATTCAGTATCTGTTGAAGGTCTCTCAGATTAACTCCACGCTTGTGGCTTTTCTCCATTAATGAAGAATTTTGTGTACAATTTGTTGTCAGATAAACATATGAGCTTTTCTCATGGGAACTCTACGGCTTTTCGATTTAGCTACATGGGTCTCCCCCAGGGATCATGTTTAAGTCCGTTTTTGTATAATTTTTATGTCAAAGACATTGACGGTTGTCTAAGTGACAGCTGTACCTTGAGACAACTTGCAGATGATGGCGTAGTGTCTGTCGCGAGGCCCAATGGTGTCGATCTACAAGGACCCTTGCAGGATTCCTTAGAAAATTTGTCTACTTGGGCTCTCGAGCTAGGAATCAAATTCTCTATGGAGTCTGGTTCGATTCAAAATGCACCTGGAGATCCCACATTGAGTATCTGATGCGAAAGTGCCAGCAAAGGATCAACTTTTTTCGAACAATTACCGGGACCTGGTGGGGAGCGCATCCGCAAGATCTTCTAACGTTGTACCGGACAACGATTTTGTCGGTTATAGAATACGGTAGTTCTTGTTTTCAGTCAGCGGCTCGGTCGCACATCATCAAACTGGAACGTATTCAGTATCGGTGTATTCGTATCGCATTACGATGCATGCACTCGACTCATACTATGAGTCTTGAAGTGCTGGCCGGCATGTTGCCAATCTCGGATCGGTTTTCAGAATTATCTCTCCGGTTCCTCACCAGGTGTGAAGTTTTGAACCCCCAGGTAATCGAAAACTTTGAGAAGCTTCTTGAGTTGAACCCTTAAACTTGCTTTTTGACGTTGTACCATTTGTACATAACACAGAATGTCAGCCCTTCGCCAAATATCCCCAATCGTGTTTGCTTCTTCGATTTCGGAAATTCGGTTCATTTTGATTTATCAATGAAACAGGAGCTTCGTGGAGTCCCAGAGCATCCGGTGATATTTGCTGCAAAGTTTGGTCTAGTTGATTCCACTAAAACGTTTTTCACTGACGGGTCTTTGATAAAGGACTCCGCTGGCTTTGGTGTATACAATAAAAATTATAGCGTTGCTCGTAAACTTCAAGCACTTTGTTCTGTTTTTGTCGCAGAATTGGCGGCAATTCATTTTTCCTTAGAAACTGTTGCCTCACTAACACCGGATCAATACTTCATTTTCAAGGATAGTCTCAGTTCTACAGAGGCTATTCGCTCCTTGAGGCCGGTAAGGCACACCTCTTATTTTCTTATGAAAATACGAGGTCTTAGATTTTAGTTTGATTAACTTACTTGTTTAGGTTAAATTTTTGAGGAATGTGTGCGTCAGTGTGTGATTGCGGTTGTGTGTGTGAGTGAGTGAGTGATTTTTTTTTAAATTGAAAACGTTTAGTTACAAAATTGTAATTAGAAGTTCTAGATATAAGAAAACCATTGTTCCTTATGCTTAGTTTAAAATTCCCACCGCAATTTTCCCATCCATAAATTTGTAATTCCTTGTAACCTCGAGACGGCCGCGAGTAATCGGTTCTACCCCCTTAACCCTAGTTCTAAGATAACTAATGTATATAAACAGGAAAACTTGGCTCTGTAAAGTTGATTCGATTGAGCCTGTACAAACAAATGAGTTCATAAAAAAATTTTTTTTACACACTTCAAACTTTCAGAAAGAATGACGAATTCGTGTTGTTACTACCAACATCGGGTATTTGCAACACTTGTAAATTTAGTCATGTCCCCTATTACAACTATTTTTAAAGTAAATTAGTACCTCTAAACTCTAAACTAAACGGATCTCGCTGACACGCTACATTTTCACCGGATTTAAGGAAAGAAGCAATCGAAGAAGTTAAACAGGAAAAAACTGTCGATCAGAAAAGCCGCTATGGTTTATGACCTTTGTCCCTTAACAATTAGTCGAAACCCTAGAAAAGGCACTTATCAAGAACGGACAACTGATTGTGTTTTTTTTTATTTGTGGTATTTTACACCAGAAGGATGCATTCGTGTCTTAGGAAATCATTTCATCCATCAAAATCTTCATAGACAATCCCTCCAGTTTCTCTTCTCGCACTCACTCCTCTTCCTTTCATCCTTTTTTAACTCACAATGTTCAACATTTGTCAATATTTTGTCTTCTTTTTTTACTTTTCTCATTCCAATTTTCTCCTTCAGTTTCTCTTCTTCCACAAGTGCTTCAACTTCTTGTTCTTCTGCTCTTCGCTCCGTTTCTCTTCTTCAACTTCTATTCTTCCACTTCGCTTCACTTCTTTGACTTATGTTTTAATTTCTCTTTTTCATGTTACCTTTTGTCACTTCTTCCGTTTTGCCCCCCTTCAATTTATTCAGCTTCATTTATTCAATTTTTCTTTTTCGACTTCTCTTCTTGATTTCTTCCACTTCTCTTCTTCTTCCGTAGTTGTTTCCATCACCGTTTCTTCTTTCACTTCTGTTCTTCTTCATCCACCTATGTTCGTCAGTCCTGATTAGCATCGGACATGTTGCAGCATTTTTTCTCATTTTCTGCATTAGTTTTTTTCATATCCTGATTCCGCTATAGTTGACTAAACAGTCTTGTTTTCCTCAGAAAATTTAACATTCGTGTTGTTTGCTAATCTGTATTTTTCAGCGCGTCGCGAAGGCTTGTCATTTTTCTGCCTTTCGTTTTTAATTCATTAATTATAGACCTTTTAGGAATTATTCAGGCCTTTCAAGAAAGTAGTTACAATAAATTTTCACTTTACTATTATTCACTTTAATCTTGTCGTCAAAGGCGTTCTTCATGTCTTCTTGTGCTGGGTAGGTGTCCTCCTGTTGGCGTCTTTTGCGTTCTTTTTGTCTTCCAGCGATACCCGATTACACTTGTTGGATGATGAATGCCTGCTTCTTGCAAAATCTCCATAGCAGCTTCATGATTTTCAGCGCCAGCAGTGTTGACACTGCTACCATCATGACCAGGAGTTTTCACTCGTGCTGGTTGTGGAATTCCGTGAGAATTTCCTGGTTTTCTATTAGCGTGACCTGTTGGGCGCCGATGTGCTTGACATCCTGGTCGAGTCGGAATTTCCCATTTTGAGTTACTTGATGCAGGTGGTTATTCATATTTGGGCTGTTTACAGCTGAAGAATTTAACTGTAGTTTCCTAGTTTAAACTTCATGGTTGGTAATCCAGTGTTTTAATATAGCATCAATCAGCCCAATTTCTATGAAGAATTGACCTATTTTTTTGCTTGGGAACCATCGTCAGCTAAAGCCTCCCTCATATTAGGTTCAAGTCCGATTTTTTTCCCTTCCGTCGTCATATCCGGGGTAATTAACTAAAGGGTGATACGGTCAAAATTTGGTCAAGGGAAAACGCGTGTAAATCGGTGAAATCGTTTATTTAAAAAATCAAATTAAATTTCTTTTTCAAGTTCAATTAGTATAAAATTCAGGAAAAATATTCAGTTAGGCTTCCGCTTTTCCAAATCCGAATTGCCGGGCTTTACGCTTGACCCCTGCCATCAGATTTTGTACAGCCACCTTGTCCACCTTCTTCGCCGCAGAAAGCCAGTTTGCCTTGAACTGCTGCTCGTCCTTAGCAGTTTTTTTGGTCTTCTTTAGGTTCCACTTGACAATAGCCCAGTATTTCTCAATTGGGCGGAGCTCTGGCGTGTTGGGAGGGTTCTTGTCCTTGGGAACCACCTGCACGTTGTTGGCGGCGTACCACTCCATGGCCTTTTTACCGTAATGGCAAGATGCCAAATCCGGCCAAAACAGTACGGAACAACCGTGTTTCTTCAGGAAAGGCAGCAGACGTTTATTCAAACACTCTTTCACGTAAATTTCTTGGTTGACAGTCCCGGAAGCTATGAAAATGCTGCTTTTCAAGCCACAGGTACAGATGGCTTGCCAAACCAGATATTTCTTTGCGAACTTTGGCAGTTTCGTGTGCTTGAAAATATCTGCTACCTTTCCCCTTCCTTTTGCCGTATAAAACTCCTGTCCCGGAAGCTGCTTGTAGTCGGCTTTGACGTAGGTTTCGTCGTCCATTACCACGCAGTCAAACTTCGTCAGCATCGTCGTGTACAGCCTCCGGGATCGCGCTTTGGCCGTCGTATTTTGTTTATCATCGCGATTTGGAGTCACTACCTTCTTGTAAGTCGATAGTCCGGCTCGTTTTTTGGCTCGATGCACGGTTGTAGACGATACACCCAGCTTATTTGCGGCATCTCGGAGAGATAGGTTAGGGTTTCGCTTGAAACTACCGGCAACTCTCTTTGTCGTCTCAGCGGCTTCCGGTTTTCGATTTCCCCCCGATCCAGACTTCCTGGCTGTCGACAAACGTTCCCCAAACACTTTAATTACATTTGTAACGGTTTATTTGGCAACTTTTAGCGATTTTGCCAACTTTGCGTGCGAGTAGCTCGGATTTTCGCGATGCGCGAGCAAAATTTTGATACGCTGCTTTTCTTGCTTGGACGGCATTTTGACAACTGAAGAGTGAATTCCAAAATCAAAATAGGAGCAACATTCTACACACACACACCTTCAAAATGAGGGGTGTTCAGGTTTTTAAATGCAAAATTGAAAGAAATACGTCAAGTTGATATTGACCAAATTTTGACCGTATCGCCCTTTATGACATGTTTGACAAGATTGCATTTTGTGCACTTTGATGGGTCACCTTTATCGAGCAGGTACGAATGTGTCAGCTGAGTGTGGCCTATCCGTAGTCTGGTAAGTATAGCGTCCTCTCAACGATTTCCTGTGCACGCCTCTCTAAAGGGATCGACTGTATTTTTGATTCCTCTCAGTTTGATGTTGTTGGATACGTTCCATTTGTTATTCCATTGGTGAATTATTGGGGTTTTTTTTTTTTTTTTTTTTTATGGGGTTTTTTTTTTTTTTTTGTGTTTTTTTTTTGTGGGGGGGGCTGTGTTTTTTTCTTTTTTTTTTTTTTTTTTTGGGGGTTTTTGAACCCAAAGAAAGGTCACTGAAGTTCCATTTTGTGCTATTTCGTTGTATAGGTGTATTATAAATCCTCCTGGCTGTGTTTGATCTTCTTTTTTTCTTCTTCTAGATATGTGATTACACTTAGGGAGTCAGTGCAGATAACATATGCACCTACTCTGTCTTGATTTACAATCCACTTTATAGCAGAGCTTTCAACACAGTAGATACTAAGATGACTAAGGGTACGTCTACGTATGATCTCTTCTTCTATGTTCACACTAAATCCCGTTTTTGTTTCATTTTTTTGATCCGTCTGTGTACATTGGTCTACACACTCTATATATTGTATGGATTCGCTGCGTAAACAACTTTTTTTAGTTCAATTTGGCTTTTTCCAGTTCTACTAGCAGACAGGATATTTTTGTCAGTCAATGTATTTTCCCTTACCCATGGCGGGGTTTTTGGTGTAATTATGACTTTACTAGGTGGGAGCGATGTACCAAGGTTTTCCAGGATATTCCTATTTCTGACTTCGACGCCTTTCATTCACAAATTACCGGTATTCGAGAATTAAATGCCGGACATCATTTATCGGCTTCTTCTTCAAAATGAACGTGTGTGTTAGCCGCGTGTGGCCGACACGCAAACGTGTAAGAACACATTGGACGGCCGGGCTCCCGCGATCCGTCCACTTGCAGGTATCTTCCTTTACTTCCCTCCACTTTGACTCCCTAGTCTCGTACCAATGCACTAAAAATTTATTTTCATAAATAAGCTTTCACTCGTTTCGTAATCATGGATTTTGTACAAAGAACAAATGTCTCGTATATTGTACGAAATATTCATATTGCTTTTTATCTGATGAAATGCTATCATTACACCATTTTGTATAATTAATGCACGAAATGGACTTTGTGTTGGCCAGCCAATCGCTGCTTCTCTGTTGGTGTTGCTGCTGGGATGGACGCGAATAATTTATTTCTCATCATAAAAATTAAAGCGCTGCCGCGAGATCTAACTTCATACTCATTAATCTTCTCGCGAGTCACCATGGCCTAGTGAGATAAACAACGGATTCAATAACAGCTCTTTCCACAAATACAAGATCGAATCCCATGTCAGAAGCATTACACAAAAACACTGGACAACTCCACGGGGAGTTTCTTTCAATTACATTCAGAGTCGATACGTTTTCTTTCAATTACATTTCGAGCCGATAAAGTAGATCTGTCAGTATTTTATGCAAGCCCCAGAGAGACTTTTTTTAATTTGTAACAAAATATTTGTTGCTCTTTGTTTTGTTTTCGTACAATACACGAATGTTTGTTCTATGTCAACAAATGCTTCGTGCTTTTGACAGTTGCGCGTGTGGCATTAATTACGAAGGTAGCTTCATAAAACGTACAAATCAGTTTCTTTACAGAAAACAACAAATGAATTCGTTAGTGCTACCTTCGATTTCGTAATATAAACTAAAATTAATTTTCAGTGTGGTTATCCCACCGGCGGCGTGGTTATCTCCTACAGGGTGCGGCAGAAAATAATGTGAAAATGATTAATTTGTGTCGAAAGTGTATTTGTTTATGTTTACTTTCAAGTGCTGCATCCAAACAGTCTATTTGCTTTATTGAAAATTCGTCAAAATGTTCGCGAAAGAAGTGATCACCAGTTTGTTGCTCGCCCAGAAGAAGCCGAAAGAGATTGCCAAGGTGGTAGGGTGCCATTTGGCAACAGTTTACCGCATAATAAGGTGCCTGCAGGATGGTCCTAAGCAGCGGAAGCCGGAAAGCGGCCGTCCGCGCTTTGCACGCACGCCGAACGTGATCAAATCGGTCCGTGCAAAAATTGCTCGCAACCCGGTGCGTTCCATAAGAAAACTTGCAAAGGAAGCCAATATTTCGGAGAAATCCATGCGGAGAATCATCAAAAAAGACCTGCATGCATCTTCCAGAGCCAGAGTGAAACGCCACTTGATAACGGACCGGGTCAAGGAACTACGAGTGACTCGTTCCAAGAGATTGCTTTCCTGGTTGAAGAAGGAAAACATGATAATCCTGTTCTCCGACGAAAAGCTTTTCAGCATCGATGCTGTGGCCAACAGCCGCACGGACCGGTTCATTTCACCGCAGAAAATGGAGAACGTTCCGGAAAAAGTGAAATTCAAATTTCAAACCAAACATCCGGTTGGTGTCATGATGTTTGGCTTGGTGGCGTCCAACGGTTTGAAAATGCCGCCTGTTTTCATTGATGCTGGAGTTAAAATCAATACCGAAGAGTATATCGGTATTTTAAAGGACCAAGTGCTTCCCTGGGTAAAGGCCAACTTCTCCGAGGACCAAAACGTTGCCCTACAGCAGGATGGAGCGCCGTGTCACACGTCCAATCGAACCCAACAATGGTTGAACGATAACATGAAGTTTTGGCCGAAGGTTTTGTGGCCCCCTAGCAGTCCAGATCTTAATCCGTTGGATTATTCGATTTGGGCATATGTTGAAGCACGAGCCTGAAAAACATCACACCCTAGTGTGAAAACCCTGAAGTCAACCATAACACGCACATAGCAGCCAATGTCGGAGGACTACGTCCGAAAGGTATGCTCTGGCTTCCGGCGTCGGCTCGAGGATGTTATTAATAAAAATGGAGGACACATTAAATAAATTTGTTTAAAAGGACTTTATAAAGATAACTGCACTCGAAAATGTTGATATTATTGCTTGAATTAGTTGAAAATGGGATTTGAAAGAAATAGAACTAATTTTCGCTTTATTTTCTGCCGCACCCTGTAGAATTAGCACATCGATGGTCTGTTGCCTCCTGGCCTCATTTGCTAGTCGATCGGTTTCGGAATTGCCAGTGATTCATGCCCACACTCAAAAAAATCGACACGTTATTTCAACGTAAGCTTCACCTGAACACGTAACCAAATCTTCTTCAGTAAAATCAGGTGAACATTACGTGCCAGTGAATTGTACGTAAAAAATCACGTAACATTTATGTGATTTTCACGTAGATTGTGGATTTACGTGGCAATCACGTAGCTCTTACGTGAATTCCACGTGTTTATTGCTGGTTTAGGCAGTGGACGAAAATTGCGTGCGTTTCACGTGGAAACAACGTGTCGATTTTTTTGAGTGCAGAAATCTAGTAGAATCGAATTGGTTTGTTTCACGCTATCTCTTCCACTTCTTAATTCACGGGTGTCGGGATGTTCCTGCCTCCAATGCCAGTAGCGAGCTAGCAGAGTCCGATAGCATCACCAACTCGTTATTCAAGTTCGGGATCCGAACTTGAATTGAAGTTGCCTCCGCAAAGAAGACACTGCATTCTTTTGGAAGACTGTAGGTCCCAGCAATTCCTCCGTTGAAGAATGCGGCCCGTACCGTATCTTCACACTTAGAGCCGTCGGTGTAGATGACGGTCGATCGACCGAAGCGGGTGCTCAGCATCTGTTGCACGATCGGGTGGGCTTTCTCCTGAGTGACACAGGCTCGTATGCTTTTCTTCACGTCCAACACAATGGTAGGTTTCATGTGTGCCACACACGGTCACACTACCTCGAAAGTTGACCGACAGCGGAGAGCGAGCGCTGTATCTGTCAGTTCTTCGATGCTCGTTGACTCAGCGGAAGAGTTATGATGGCTTTCTTTCGATGCTCTGATTGTTGTCTAATAGTGCCAAGATGTTGTAGATGTCGGAACGGGCGTATCCGGCGTCCACAAAGTGCCGCACGATGTCCGTTTTCGACGCGGCGGGTTGCCGTTCTTTGAACGCGCACACTTCTGAACGAAGTAGGTTAGAGTTCGACTGGTAGAGCTGTCAAATTTTGTCTGCTGACTCATGGGTTACTATGATTGATGTTGCATGGGTAGTTTCGTCAGTTCGGGTGAAGGTAAACCCATGAATCGGCAATTTTTGTCCATTTTTTTTTAATGCAAACGTTATTCCACCTGCAGCAGCGATGTCCGATTGCCATGTGGAAGCTTGGCACCGAGCATCGTCAAAATCGGCAATCGAGACACCCACGCTTATTTCACCATCTGACAGTGTGGCTTGCATGTCAAGGTTCCATCCAGGGTAATATAGAACCCTCAGCCGGTTGGTCCTTGGACCGGCGATTCGGTGGATAGTTATGTCACGTGCATTCGGACTGCAGAAAAATATGTCCGGCTTCGTTACTAACATGGCGAATTCCACGCTCTTTGCCCATTTGTGCATGGCCTTGACGGCGGTCTGCAGCTTGCGATGGAGGCCTTATCTTTTGGCTTTTCATACCGAGAGAAGGATGTCGACCGCGTACAGCAATATGCTGACTCCGCTTGGTACTACCCGAAATATGGGCTGCATCGCGATTAAGAAAAGCGTCACGAAAAGGACCGAACCCATTCGGCACTCAATTTTCCAGCTCGTGTTCACGGGACATGTGCAACACCTAGAACATCCGTTCCGAGAGAAAGCCCCGCAACATGTTTATCACGCGACCACATATCCGCCGCGATTACAGGTTAAACTAGTCGGCAAAATCGGAACTTTTTTCGCTCCCGTCGGCATTTCTGGTTGGATTTTATAGATTTTGCTACGCTGAATCCAAATATGGGCTCAGAAATGCTGTAACACGTCCAGTTTTTGAGAAAAATGTGATTTAAACTCACAAAAACACGTACTTCCGTAGTAATATGATCTACCTAAGCAACAGCCAGAATATTGGCTCTGCCCTTTGCAAGTTGGACTTGGATTTTATGGAATGGACCTCCCTGAATCCATTCGTGAACACAGATTGATTTTTCGCAACACGTAAGATTGATGAAATAAACCGGGATTTCATTCACAAAATTACGAATTTTCATAAAAATCAAGATTTCCTATTTTGAAAACATGAATTTCAGCTCCGCCCTTTGAATGCTGGGCTTGGATTTTATGAAATGGACCTCCCTGAATCCATTCGTGAACACGGATTTTTCGTAACACGTAAGGTTGATGTAAAAACCGGGTTTACATTCACAAAATTACGAGTTTTCATGAAAATCAAGACCCATCCATTAATAACGCCGCCCAAAAATACGGATTTTTAACCCCCGGCTTTCTTTATCACATTTTTTGTATGAATTTTTGAAAAAAATTGTATGCATCGTCGCTTTTTAACTTTTGTTTGACAAAAATTCATGGATTTTCCAAAGCTTTGAAGCATAAAATCGAATACCCATCAAGGCCAACATTGCACTCCGAAGCAATGCCAGTTCCAATATCTCCAAATATTGCTGGACGTGCTGATGAGTTGGATTCGGAACCAGGCGAATCTGAGAAAAGCTTTCAGGATGATCCAGATTTTTTACCTTTGGAGTCTGAGGAACCGCATGTTATAACCCAAGAGGAGCTGAACGATTTGATTCGAGATTTGAAGCTACCCAAGACCAAAGCGCAGCTGCTAGCTTCAAGGCTAAAGCAGTGGAATGTCCTGGAAAAAGATGTAAAGGTGTCATCTTATAGGAAGAGACACTCAGATAACATTAAATATTTTTCGATGGACGGTGATCTTGTCTTTGCAACAACATCGAAGGTTTAATGGAAGAGCTAAAGGGTGTCCACGATGAAATTGCCACACACAAAATTGATTCGCAAAATTCGAGTTTTCATCCGATTGCCATCAAATTTTCAGGGATTGAGAAATAACTATTAAACTTCATTTTACCATTTTACTCGTATTTTATTTACAGTCCATACGCAAATGCCCGCACCTTGGCCTTAACCCCGGCCATAAGATTCTGCACAACCTGTGAATCAACCGTTTTTTGCATGTAAACCCATACTTTCTTCAGTTCCTCGACTGTCTTCACTACCTTAGGTCGTTTAAGAAGGTGCTGCTTCATAATCGCCCAGTACTTCTCGATGGAGCGGAGCTCCGGAGTGTTGGGAGGGTTGAACATTTTCGGCACGAAATTGACCTTATTGTCCGCATACCACTTCAGCACGTCCTTGGAGTAGTGGCATGAGGCCAAATCCGGCCAGAAGATTGTTGGGACGTTGTGGGCCTTCAGGAGAGGAAGCAGCCGCTTCTGGAGGCACTCTTTTATGTACACCTGTCCGTTCATCGTGTCCTGGGTCACGAAAGGTGCACTCCGCTTCCCGCACGTGCAGATGGCTTGCCAAATCAGGAATTTCTTCGCAAATTTGGACATCTTCTAAGTGCGGACATGCTCTGGAACGCTGAACTTATCCTTGGCCGTGAAAAACAGGTTGCCGGGGATCTGTTTGAAGTCGGCCTTCACATATGTTTCGTCGTCCATGATGCAGCATTCAACTTTCGTCAGCATGTTGAGGTACAACTTCCTGGCACGGGTTTTGGCGGACTTGTTCTGCTTCTCGTCGCGATTAGGGGCCTTTTGTACCTTGAACGTTCGAAGCGCAGCCTTAGTTTTGGCCTTCTGGACAAAACTTCGGCTTAGGTGCAGCTTCTTAGCCACATCCCGAACGGAGGCGTTCCGATTTCGGTTGAAGGCCCCAACTACGCGGTTGTGATTTTTGGTGTTGTACGGAATACTTTTTCCTTCACTTCTGGGCTTCCGATCGGTGGTCAACCGTTCCTCGAACCGCTTAATCACTCGCGACACCGTGGAATTCGCGATTCCCAACGTTTTAGCGATGGAACGATGCGAGAGATCCTTGTTCTCGTGATGAATGCGCAAGATTTTATCACGCACGAGCTGTTCTTTCGACTCCATTTCCGCGAGTTTTGATCACAGGACTTTAAAACTTGCAGGATGTAAATAATGCACTATGAACTAAATCCACCCAAATTTTCATTAAATTCTACCCAACGGTTAAATAGTTAGAGCAATTTCATAGTGTGGCAATTTCATCGTGGACACCCTTTACAGTTAGAGTATCACGCAACTGACTGGAGGCTCTTCATCGACGCTTCAAGCAAAAGCTTGAAGGCAGTGTTACTGCACAATGGAAATAAGTATTCTTCAGTGCCAGTTGCATTTGCAGCTCACATGAAGGAAACTTATGAGAACATAAAAAACACTTTTGGAAAAGATCAAATATTCGGAACACCAGTGGAATCTCTGTGCAGACCTTAAGGTAGTGGCATTGCTCACTGGGCTTCAAGGAGGCTACACAAAGCATTGTTGTTTCCTCTGCGAATGGGACAGTCGTGCGAGGGATAAACATTACCACCAGCAGCATTGGCCAGCACGTACCGAGATGGTACCTGGGAAGAAAAATGTGTCAAATCTACTTCTTGTCGACAGGGACAAAATTTTACTAAATCCGCTACATATTAAGTTTCCGAGATTGAGCGAAGCCAAGGTGAAAGAAGGAGTATTTGTTGGCCCTCAAATTAGGAAACTCCTTAAAGACGACAATTTTCAGCAAACTCTTAACGCGACAGAGTTACGAGCATGGAATGCGTTCCAAAAGGTTTGTGGTCACTTCTTGGGAAATGAATAGTCTCCGGATAATGTACATAATGTACACATCGTTCAAGAGCTGGTTGATTCGTATGCTGCACTGGGATGTAATATGTCACTTAAATTGCACTTTTTGCATTCTCATCTGGACTTCTTCCCAGAGAATATGGGAGCCGTCTCAGATGAACATGGAGAACGATTTCATCAAGATATCGCACAGACTGAAAAGAACTTTGCTGGCAAATGGAGCCCAGCGATACTAGCGGACTACTGCTGGATGCTACAGAGGCAAACACCTTTGGAGAACTATAAAAGGAAAAAGAAAACAAAGTGAATTTAAGTTGAAAAATATAGAGAAAATTTCAACTAAATGACTGACTGACTGACTGACTGACTAACTGATAGGAAATCTTGATTTTCATGAAAATTCGCAATTTTGTGAATAAAAACTAATTTTTTTCATCACGAATGGATTCAGAGATTTCATTTCATAAAATCCAAACCCAACATTCAAAGGGCGGAACGAAAATTCATGTTTTCAAAATAGGAAATCTGATAACGAATGGATTCAGGGAGGTTTATTTCATAAAATCCAAACCCAACATTCAAAGGGCGGAACGAAAATTCATGTTTTCAAAATAGGAAATCTTGATTTTTATGAAAATTCGTAATTTTGTGAATGAAATCCCGGTTTTTTTCATCAATCTTACGTGTTGCGAAAAATCTGTGTTCACGAATGGATTCAGGGAGGTCCATCCCATAAAATCCAAGTCCAACTTGCAAAGGGCAGAGCCAATATTCTGATTGTTGATGAGGTAGATCATATTACTACGGAAATACGTGTTTTTGTGAATTTCAATCACATTTTTTTCTCAAAAACTGGACGTGTTACAGCATTTCTGAGCCCACATTTGAGTTCAGCGTGGCGAAATCTATAAAATTCAACATATATACTTGAAGGGAGTGAAACACTGCCGACTAGTGTTATTGATGTTTTAATAAAATAGGGATTACATGGAAGTTATTTGTATCATGCCGTGACAAAATATTCACATATTTGATCATTTTTCTTCAAAACGCTCGGCCTTTCTATTTAGTGAAAGGGATTATACATATATTACATAATTCAGGTTTTAATCGCCAGTGGCCGTCCAAATACCATGTGGAAAGTTCTATAATACAACAAAGATCACACTTTAAGATCATCTTCCCACCTAATTGCAAACATGTGACGGTGGTCGTCACCTCCAACCCGTACTAGTTGATACAAATGGAAATTTCACCGATTCTGATCAATCACCGAATAGCAACCGTCTGAGATAAGCTAAGCAAAGCCAAGTCCATCGAGTGTATCATCAAGGCACGTTTCCATTATTATTTATCACTTATTGCTGGCCGTTGTTGTCGTTGGAAATTATCATCACCATCCCGCAGTAGCAGGGGACGTCCAACTTAAAGCATGCTGCCAGCCAACCGAAACCCGTAGGAGCCTTCTGGCAAAGATCTTTCAGACATTAGCTGCCTGCCTCGCCGGTATGATTCCTGCTGCTTGCTACTGGCAGCCATGCACAACATATACTATCCAATCATAACAATAACAATAACACTAACGAGATGACGATAGAGTTGATGATGTTCGTGACGATGACAAGCTCATCCAAGCACGGCTAGATGCTTCCCTTCTGCGGGCGTGTGCGCAGGGTGACTGTACTCGTTTCAATCCAATTCCTCGTTCACATTCGGAAGACATTCACATTGCGTTTGCGTTGAGAACAGTCACCCTATGCACATCAGCGGAAGTTTCGAACACGTCGCGCTTGGTGGAAGGGGGTAACTTTGATTGGCATCACGATCCTGCGCTGACTGGAGAGACGCAGGAGCGGTGCTACAAATGGTGCTATAATGCGTGTGGAATGATATGAATACCCCGTGGCATAGTGACAGCAGTGCCCACCACCATCGCCCAACCGGTAGGGGGGTGGGGATAGGGAGTCATGCAGTGCATTTGCACATCTTGTCTTGAACTGATACCTACGATGGAACAACGTATGTACTATAATTAAAAGGACTGTCGGCCAGCCATATGTACTGTTGCAGGCCCCATGCACTACACCTTGGATGATGATGGAATGGGAGGATGTGATTTGTGGCATTGCTTACCTCCTGGTTTTGCCTCGCTTGTAGCCCTGCTGTTGGACTGTTTGTTTCGAATGATGTTTAAATGGTGGCGCACAAGAGATTAAGAACTAAAGCGGTGTGCTTCCGGTGGTCACGAGCTGTTCGTCTTAAACGGACTCGATGAAAGTCGGTGCAGGCATGCATACACCCTTTAAATGGTAAATTAGGTAGCTGTTAGTCTTATCGATTGAAAGGAGCTCGAAGAAGATTTCAATCTATATTAAACACCTTGTGGCAAGGAAAGCCGTCAACATTGTATGGGTTCGACAGAATTTGATGGTGTATGGTAAATATAAAAAAAAAACTCGATTTACCAGTCTTAATCTATTTTCAACCAGCTTCATCATAACCATCAAAAGTCAACCACAGCAATTTTGCAAAAAAAAAAACAAAAACCAAAAACCAACTAATCTATAAACCTGAACAACATGCATCAATCGTCGGAACTCGTTGGTGGTTCATCCGTCCACGCTCGACTGCGACGATGACGACGGATCGGAATATGCTGCCTCCAATCAAAGAGCCCGATGATTTATGGATGGTCAACGAACGACCACCCCATCATAACTGAGTTAGGGTTCAGGCGCCACGATCCCACAGTGAGAGGTTTTCGATATTTATTTATCAAATCACTTTTATTGAACGCCCATTGACGGCGACCGACCGACCGGCCGACCGAGCGATGACGATGGTGTTGATGGCTATACGACTCCGGCAACAGAAACTAAAGGTAGGCAGATCTTGTTGTGTATTTTGGTTTGCTTCCGTATCGAATGATGGACAAACATAGATTTGGTTTTGATTTCCTCCTAATGTGACCGTACAGTTAGGGTTGGGCCCAGTAGGGAGGGAAGGATGATTTCTATAAACTATATCAATTTGTTGAACCCGTTCAATTTTGATACGTTTTCATTATTGAATTAATGAAGGTTTCGTTTTTTATTACAGCAAATCCCTAAATTGGTGTTTGATGAAGCGCAAATGTTGTTTGAAGCACGTTTGCACGAACATATACTAAGCCCGTTTTATTATAGGGACTGGTTTTGCAGATAGAATTTTATGGATTTCACAATTCATTTGAGAATCCAAGACGGCGGTCAACAACTTCGTAATAAGGGCCAATAAGGTCTGTATCCGCAATAATCCGGACACCTCAAAACATGAATAAAACATAAATTTCGCATTATATTTCCGTCGTAGTTGTTTATTTCAGATTCATGAGATGTGTTTTAACAATTCGTGAAGACAAAACATAGTTATTCGGTATTTGCATAAAATTTTCGAACTTTGCGCTTAACTCCGTCCATTAGGGTTAGAAATCGTAGAAGCCGTCTTTGTCCAAATTTGCTGGAAGTGTTTGATGTCTTTGATTTCTTGCTTCTTTCCAGAAAGCTTCCGCTTCATCAGAGCCCAATATCTCTCGATTGGTCGTAGCTCTGGGCAATTTGGCGGGTTTGAGGTTTTTGGTACAATGTTCACTTGATTTGCTTGGTACCACTCCATCACAGTTTTAGCATAGTGGCATGATGCCAAATCGGGCCAGAACAAAGGTTTTTCTTTGTGACTTTTGATGAAGGGTAGCAATCGCTTCTGCAGACACTCTTTCTGATAGATCTCCTTGTTGATTGTGCCTGTAGTGACGAAAGATTTACTCTTTTTGCCACACGTGCAAATTGCTTGCCACACAAGGTATTTTTTGGGAAATTTTGGTGCCTTCTTCGTTCTGAAATGCTCAGCTGTAGCATTTCTGGCCATAGCAGAATAAAAAGCCAGCCCTGGAAGCTGCTTGAAATCCTCCAGGAGATAAGTTTCATCGTCCATAACAACGCATGAAAACTTCGCCAAATATTCGCAGCACAAACGTCGAGCCCGTGATTTTGCTGCCAAGTTCTGTTTGTCGTTGCGATTTGGAACTGTTTTTACTTTATACGACTTAAGTCCCAAACGTTGTTTTGATTTTTGGACAAAACCAGGTGACATATTTTACGAGCCACCGTTCCGAAAATGATTTGAGCACATCGTGAACAGTGGATTTAGGCAAATCCAATGTTTTTGCAAGGTCCCGTATTGACAAGTCAGGTGCCGTATGCCCGTACAAAATTCGCTCGCGCACTTGTTTTTCTTTCGTCGCCATCTTGAATACTAAACATGAAATGTAACATCAATCATAGTCTTTTTCATCATAGACTCTCAGCTATACCAAAGTTAAATTTTTCATTCCTACGTGCAATATTTCAAAAGTTACAATGATTTCCGGATTAATGTGGATACAGACCTTATTTTAGAATGTAGGTCTTTCCGGAATAAGGTTCACGATTAGAAGTCAAAAATCGTCGCTAGGCGCCATTTTTTTTTAATCCACACTTGCTGCAAACCAGTTTTATTAATTTCACGGTGACTAAATTAAGTCACAATCAAGTTGTTGCAACCAATTGTAACAGTTTTGTGTTGCTTGGGAAGATGCAGTGGCGCCTTGTACGCATGACCAATCTGTCTTTTTAACAGGCCGTAAGTAGTCTAACTACATTTCAAGGTTTCCTTAATCTTCTTTAAAAGTCGGGTTCAATATGATCCGGAATGGATTATCAAAATGCTATAACATTCTAAAATCACTAGTAACGGGTGTTCAATAAAAAATGAGAATGATTAATTTCAATATCATTCTGTAATTAAATTAAAGAGCGTACATTTTTTTTCTCTCCAAAAGAATTGCTCTCTGGATGGGTGGCATGTTTCTTTTCGCTCGGGTGCTGTCAGTTCAATCGAAGATGGCGTCGAAACAGCAAGCACTCCGCGAGCGTGTTGTACGGTTTTAAGAAACGCATGGTCATCGTGGAAAAAAGTTTACGGTAGACGAAAACGTGCCCGTGAGTCCAGTTTACCGGATCCTGGCATCCCTGAGCGTGGAGCGGAAGGCCGGTAGCGGCCGTCCGGCGAAGATAATGACGAAGAAGAAGAAGGAAGCGTTGAAAAAGCTGTTCGACAACAAGGACGGAATGAGTTTGCGTGACGCCGGCCGAAAATATCACTGCTCCCATACCTTGATTCACCGAACCCTCAAGATGGAGGACATCATCTGTCGGAAGAAAACTCGGTCCCCCGAGTACACGAACGAGCAGATAGCGACCGTGAAATCGCAGTGCCGGTGGATGACGAAGAACTACCGTGGGACGTCGTTCGTGCTGGACGACGAAAGTTACTTTCCGCTCTCGAAGACCCACATTCCAGGGAATGACAGCTACTATTTCAGCGACAAGTCGGCTACACCCCCCGAACTAAAATATAAGTTTAAGCATAAATTTGAAATATGCTGTACATCGCCATATCGAACAGAGGGATTTCAAAGCCGTGGTTCAAGCCGAGCGGTCTGGCCATCAATCAACAAGTTTCCCAGGAGGAGTGTCTTGAGAAAATTCTTCTGCCGTTCTTAAAGGAGCATCATACGGATTGGAAGTACGTCTTCTGGCCGGACAAGGCGTCTTCCCATTACGCCAAGAAGACGCTGGAGTATCTTGAGCAGAAAGAGATACCGTACGTGCCGAAAGAAAGAAACCCGACCAACTTGCCCCAGTGCCGTCCATTGAGGATTTTTTCGGCTCCCTCAGTGCCCTAGTGTACAAAAATAATTGGCAGGCCAAGGATACGAGGCAGTTGACCACGAGGATCTGGAATTGTATTCGGAAGATGAACGTCAGTGCCGTCCTGCGCTCTTGTGAGAGCATCGCGACTAAGTTGCGTCGTACGGCTGGTCCCTTCTCCAATAGTCATTGACGTTTTTTATTAAGAAAAATTATTAAAAAATTATTCAATAAAAGCTATAACAGTGAATTCGTCGAAAAAAAATTTTTTTTTAACTATATGACTGAAAAAATTCTCATTTTTTATTGAACACCCGTTATATTGAATTTTCTTGCCTTTTTTTAAATTATATAAAGTTACGTCTCCACATCGAACTCCATTTTTTTTTTTGACATTTCTTAAGGACGTCACGATAAGGGGTTACAAACTCGCATTGCGGCTGGTTTATATAACCAAATTTTAAAGTCTTTGCAGTCAAAAAGCTTTTTTGAATACCAATTTCCAGTTTCCGGTGAGTACTATCCTTTTTGACCCGATTGGCCATAAGGATAAGTGATGTGATCTTATATATGATTCATAATCGTTAGTAAACTCGCGCCACCGAACAATAAACAACCGAAACAATACGAAACGCGATTTACCCGATAGCAAAATAGAGCGCTAAAAAGCATCGAAACAACCGTTCATAGCCGATACTCGAAGCATACTTTTTTTTTTCGTAAACTTTCAATTTTTACAACCGCACTCCACAAACCACCTCACTACTGTAACTAATATTCGCATCAAACAAGTCCTGACGGACAATAGAATAGGGCCTATCAGCATTGGTAAACAAACACTTCTGAGCCCTTTTTCACGCAAATAGTAGGCTACACTCGCAAACCTTCAGCATCATCGTGTATGGAAAACTTTCCCCTGCATGATGATGGTAGTGGTTTGCATGGGTGGCCTACACTTTGGGAGGAAAAGGCCTCAGAAGCGTTTGTTTACAAATGTTGATAGGCCCTATTCTATTGTTGATCGAGAAGTAGAAGCTTCTAAGGAACAATCCACGCTAATCCATCCAAACCTACGATTGAGAGACCTGGTAAAAATAAGAATCGGTAGATGCATTTCGTGCTTTCTGGCAACATTGTTTCTATTGATGTCCAAGCTCATCGATTTAGCACCAACCGGGGGAGACTTGGTCCTATACCCAATGATTTCATTATCTCCAATCCGCTTAACCAATCGCAATGCTTTGTAATATAGTGGACGGATTGCTTCATGGAGCACACCCTCATACAGCAAAGTTGCTTTTATACTCTGCGCGTAGGATTGTCGTTATCCGTTTCCTTCAGTCCTTCGTGATTGGACAGTGGCGGGCGGCTGTACCGTGCGTTGTTAACGATGGATAGTTTTGGACGCAGTTTTACCATCACCATCTACAGGGTGTCCAAGAAAGTATAAGCACGATTAAAAATCAAGATAAAAACATTTTCTTGGAGGACACTTTATTTTGGTTTCGTGAACCATTTCTCTACAATTTGATATCTCAGTAACATTGAAAAATCCTATTATCGGTAATCATCAGACAAGGAACACACTTTTGCCCTAACGCTGTTCATCAGTCTCTGCGCAGACTCCTTCTCAATTGACATTTTTTCCACTCCTTCGCATTTTTTTCGATGATATCTGCTGCTTTATCATGTTTCCTTAGATATGCCTTGTTCAGAGCTCAAAATGTCTCGATTGGTCGGGCTTGAGGACAGTTCTGAGGAACCATAGGTTTCGGCACGTATTGAACCTTACTGGCATCGTACCATGCTATGGTGTCTTTCGCATAATACACAGATACCAAATCCGACCTAAACAATACAGGACCATCATGTTTCCTGATCATTGACAGCAAACGCCGATTCAAGCATTCTCGGATGTACGTATCAGTTTTCCTTGTCTCTGATGTAACAAACGGCTCTGACCTATTCCGCATTTGCAAATAGCTTGCCTTTTTTCCGAATTTCTCGGTAAAATTCACTTATCGGCATCATCGACGTCCTGGCCTTCTTCAAGGTTTTTAGATGGACACGTTGGACTTTACTCTTAAAGGAATCCAGCTTTTTGGCAACATCTCGAACAGAACTGCTTTTTAATCGAAAAAGTCATCATGATCATCCGATAAGGATTTTCACTATCAATCACGAATTATAATCCTTCAGTTAAATATGTAATATACATCATAAATGCGCCAATCATACGACAACCGCTACTCGCAATCAAAAAACCAATTAACCCATACAATTCTACACCTTAAAAAATGCCACTTCACAATACCCACTTCCACAAGCTATTGCTGACACGAAAAACAAACAAACTCCAAATTTGTATGTACAACCGGCAAGATCCTTTTATTCGTTTCATCCATCCATTCCTCGCTCGCCCTCCAAGCCCAGCCCAAATCGCTAACAAGCTTATGTCAAATTCAGCGGAAAGCCACCCAGGGCTTAGGCCGTATCATATCGTTTCTATACACACGACGACGACGACGACGACGACCACCACCGCATTTTGTCTTGCTTTGTTTATCATTCACGCAGAGTCAAGCAGGCACCGAAGTTTCCGAACACAACGCCAAAAGCCGGTCATTCCGCAGAATTCTTGACTAGGTTATGCTATAGATGTGTACGTCAACTATCCGCACTGTACGGCGATGATGGCAAATAATGACCCACCACGGATTTGTTTGTTTTGATTTCTATCCTACGGTACGGGTCAAAGAGAGTTGGGACATTGAACTTGTTGGTCTAATTCTCTGATGTGTGGATGTTTGGTCTTTTTCCAGTCTGAATTCCGTTAGAAATTATGAGAATATTCTGCTTACACGTGATCTTTAACCAGTGCTTCCAAGGTCCCACCCTTGACTCGCATTGTAGACGGCAAGCATCTTAGGAAAGGTCGAATTACCTCATACGTATCAATTTGCAACCTAACCCCCCCTGCGGCATTGCAACAGCAGTAGCACACTGAACAATATCGCTTAACTACTATGTACACCTCGAAGCCAGTTGGTCGGTGGCAAAGTGAAAGCATGACGAAGAGATGTATTTTTATTTATAGAGGATTGCTTCGTCGCCGCGCTTTCGATGTGGTTCTGCTTTTCTACGATGCACACGCTTGGAATGTCGGTGTCTGGCAGTTATTTTTAGTGATTACATGCAGAGCGGCGCTCTCTTAGACCGTCGAACGGTGAATTGTGTCGAGGGTGGTGGTGTGATGGTTTCAGGTGTGTATGATTGGCGGATCGCGATTGAAGCGTTGATCAGATTCGAGTTCTGTCATTTTTGGAAGCTTCTGGGATACTGTTGTAGTCTATTGATTGGTTATTGATTTTCTGCTGACAATCAGAAGGCGTCAGTAGTCTGGGATGGAAATTCAGATTATGAAACACTGGACCGGAATTCGTACACCTGTGCAGTCTTGATAAAAGTCATGCTCGTTAGGTTCAAAAGCGTGGATTTTCAGGCAACATAACATTGACTACCTATAAGTTCCATGCGAAAATCAAATGATAACTCATGATAACAAACGTAACCAGAAGAATGAACGATCGATTTTCAAAATGCTTTGATATTTATTTATGTAAACAGGTTCATTTTCAATATAAATTTCAAAATATCAGAAATGAAATTCAATAAACCACAATGAATATCAATTACCCGTCGGGATTGGAAAATATGTAATGGCAGCTCAATCCAGGTTATTCTTGCTCGACATTGCTATTCTTCTAGGACGACGATGACGGCCCAGGTTGTTCAAAATCACTTAATAATAGAAAAAAATAATCACCAGAGATGATATTCAGATTTCGTCAAATGAAATTCATGCTTACCGATTGATAATCAAAACAACAGTGACAGCAGATTTTCGACCCCCCCCCCCCCCCTCAGAGCCGACTTCATTCATTGCAGCAAAGAAAATTCAGTTGGCTTGGAAGTGACAGCGGTAACCATGAAAACCGTGAAAGTTAACATCATCATTACACTGGGTGAAAATCCTTTTCACTTCTCATGGATATTTTATGAAAATGTAAGGCACAGCACCTGTGACATCTCAGCTCATCTGATCAACCCTTTGCCTGTTTTCCTAGGTCCGTCAAGTATAGCAAATACCATCTGCTCAAATATGAACGAGACTGGTTAAATAAAACACAAACGATTAATTATTCTTCAATATTTATTTTGTCTCCTTCAAAATAAAGATTGGACTCGGAAAAAATGCGACACTTGTTTTGGGTGTAACTTTTTATCGCGTGCTTAAAAATTAATGAAATTTTGGGTAATACTAGTTTAGAGTGTTATGTTTATGTGTGCATCCCGATCTGTCAAGTAGTTTTCAAGATGCATTCGAAACAAGAAGAGCTACGCCAGCAAATCTTGGGCGCGGTGATCGATAATCCTGGTCAGTCGCACAGATGGATCGGCAAAAGGCTAGGAATCCACCATTCCATCGTGACCCGCGTTGTGAAGATGTTCCAGGAGACGAAGACCATCGAGCGGCGCGCTGGAAGCGGCCGAAAACCGAAAACGGAATACCCAGAGAAGGCGCGGAAGATAAGGCAGTACAGCAAGCCGTTCGTTACAACCGGCATCATGAACGGGCAGATTTATCGAGAGGAATGCTTGCAGAAGCGCTTGCTGCCCTTCCTCTGCTCTCACCGTGGTCCCACGCTGTTCTGGCCGGATCTCGCTTCGTGCCATTACGCCAAGCCTGTAATGGATTGGTACGAAGCGAAGGGCGTTAATGTAGTCCCGAAGGAGGCGAACCCGCCAAATACACCAGAACTTCGTCCGATCGAAAAGTTTTGGGCGATAATGAAGAAGAAGTTGAAGAAAAGCGGAAAAACATTCAAAACCGATGAAGCTTTGAAGAAAAACTGGGAGAAATTGTGTAAGGAAGATGGACAAAGCCTCGCCCAAGATCTCATGAGCAGTGTTAAGAGAAATGTACGCGCAATCAGCTTGGGGGAGGAAATTCAATAAATAAATTATGCCAAAAAAAGCAAATATATAGCTATTTAATTCCTGAAAATTTGATAAGTATCCGATTTAAAATGAATTTTTGGTGATCACTTTTGTGTGTCTCATTTTTTCCGAGTCCAGTCTTTAATCACCATCGGAGGCG
Source organism: Aedes koreicus (assembly GCA_024533555.2). Taxonomy (NCBI): domain Eukaryota; kingdom Metazoa; phylum Arthropoda; class Insecta; order Diptera; family Culicidae; genus Aedes; species Aedes koreicus. The sequence goes on from JAHHFK020005245.1 coordinate 461,048, forward strand.
ATACACATATGCCAACGATTTTACCATTCCTTATAGCACTTTTCATACGTGGTTTTTGGTCAAATAATCGCGAACTAAACGTGCATTATCGTGATGCAAAAACTATGACTTGTTGTCCCACAATTCTTTCCTTTCGAGACGAATATTCTCACGCAAACGCTTCATAACGCCCAAATAATATTCAGCATTGACCGATTGACCTTCCGAAAGGAATTCCGAGTGATCTACACCTTGGCTATCGAAGAAAACAGTCAGCATAAGATTGATTTTCGATCGACTTTGACGCCGTTTTTTGGGGTTCGGCTCATTTTAAAAGCGCCATTCCGATGACTGCTGGGCTGTTTCGACGTAGTACTCGTAGACCCAAGTCTCGTCACCAGTTATGATGTGCTGGATGTCCGTATCACTCATTTTGAGCATTTCCTTAGCGACAGTTTTGCGTTGCTCTTTTTGAAGAAAATTCAACAATTTTGGAACAAGACGCGCGGACACACGTCTAATGCCCAAAACATCGTGTATAAAGCTATGAGCGGATCCATTTGATATGTTGAGCTCATCAACTATTTCTCTCTCGGTCACCCGGCGATTTTGCAGCACAATTTTCTTCACTTTTTCGATGTTTTCTTCGTTTATTGATGTTGCTGGACGACGATCATGAGGCAGATTTTCAACTGATGTACGACCTTCTTTGAACGACTTATAACCAAGCAAACACACGTGCACACGATAGAGCAGATTCCCCATAGGCTTTCTGCAACATTTTCAATGCATCCGAAGCACTTATTCAGTTGGAATAACAAAATTTAATTACAAACAAAAAAAAAACTAATTCTTTGCTCAACATCAAACGTCCATAGTAAAATTCGAAAAACACACTGCAGGTTGACTTGTTTATAGTGCCGTAAAAAAAGCTTTGTGACAGATCGTGCTCAAATTTGACATGTAAACCTGTAGACATGTACAATTTTCAAGTGGAAAGAAATGAAGTTAAATTTCAGCGAGAAGTGGAATTTTGTGAGTCTGTTCCAATTATGGAAAATATGTTCAAGCTCCACATCTACTTTGTATTCGATGCCAATTCTAGAATTTTTCTCTCTGCAAGTCCATAATTTAATGTATTGTAAGAAAAACAAGCACGAATATCAGCTTTTTCCGCCACCTGATCTGTTAACTTCTAACATGAGTTAAAACATACAAGAGAGCATCGTGAGAGTTAGAGAAGATTAGTTTTTCTCAAAAATGCTGCAGAAAAATTCAACAATCATTATACGTTTCGTCTGCTCCGTTCATATCTTTTGCCTATTTTTTGCGCATTATAATGTTTGAAATTAATGAATGGGCTACTTTAAGTTTTGTTTTGATTCGCAGAAGTTAACAGGTGTGGTTGGAGCATGTTTGTGATGATACTTTTAGGACACTGTTATAAGTCCTAGGTCGTCCAACGTCCTATTCAAACAAATAAAACAACTCTAGAATCATTGTTTTGTATCAGCTGTTGATTCTTCAACACGAATCTATCGACTACCATCTCATGAGCACGATACTTGTTCTTGGATTCTACGAATACTACTTATTTTTTTCCCTGCGGCATGCTTTGCAGAAACAACTTAGTTGTTTCTTTATAGTTCTGCTGAACAATGTATTTAGATCTTCATAAGGGACTGTTCAGATCTTCGTAAGGGATTGTGCAGTGGTACCTTGGGAAGGGATTAGGGGAATGGAACACGATGTACGATGAGGTACTACGGCTTGAGTTCCCGAACGGGGTGAAGATAGTCGGGTTCGCGGATGACATCACCCTGGAGATATGTGGTGAATCCATTGAAAGCTAACGGCTTCGCACTCCATTGGCGTTGTGGAGAGATGGATGAGTTCCAGGAATCTGGAACTAGTCCATCATAAGACTGAGGTCACGGTTGTTAACAACCGAAAATCGGGGCAAAATGCGACGATCAGTGCAGGTAACTGCACAATTGAATCGAAGAGGTCTTTGAGGTATCTTGGGGTCACGATCGACGATAAGCTGTCCTTTATCAGCCACGTCGATTACGTCTGCGTCCTAGCGGGGATGATGCCAATAGGCATTGTCATAAAAGAGGATGTAGAGTGCTTCGAACAACGTCGAACAAGAGGTATCTGAAAGACTACTAGAGCCGCATCTATGGTTAAGTGGCAAAGGGAATGGAACAACTCCACTAAAGGTCGGTGGACCCACCGACTAATCCTGGAACTTTCCGGGTGGGTTGGTAGGCGACACGGTGAAGTGAACCTCCACTTAACGCAGATTTTGTCAGGCCACGGCCGTTTCAGACAATATCTGCACAAATATGGGCATGCACAGTCCTCCGCATGCACCGAGTGGGCGGGAGTTGAGGAAACTGCGGAACTGTGTTCTTCACATGTCCTCGCTTCGACGGCGCGAGATCTGGCATGATAGCCGTAAGCGGTCACGACACGACTCCGGATAATTTGGTCCAGAGGATGTGCCAAGACCGGGACGTCTGGGACGCGGTATGCGTAGCAGCCTCCCAGATCGTCCTCGATCTTCAACAAAAATGGCGAAACGACCAAAGGCAGGTCGCAGGGACCACCTAACTACTAAAGCCCTAAGTAGTTAGACATACTGAGCGCTTAACAATTACAATAGCCCCCTCCCCGAAGTAATACCAAAAGGTGGTCCCGGGGAGGGTCCAGGGCTTAAGGCACGGGTGGGTTTTTAGTGGGTCGAGGAGTGGGCACCCTCATCCCCACACCCCGAGTTCTTCAGGAGTCTGGTTGCAGATTTTCCATCGTCTTAAAAAAAGGGATTATTCATAAACCACGTAGACTCATTTTCAAAAATCTCAGACCCCTCACAGACTTTTCTCCAAACATTTTTTTTTTAACTTTTGTATGGAGCGCAGACTCGGCGAACTACGCGTCGGTGATAGTACCACTCGACTAGGAAGCGACAGATAGAGTAGAACAGTTTTTCGGACGAAACGAGTATTCTCTCGAAAAACTCACTGCGCAATCGGTACAGTACGTAAAGAAGAGCAGTTCAAATTATATGCGTTCATTGGTAATGGAAAGCAGGCTGGCAAATGCCAAAGAGAGCTCATTCGACAAGAAGTATGCGATAGTCCAGTAACGGTTACACGAAGTTACGCAGAAGTTGATCCAGCACTACCGTGAAGAGTTCGGACATGCTAATTCGGAGACCATGTTCAACGAGATGAGGGAGCGGGTCCAAACTCCGAAAATGCGTCCGGCGATACAGCAGGTAGTGAGCAAATGTATCTGGTATAAATCCAACAAATGTCGCTCGCAGTCACAAAAAATGGTTTTACTTCCAGTTGAGCGAGTCACTCCTCAATTTCGTCCATAAAGGTCAGTGAGAATCGATTACCTGGGTACCGTTAAAATTACTGTTGGACGACATAAGGATGGCACTGGGCAATAAGACTGGGTGGCAGTTTTCACCTAGTTGACCGTGAGGGCGGTGAACCTGGAAATCATTCTTCTCCGACAACGCCACATACTTTCCGGGAGCGAACAACGAGATGGTCAGGATGGAGAAATTCTACGAAGAGTGCGCGGAGATCCTAAGCAGTTCGGCTAAAACTTGGCACTTCATATCGGCCAGAACCCCGCACATGGGGCGAGTATGGAAGCAGATGGTACGGTCGGTTAGAGAAGCTCTGCGCGCGCTCGACGACGGAAGAAACCCGACAGACGAGATCCTGGTGACAACACTGGTAAAAGCAACAGCTATGATCAACACGCGTCCGTTGACTTAGTTACCACCGTACTCGGAGGGGAGGAAACTGAAGCACTGACACCGAATCACTTTCTACGGGGAACGGTTTCGGGTTCAGGTTATAAGGTGGATGAAGAATCGACAAAACTCGGAGAGGCTTTGCGAAACGTCTACAAGTGGTCGAAATTATTCGGGGCTCGGATGGACGCATCCGGCAGGCGGACCGCTGATGGTAAAGTGCAGAAAACGAGGTCATGTGAACCTAGCGGCGTTAGAAATTAAGTAAATCCGGGAATGCCCGATGTTACGGGCTGGAGAGTTGCGCTGCCATTGTGATCTTAGTCGTTGACAAAAAGTTAAATACGTAAAGTGCGGTTTATTTCCACGATTTGGGGATTGCATTAAGTTAGCAGGATCTTGCAATCGGCACGATTAAGATTCTGATTCCAATATAATTCGTTGGTTGCAGTTATTTGACGGTGAAAAACTACGACGGAAAAATGACCGTAAAGGAAAGGGAATGTAGATCCACCAACACGGTTATTCTAAATAGCACCTGCATACGGACTACTACTAGAGTAGCGGTACCCAATATCGACCATAAATCGATTAGGAAAATTAGAAGAGGTGGTAGTAAATGAGGAAACGACTTATTTTTTAAACGTCGCTGAAAATCAGCTGCTTCAAAAATTTGGAACAATATCCATTCAAAGATTGCGAAGAATGAATGAAATTGGCATTTTTAGCCTGACGTACTTTATGTACGTTCGCTTGGACCTGTATTAGTCCTATATAGCCACTAGAGATGGTGCTCTTGATGTCTTACGACTACAAAAGATGCTGCGTACGATCTACGGTGCATTGCAGATAGTAAATGGATCATGAAGGAGGCGAAGCAACTATGACTTGCATGAGTTTTTTTGGATAACCATAAAAATCCGTCGACTATGGGGGAGGTAGCTCATCAAATCTTCCGGTCCGCCTTTAAGCATCTTGCTATGACGTACCAGGTGGGGCTCCACCGATTGCCTATCGATCTGCCAATTTTGGAAGACGTCTGCATTGAGTTATCTCCAATTATAATAATCCGTCCACTGTATCACAAAACATTGCGATTGGTTGAGCGGATTGGAGATAATGAAATCATTGGGTATAGGACCAAGTCTCCCCCCGGTGGTGCTAAATCGATGAGCTTGGGTATCAGTGGAAACAAAGTGTATTATTCTGTATATTTTAAATTTCAATCGGAATTTCATTGAGCGAGATAAGGCGCTATTAGCTTGGCAAATTATTGCCAGACTTATGGTTCAAATGCCAAAAGTCCACCCAAAGTCAAAGGGAGCATAAACTAATCTTTCTAGCATCTATGCTCCCAACGTTAAATACAAATCATCACATTATTTAACTCTATATGGAAGCGTTTGGTAAGGGAGGTTCACGCTTTCTTCCTTCCTTTGATTCGAAGTAGTAGAGCGATTTCAGACACTCTTTCTGGAATCGCTCTACTTCATGGAATCCTCTCTGCAGTACATGCTACGCAACGATCAACAATCTGGGGAAGGTTTGTATGCATTTATGAGGAGAGTCAGTTCAATTGCGCAGTACAATGTTAATTTGAAAAATATGCGAATTTCGGGAAGACTTAGTGAAAACTGTATCATGAACTCTATAAAACACATACTAGGTTCTGATTTTCTTATGGATAGTAACATTAGACAATTATTCGTAGAACTCGAAATGCAGTAAAGCTGAAACTAACTTAATCAGCTGCTAAATCAAATTTGTCTATAGTTAGACACAGTATACCCTAAATTACGAAACAATCAATCAATCGTTCACTTACCGGTGGTGGAGGACGATACGGCTGCTGGGCACCCATCTGCGGACTGTAGGGACGGGGTGGTGGAGCCCATCCCTGCTGGTGTCCACCGTACGGTTGCGGAGGCTGACCGGGTGGTGGTTGCTGCTGTTGTCCCGGTTGACCCGGACCTGCCGGTGGCGGCTGCTGAGGTTGGTTCGGGTCGTAGCTGTTGGGATAGCGATGCTGGGGATGCGGCGGCGGTGGCGGATGCGATTGGAGCAACGAATTGAGTGTCGGTGTGGGACCTTGCTGTTGTTGCTGTTGACCCGGATGACCGGGATGTTGGGGTGGTTGTCCCGGGCCGGGTCCTTGCATGTAACGCTGCGGAGGCGGTCTATTGGGAGGAATCATGGAACCAGGCTTACCGCCTGGCGCGGCACCCATTCGATAGTGGGCGTACGGGTCGGGACCACCGGGTGGCATGTTGGGGTCATGGTGATACCTAGGATACTGTTGATGCTGCATCGGCGGTTGACCGTACATCTGGTGTTGGTGATGTTGAGTATGCTGCTGGTGCATTGGATGATGCTGGGGGTGATGATGCATGTCATCTTTGTTGTTGGTGTTAGGGTCCGTAGGCCCGGCATTACTTGTAGGCGGCATGTGATGTCCGGAAGATTCGTAAGGGTGCATCCCAGGGGCATTTTCCGAACCGGGATGTGGTGGATGGGGCGGACCGGAGGAAGGCGAAGATGGTGGAACTGGACCACCGTTGCCTCCGGCAGCACCGGTCGCCGGAGATTTTGTTTTCTCGCCACCCATTATTGGGCCACTTTGAGGATTCTTTCCACCTTGTTGAGTATCGGTACCATTATGTAAACTAATTGCTTTGTTTGTCTGTTGTTGATCAGCACCTATATCATTACTTTTGCCTATACTTTCATTGATATCAGTCTGTTTCTGTGCCATCGTATGATTAGCGCCTTTAGCTCATTTTGCCACACGTTCTCCTTCGCGCGGTTTTTTCAATTCACTGAACATTTTAATACTACCCGTCACGATTACGAACCGAAAACGAAGATAATTACTTCAAGTGGAAGCCGAGAACGATGGAGGTGTCGTCTTCAGCCACTAGCTTAGCACCACTCAAAACATTCCGCGCGATAATTACAAACCAATTTCGAACGCACACAAATCCACTCAAACCTCGTCCCAAACGACTTCTAGTTTACTTTACTACTTTGTTTAGCAACAACAATTTGCAATTTCCGCTTCGAACCTCTCCGTAATTCCTCCTTCTTCTGGTTCGGCTTGCTCTTACCGCTGATGATGTTTCACCGTAAGCACTACTAATCTCCTATCTCATTTCTCATTCGCCTGTTAATCATCTGCGGGCGATACCCACATACACACACGATTTTCGCGACTGAACCGGATGAAAAAAAAAAGAACGAAAACAACAAAAAAAAAAACGAACACTTGACGCACACACGTGGGCTTGCGGAACACGATCAAAATGAAGGAAAAACAGCTCCGAAAACTTATTATGACTAACTAAAAATAAATCTAACTGGAACAACCGGAGGAACACACTAATTCGGCAGCTCTACTCCTTGAGCATTCATTCTCTTCACCAATTTACACGTACATTTTTTATTTGCCTTTTTTAAAATTTGCTTCTATATTCTTCGATCACAATCCTCCGACAACTGCTGCTCCTCTTTTGCCCTAATCAGAAGCACAACATACATGTAAACACACAGAGTAGTGATGACTTTTTTCTCGATCTCTCTCTTCGTTTGGAAGAAGAAACAATTCGGCCTGTAATGAGAGAAGAAGAACAGTGAAAATCGACCCAATTATAATGCAATTCCTGATTGCCGTACACGGTAATTCTGGGGTAGTCATTTTTTGACTACATTCTATGCATTTCAATGAACATCCTCCGTACGTTAAAAAATTAACTTTTTTAAGACCTTTTTTTATTCCAGTGTGATGGAAAAAATGCGTGAAAACAAGGCTATCATCAAAGTGGAAATCTAGGGTTTTTTTTCATTAGAGCGAATCTACAATTGAGAGATTCTCTTCGGGCTAGTTGACTGGCTTTGCCTGAAAAAAAAAAAACAGTGGGTTCTTGCAAGCCAAACCTGAATCCAGCATCATTTAGATTGCTCTTTACTATTGATACTATAACCGTCGCTTTCTCGGAAATGAAAACTTTCTCCTGCAAATTATGAATCCCAGCAAAGAAGAAACATGTTCCTACCTTCCCTAATAAATTTCGTATGGTTATTTTTCTTAACGACCTATTTGGGGTATCATCCCACTATTAAAGGAATTGTTGGAGGATTTGTGATATCGTTCGTTTAAGGTAATTTTGTATCAGGGTTGCGGTGTATTTTATTTGCATGTGCGGGTTTTGTGAGATAAATCGATACGGTATGTCGTTGATTACGAAAAAAAGCAGATCCGAACATTTGAGATATTGGCGCTGAGTTTCTTGTCTCATCTTATCTTTCATAAAGTGACTAGTTCCTACACACAATCACGTTCTAAAAATGCATACTTTCTAATCTCTTTCACATGCCGCAAAATGCTTAAAATTTATTCACTTTTTGACGTATAACTTCTGTAGGCATTTTTGAGTAAAACCTTTTCAGTCATTTTATGCATAATTCCAGTCTTCAAGCAAAGTGCCTTCTTTGAAGTCACAATTGCATACTTCAGATTTACCGTGTACGGCTCTGGTCTCTAAAACGGATTGGGCGCAGGGATGCCAGATAATTTTTCAGAATGTCTGTAAGAAACATTGAAAAATGTCTGTATTTGTCTGTATTGAGGATTTTGTAAAACAAAAATTGCGTTAAGAATATGTGTGAGGGTAGTCTTTTATTTGCGAGCAAGGTAAGGTAAACTCATACACACTAATACATTGGCTTTGAGAGCCTTATTCATTTACTTCTTCTGTTTTACAACTGTCATAAACTTTCTGGAGAATTCATTATTTTTCAAGCAGTCTTAGCCTTTTCAAAGTTACTCATATTTTTCAGGTCCTTCTTATTTTGTAGCAATTAACGTATGCATTCATAATGGATGACGAGGCCTCTTGAGGGAACCAAAAGGGGGGGTGGATTATCGGGAGGGTGTGTGTGGGGGGGGAGGGGGAGCTTTTTTTTTTTGGGGGGGGGGAAGAGAGTATAGGGGCTGGGTCTTGGGGAGGAAGGGGTGGTGGGGGGGGGGGGGGGGGGGGGGATAAGGAGTGTATCGAAAAGTAGTTATAAACTTCCAAATAATAAAATAGGCATGAAAACATGGTTAAAATTAACATACTATTTCAGTTTATTATAGCTTAACATGTTTACAAAAGATCCAAACGGAAAAACTAGTCATCATGTCCATTTCTGTAGAATGCCCGTACCTTTGATTTGACACCTGCCATCAAATTCTGCACAGTGACCTTTGTGCACTTCCTGGATGCCGCTGCCCAATTTTTCTTAAAATCGGTCATGTTTTGGGACACTGTACCATCCTTCTTAAATATACGCTTGACTATTGCCCAATAGCGTTCGATCGGTCGCAACTGGGGACAGTTTGGTGGGTTGATGTCTTTTTCTACGAACTTGATGTTATTCTCCGTCAGCCACTGTAGAGTGGATTTGGCGTAATGTGCCGATGCCAAATCTGGCCAGAAGAGAGGAGGGTACTGGTGCTTTCTATACAATGGTAGCAACCTGTTCTTCAAACATTCCTTTTGATAAATCTCAGCATTTATAGTTCCTTTTGTATATAAAATTGAAGAACGCAAGCCACATGTGCAAATAGCTTGCCAAATGAGCACCTTCTGACCGAATTTCTCCATCGCAACAGTCGTATCTGCGGTTGGCACACGTTCCCCAACAGATTTAGTATAAAACTGCGGCCCCGGTAGCGTTCTTGAATCTTCTTTAACGTATGTTTCGTCATCCATCAAAATGCACTGGTCGACATTGTCCAAAATGCAGCTGTACAGCTTTCGAGCCCTGGTTTTGGCACGAGACTTTTGTTCCGGAGTTTGTTTGGGCACTTTCTGCTTTTTGTACGTCTTCAAGTCATTCCTGCGCTTGATTCGTTGAATCATTCCGATGCTGGTCCTGAACTTCTTGGCTAGATCGCGAGTAGAGGCAGATTTGTTCCGTTGAATATAATCCACAACTTTTTGGTCCAAATCGGGGTTGCTGGAGCCGGGTTTCCGGCCACTTCTTGGTAAATCCTTGAGGGAGCACTCCTTACCAAACTTTTCGATGATGCGTTTTACACTTGCCGGGTGAACATTTACTCTTTTCGCAATCTGGTTGTAAGTAACACCCTTTTCGGTGCACCAAGTGTGCAGAATTTTCTTTTTAGTCTCAAATTCAATTCGCGACATTTTGAATACAACTTTATCAACGGAAATGAATGAACCGAATAATCATTTTTGACATGTAAACAAAGCAAATGGCGCTTACACGCTAAAAATATATACAGTAGTTTATGCGTAATAACGCATCGAATGTTTATAACTACTTTTCGATACACTCCTTTCCGCAGATCTTCTGAAATTTTAACATTTTTTTTTTTAATTACTCGATAAGTCAAGTAAGTTAAAATCATTTAGAGTTCTTTGAAAATAATATTGGATCCACAACATAACAAACAAAATCTTCACTTCTCAATGATCTGATAAGTTCCTTAAATTTTTATGAGATTTTCCATGATTAGATTAGATTTAAAGTTTGTTTTGTATTAAATAAATTTGCTTTGTAGTTTTCTCAACACAAATAAGGTTCTAAGAAAGTTTTGCAACTTCTGCAAATTTTCAGTGTTTTTTTTTAATGTCTGAAGCGTTAATTTATAAAAGTATTTCTTGAATTCTTCCCTGAACGTCTAATGATATTAAGCCTGGGGAATTGGAATTTATTTCAATTCCGATATAGCCAAAATTTAATAACATTATTGACAGCTTACATGAACTATATAGGATTTTTATGAATCTTAACTTATTTTTATATTCAACTAGCTGAACCCGGTGCGTGCGCTGCTACGCTTGCAACTAAATGAAGGAAAATTTAATATAACTGGCACGTTTATGGTTTTTTGTTTTCAAAATGAGTTTTTTTCTTGAATAAGCAGGGGTTCAAACTTCTATCAAAACATGCTTCTTATCAGAGAAATACACGTGTTTAAGTAGCCTGGATAATTCTCATTTTTGGTAGAAATTTGTGTTTCATTTGTATGGGAGCCCTCCCTTCCAGAGGGGGTGGTTTCTCAAACCACCATACAATCATTGCCTTCAAAACCCCCCACATGCAAATTTGGTTCCATTTGCTTGATTTGTTCTCGAGTAATGCAGAAATTGGTGTTTCCTTTGTATGAGAGACCACTCTTTCAGTGAGCGGAGGAGTCTCAAATCACAATAGAAATATTTCTTGCCTTCGAAAACCTCCACATGCCAAATTTGGTTCCATTAACTTGATAAGTTCTCGAGTTATTCAGAAATTTGTGTTGCATTTCAATGGAAACCCCCCTCCCTCCCCCTTTCAGATGGCAGAGGAGTCTCAAACTTCCATAGAAACATTGCTCTCCTCCAAAAACCTCCACTTGCCAAATTCGGTTCCATATGCTTGATTAATTCTCGAGTTATGCACAAATTTGTGTTTCATTAGTACGAGAGCCCCTCTCTAACAGAGGGCGGAGGGATCTCGAGTTACCTGAGAAACATTTCTTGCCTTCAAAAACCTCTACATGTCAAATTTGGTTCCATTTACTTGATTAGTTCTAGAGTTCTGCAGAAACTTGTGTTTCATTTGTATGGGAGCCCCCCCCCCCCCCCCCCTCCAGAGAGAGAGGAGGGGTCTCAAACTACTGTAGAAACATTTATTGCCTTTAAAATCCCCGCAAGCCAAATTTGGTTCCATTTGCTTTATTAGATCTAGAGTTATGAAGAAATTTCAGTTTCATTTGTATGACAGCACCCTTTCTGAGAGGGAAGGGGTCTCAAACCACCATAAAAACATTTTCCGCCACCAGAAAACCCCACATGCCAAATTTGGTTCCGTTTGCTTGATTTGTTCTTGAGATATGCAGAAACTTTTGTTTCATTTGTATGTGGGAGCACCTCCCTTTCTAGAAAAGGGAGGGGTCTCTTCCCTGTCTTAAGAACCTTCCCCGGCCCCAAAAAACCCTGCATACAAATTTTCACGCCGATCGGCTCAGCAGTCTCCGAGTTAAATCGTGACAAAGGAAACCCTAACTCATTTTTATTTATAGATTTATTAATTAAAGATTGGACTGGGAAAAAATGCGACACTTTGTTTTGGGTGTAACTTTTTATCGCGTGGGTAAAAATTAATGAAATTTTGGGTAATACTAGTTTACAGCTTTATGTTTAGTGTGTGCAAAATTTTGATTTGATTATTGCGATTTGTCAAGAAGTTTTCAAGATGCATTCGAAACAAGAAGAGCTACGCCAGGCAAATCTTGGGCGCGGTGATCGATAATCCTGGTCAGTCGCACAGATGGATCGACAAAAGGCTTGGAATCCACTCATTACACCGTGTCCCGCGTTGTGAAGATGTTTCAGGAGACGAAGACCATCGAGCTGCGCGCTGGAAGCGGCCAAGCACCGAAACGGCAGACCCAGGGAAGGCGCGGAAGATAAGGCAGTACTTTAAGAATAACCCGAACCTTTCCACCCGAGACGTGGCCAATAAGGTCAATTCGTCGATGTGGTTCGTCCAGCAGACCATGAAGCGGGCTTAGGTATGTGTTTTTAAGGCCGAGAAGGCGCCAAACCGGACTGACAAGCAAAACACGGTGGCCAATTGGTGTGCGCGGAAGCTGTACCGTGAGTGGCTGGTCAAGTCAGGCTGTCTCGTCGGTGACGACGAGACATACATCAAGGCGGACACCAAACAAATCCCCGGCCTCGAGTTTTTTGTCGGAACGTCCCGCATGGAGGATTCGGAAAAGTTCCGGAAGAGAAAGATGGACAAATTCGCGAAGAAGTACCTGTTGTGGCAGGCGATCTGCGAGTGCGGATTGTACAGTAAGCCGTTCGTTACAACCTTGGCAAACCATAAACGGGCAGATTTATAGAGAGGATTGCTTCCAGAAGCGCTTTCTGCCCTTCCTCCGCTCTCACCGTGGTCCCACGCTGTTTTGGCCGGATCTCGCTTCGTGCCGGTGACTACGCCAAGCCAGTAATGGATTGGTACGAAGCGAAGGGCGTTAATGTGGTCCCGAAGGAGGCCATCCCGCCAAATACACCAGAACTTCGTCCGATCGAAAAGTTTCGAGCGATAATGAAGAAGAAGTTGAAGAAAAGCAGAAAAACATTCAAAACCGGTGAAGCTTTGAAGAAAAACTGAGAGAAATTGTGTAAGGAAGATGGACAAAGCCTCGCCCAAGATCGCATGAGCAGTGTTAAGAGAAATGTACGAGCAATCAGCTTGGGGGAGGAAAATTCAATAAATAAATTATGCCAAAACATAAGCTAATATATAGTTATTTAATCCTGAAAATTTGAGAAGTATCCGATTTAAAATGAGTTTTTGATCATTTTTTCCTGATTCATTGTTCATTTGTAACGTTATTGTTTACTAAGTAGTTAAGCATGTACTTTATATAAAACGACAAAACACGTGGTATCTAAGTTCACCGATTTGATGGATTTTGATTAAGTTCATAAATCAATAGTATCCCTCGAAAATATTCTTTTTTGTTCTGATAAGTACACACTTGTGGAAATTTCCTTTTATGCTTGAAAAAAAAGAAGAGAAAAACTGTACTCTCCTTTTTCTTATTTTCATTGTAGTACATATATCCGCAGTCTTAAGCTTCCTAGTACTAAAACTTATTTTCGAATGAAGCCTTTCTTAACATCAAGCAATAAGGAATTATTAACCTATACGTCATTGAAAAATAAAATATGACAACATTTGTTCATCTTTAGGAATACTAAGTAGAATTAAATGCGTTGGCATCTTTAAAACAAATAAATTGTAAGTCGAGTTTTACAAACAATATTCTCTACAATATCGAATAACTCTAAAGTCATCAGTCCACTATCAATAGAAGATATGGCGAAACTCAAAAAACTTTTCGCAAATTTTCAAAAATTTAATAATAATGACAACTTGACCTCAAATTGGATATTACAAGAGCCTCAAAACAAGGACCTATAACACCTGGGAAGTTAAACAGTTTTCTGATAAACTTTTTATAAATATAGAATGCTCGTCAACAAACAAAACATGCCAAATTTATATGGAATATAAAATCGATTCAAAATTATTTTCATCTTATCAATCTCTGTAAAAATCTGTTACTTTATCGCAATATGTGTATAATGTCTGTATATCTGGCATCCCTGATTGGGCGTCAAAGTTGACGACAGGGTGGCAGTCAGGATGGTTATTCAGGGTTTTTCTTTCGGCGATATGATGCTTTCAATCCGATGTTTAAAATTAACAAATTATCTATGTTTTCAGTATTCAAATTACAAATACCTATTTGGATATCTCAGAGTTATTAACGAAGCCTTTTTATACAGCTATTTTCGAGATATTGGGTGTGTTTATTCGAATTTCTGGCAAAAGGCTGTTGGAGAATTCCTAATATCTGAATTCTACCCCGGCTCTACTCAGTTATTGAACGCTAATCAAGAAGAACAGAAATGAAAGAAAGGCATGCACTCGAAATTATTAACGTTATTTTTTCCGAGTTATCTGCCACTTTTTAAGGTTCTGCAGACAGCATGGTTCAACCTCGGGCCGAGTCCATTCACCGCGGCAGCAGTGCCCAGCTTTTAAAACTCTTAATTGCTTAATGATTTGTCATCCGCTCTGCTTTCTTTCGCCATATTTTCCCTGCTGTTGATTTTTTTTCTTCTCTCAACTATTTACACCTTTCACCTTCCCTTTCCCAGAAAACCAACGAACGGGGCATCGCTGGATGCTGTTGGACACTAATTGAGACCGATGCTTTCGGCGTCCGGCGGCTGGCTGGTGTTGTCGTCGTCGTCGTTCGAAAAGGTTTGGTAAATGATGATGATTATATTTTGCTGTTCTGTTCTCCGTTTTTTTTTTTTTTCGGAATCGGAGAGGAAATTGAGACAAGTTATGCCGCGCGGGTTTCCTCCTCTGTTCGATCCGATTTTCCGGTTTGAAAGAGACAAGGTGCTTATCGGATCGTTTCCGTTTAGGTTTGAGCTTTCGGTTTGATTTCGATGGCGAGTGTGGTGTGAGAGACGACGGAGGATGGGATATTTGCTTGCCGGCTTTCGGTGGCAAATAACTTTTTCGATATCGCTTCCGGTGTTGTGCGATTGATATATTTTTATGACAATTGAAATGCGACTTTAATGGAAATTATATTTTTGATCATGAAAAAATGCTGACAATTAGCAAATTGTACTAATCATTGATTCCAAATTTATCAGCGCTTGATCAAAAAAAGAAAACCCCAACCATAAATTTGCTTCCACTAGCCTAGAATAGATCGCACGGACTTGATTGATCAGATAATTTCTTCTTCGAACGAACAAAAGCACGGAGTAACCCTAGAACCTGACCGCACCGTAGCAGCATAAATAAAAAATAAATTCCAACCGTTCATCATAAATGCAATTATCCGGACTGGGGCTCAATCTCCACGAGCGGCGAAGTACGTCTTCAGCAGATAAAAATAAGCCCAACAAAAGTTAACTCCGAAACCGAACCGAAGAAGAATCAACTCGAACCTCGATCAGGGCAGTGGGCAGAAGCAGAGTCAATTGGCGATAAAGAGCTAACCAGCAAATAAAGCAAATCCCTCTTTTCAACTGCTGCCTGGAAGAGAGAAACGCAAAAGAAAAACAACGACGCGCAACATTTATTATAGGAAGACAAGACAAGAAAATAATATTAATAACGTGAATAAACTCAGCCGGGGCACGACTCTTCATAGCGATCAGGGAACCACAAAGAAGGAAGCACTCGAGTAGTTCTGCGTCTTCTCCATCCAAGCTATTGAATAGAAGAACAACGAGCACCCTATTTTCCACAGCAAGAAAAAAAAATAGTTCTGCTGTTCATTTTGTGCGGTGTGTAGATTTACTGGATATGCCGAAAAAATCTCATCCTTCTCAGTCGTTGAGTTTAATCTTTCCCGACTTGACTTGGCAAATATAAATGAATGCGCAAAAGAAGTAACAACCAACCATCACCACGGGAGGATGGTAGAAGTTGATGAGAAGTGGCTCTTGCTCGCATCTGACGACGACGACACAACGCAAGAAATATACGACCGGTGGATTCGCAGCAAAGCGCCGAAAACTTCTTAAGAGGATAGGGGAATGTGGGGCATTTCGACAGACCCGAGAACGTGGAGGACTTTCGTAAATGTTTGGCTCAATATATTCGAAGGAAACATACATATATCCTGAAGTTTTATCGAATACTCAAAACTGGTGAGACCATTCCAAAACGTTTTTAAGGTTTCAAATAGAAAATTAAAACTTGTGCGTTGATGATAATTATCAAAAATTTGAGCGTTTCATAAGTTTGATTCATAACAATAAGCTACCTTCAGGTGAATTACAGCATTGAAAATTGAAACAACGGGCAATTCAGCGTTGTGCTTTGATGGTTCATTTGCTAAGATGAACCCTGTTTGGTTGTGTCACGTTGAAGATATTTGCTCATTTTTAGGGCGTCATAATTTTTAAAAAGGAAAGCTTTATCATCACCATTAAAAATTCGAAAGTAGTTTAAATTTATTCACTGCGTTCCCGTTGATGAGTTAGAAAAGATCAACACATTTCTAGGAACAGTATTTTGAATTTGATGATGATGATGTGATAAGAACTCACCAACAGTGCAAGGTTTGCCGAGAGAATAGCTTACGTGATGGCTTGTTGTCGCAGGGCCAGTCGATTTCAATGAGGACCTTCGGAAGACTACGGTCAGAACCGCGTGTTTTCACATGATATGGGACTGGCGACTCCAGGAACGCTTGTTTAGTCAACAAATCCTTCGACTGCCTTAGGCTACTCCTCCAATCCCGGTTATATAGTTGTTATAGGAACAGTGGAAATTTTCAGCATAAGTGATGATTTATAAATAATTTTAAGATACACAATGTTGGAAATTTCACGGCTGTATTGAAGATTAAATTCAATTAACAAACTTATTTTAGTTTTTATTTATATTAGTGAATTGCAAATTTCTACACGAACAGTATTTTGATTTTGAACGCAAAAACTGCTTGACATTCTAAGACATCGTGACGGCTAAGACATCCTTATTGTTAGTTTAAATCGGTCCTCAAACTCAGTTTTGTATTCTTGCAGAAATAAACCACCCACACTTATGAATGACCGCAACAGCATGCTTACAGTTGGTTTAAATCGGTTCCCAAACTCAATGTTTCAGCGTGTTTTTGTATTCTACTAAAATAAACCACCCACACTTGTGAGTGGCCCCAACACCATCCTTACTGTTGGTTTAAATCGGTACCAAAGTTTGAATAATTTTACTGTGCATCTCTGCACAGAGAATAAGCCGGACACATAGTAAAATTTCTTTTTTGGGGGGGGGGGAGGGGAAATTGCACACACTTTTTTTAAAAAGGGGGGGTGTGGAAAACCCACCCATTTTTTTCATTATTCCGGTTTTTTTTTGGGGGAAGGGGGGAAAATTTTGGGTTCCTTTAAAGGGAAAAACACATCAGCACATTCCTACCCATTCCCTAAAGTTCGGACCAGTTAGAATCCGGAATCACTTATTGTGTTTCAGCGGCACGGAAAGTGACCGCTGCAAGAATTCTTTTACATCGGTTTGTTTACCTAGGCGCCCACTTTCTGTGGTATAAATGCATGTCACAGTGTTTCGTGCAGTGAGTCAAAAGTTATTCCAGATGGAAGCCGAGAGGAGAGAAAAAATCTGCACACCCACGTTGATAATCCAACGTGGTCCGCAATAAAAATCGAAAAAACGTTGAAAATCGCCAAATCAACCGTGTATGATGTGCTCAAACGTTTCAGGGAGCAAAAGAGCGTGGATCGAGTGCGTCGTAGTAAGCGTCGTAGTGGAACATATGACCGCAAGCTGAACCAGAAGGTGTTGAGAACCGTCAGAGCAAACCCTGGACTATCAGATAATGAAATCGCACAAAAATACACTGCTGCTCGCAGTACCGTTCGAAGAATTCGTTTGCGAGCAGGATATCGTTCTTATCGAGCCAGCAAGCAACCAAACAGAACGTTGAATCAAAGTTTCGTCACCAAAACTCGAGCTCGGAAATTGTACCACCAGGTTTTGACGAAGTACCAAGGATGCCTGCTCATCGACGATGAAACCTACGTCAAAATGGACTTCCAGCTTCCTGGTCAAACATTCTACATGGCGACTGCACGAGGAGATGTTCCTGTGAAGTTTAAGTTTGCTTTTATGGACAAATTTGCCAAAAAAAAAAACTGATGGCTTGGCAAGGGATATGCAGCTGCGGAGCAAAGACCAAAGTGTTCGTGACGAATAAGACGATGGACTCGAAGTTGTACAAGGAAGAATGCCTCAAAAACCGCGTACTACCTTTTATTAAAGCCCATTAAGGTCCCGTGAAGTTTTGGCCAGATTTAGCGAGTTGCCACTACAGCCGGGAAGTCATCCAGTGGTACCGCGATACATTTCATCGATAAAAGAAATAAATCCACCCAACTGCCCGCAGTTCCGGCCCATCGAGAGATTTTGGGCAGTAATGAAGCGGAAGCTTAAGAAAAGTGGAAAAACGGCTCGGGACGCGACTCAGATAATCAAAATGTGGAACAAATGTGCCTAGGAAGTTGACTCCGGAGGTACGCAGCGTTTGATGGGAGGAATAAAGAAGAAAGTGCGAATTTTCCTTAGAAACGAAGAGAAATGATTCGTATTGATATTTTTTTCCCTAAAGTACAGTGAATTACCTTTGTTTTGATGTATTAAACTTATTTGTACGTCAATCCGTTACCGAGATACAGAGGATATTATTATTCCGGATTCTAAATGGACAAAGCTTTACTTGACCCGCATTCGAACGTGGCCGGCGCCGGTATTGCCATTACCGTTACACATTGAGGATGTATGTTAGTCCCAAGCATCATCTCTTGGTTCTCTATTTAATTACAGCTGATCTGGCAATAACGGAGTAGCAGCTATCGTGCGATCAATCATACTCATGCTCTACGAAATAGTGACGGCTGAGACTATCCAAAAGTTAAGTGAAACAACTGACTGCCTGCTCAATGAACAGGTTGAATATGCGGTCAAGACGCCACTGCCATTAGAATCTATTGACTAGAATTATTGACTAAATGAAACGTTTAAACGGTAGAAAACGACCATTTGGCATTTCAATATTCCAGGCATTGAACAGTGGTTTGTTTGTTTGTTTATTTACGACACTTTTCACATTTGTGTGCATTCGTGTCGGAAAAGCGGAGTTTTTATAAACAGAGTGGTTGTTGTTTAG
Source organism: Aedes koreicus (assembly GCA_024533555.2). Classification (NCBI taxonomy): domain Eukaryota; kingdom Metazoa; phylum Arthropoda; class Insecta; order Diptera; family Culicidae; genus Aedes; species Aedes koreicus. The sequence goes on from JAHHFK020005245.1 coordinate 480,091, forward strand.
TTTAGTTTAGTTGTCAACAGGTAAGATGTTTACCCCAATGACCGTTCAATATAATTCTAGCTGACACATACAAAGATACTACAAACTTAGCACAAAAACCTCTTAAAACTATTCTTATTACATTTACGGCTAACGTTAAACTCAAATACGGAATAACAACGGTTGAACACACGGCATATACTTTTTATCGGTTCGTTCCGCCCGTAATTTGTTCTGGAGTGTCGAATGTACAGGAATGCGTGGGATCGGAGATTTCAGCGTCTTGTGCTGATGTCTAGAAGACCAAGTAGAGCTGAGCAATCAATGTGGCCTTGAAGAAGATCACCAACAAAGTCACGCCTCGCTTCCAGCAATGCAAGGTTCATAAGTTTACAGCGATCGGCATAACTAGGTAAATTGATGGGGTCTCTCCAAGGAAGTCGTCGTAATGCGAAGTAGACAAACTTCTTCTGAATAGCTTCTATCCGTAAAGTATAGTTTTGGTAGTAGGGGGACCAAACCACTGCTGAATATTCCAGAATTGGGCGCAATATAGAGCAGTACAGCGCCTTAAGACAGTACACATCACGGAATTTCTTAGCAAAACGGAACATGAAGCCCAACTGGGAGGAGGCTTTGGTAACAATGTACGAAACATGATCCTTAAATGACAGCTTGGAGGCTAGCATTACTCCTAAGTCCTTTACTACTCTCACGCTTCAGCTCGGTATAGCGAATAGGCATGCCGAAAAAGCGAGCGTTTACGGCCAAAAGAGATGACTGAGCATTTGGCCACATTCAAAGACATTCGATTTAAGTGGCACCAGGATCCAAATACTTCCAGTTGTTGCTGTAAGAATATGGCATCTGTGGTCTTCTTTATCACAAAGTAGAGCTTAAGGTCGTCAGCATACGACAGTTTGAGGCATGTCAAGCTGTGATTTACGTCGTTCATGTAGCGTAAAAATAGGAAAGGTCCGAGGTGGCTGCCTTGAGGGACACCGGATGTGACAGGAAATGGTGTTGAGAGAGAGAAGTCACCGATCTTCACGGACGTGTTCCGACCAATCAAATACGAGCGCAGCCAGATCAGCAACCCATTATCGATACCTATCCTGGCATACTTCGCCAGTGCAATCTCATGGTTGATTTTGTCAAAAGCTGCCGAGAGATCAGTGTAGATAGCGGCTATTTGATGTCCTTTTTCCATCTCACGTATGAGAAATGACGTAAAGGTGACTAAATTTGTCGTAGTTGATCGTTTGGGCATGAAACCATGTTGTTCCAAGGAGATGCTGTGTGAATAGTTCCGAAACAGAGTATCGAGAACAACCAACTCGAAAAGCTTAGAGGTAGCACTCAACGCTGCAATTCCACGATAGTTTGAAACTGTTCGTTTGCATCCCTTTTTGTGGACAGGAAAAACAAACGAATCTTTCCAGCAGGCCGGAAAAATGCCTGTCGTTAAGGAAAGGTAGAAAACCGTTGCTAGAGGCTTCGCGAGCGGTACAAGGCAACGTTTGAGCATAAACGAGGGAATGCCATCAGGACCGCAGCCTTTTGATGACTTTTGTTGTAACATAATTTCTCATTTCTTCTTCTCTTATTCTTCCTTTTTTTCTACTTATTTGTCTTCTTCAATTCATTTCGTTTCTTCTTCTTCGTCAATATCATCGGTGAATATGTAGCGACAAATCCGGTGTTTTTTTCCTCCGGGTGGGGAAGTGCTATGACGTGGTGACAACTGTCGGCATATCGTCTGGGGAAACTGCTGCGGTTTGGTAGTGACCTGGAAGAATCACCGAGACAGTACCTGATGGTGATTTAATAAGCCGGGTACTAACCTGTGGGACGCCAGTGTCCCACAGTGCCAGCTAGTGCCGAAACTACTACACATTGTTTCCAGATCTACCGGCATCAGTCGGCATTGGGGAAAGGCTTTGTGTAACTCTGTCGACAACTCCGCTTCCGTATGATGGGTAGTGTTCGCTGGTGTAGGGCGGCGGACAGGGCATAGGAGGGCTACCTCTCCAGCTACCGTCTATCCCAATTTTCCGTAATCGTGGGGTGCTTTGCGTGCTTCCTAGAGTTGTTTAAGCTGGCACAGGAATGCCAGCAGTTTCGTCGTATTACCTTCGCTATTATTCAAGGCATCTTGTAGGCTGGTAGAGCTGATGTCGTTTTCTTGGCGTTCTGTCGCGTCCTTTCGGTAGTGGAGTATAACGTGCCACACGTTAATTTCGGTTCCGCAGCATTCGCAGAAGGGCGGTGTATCCTTTTTCAAAAGAAAAGAATATGTCAGGCGAGTGTGGCAGATCCTGAGGCGTGTTAGCGCACGTAGGTCGGCTGGGTTGGTCTGGTCCATCCACCTGCACGTGTCGTGCTTCACTTCCCTCAATTTTGCGTCTCTAGCTTCGTACCACTGTTGGTCCCATAGGCGTCGTGGTGGTAAATGTACTGTATTTTGATATTATTTCCATAAAATTTACATTTTTAATTACGATCAAATTGAACACATGCAAAAGTGAACTGTCATGGAAGAAATGTCATGACATTCTTTCTACAGGCGACGAAACATTTCTGCTGCCACTAGCCGAAGGTTTCAAAAAAGTTGCGACATAGATTTATGTCGTCCAGAATATCGTTGATTGCTGGTTTAATACTGAATGGAATCAAATTGAATGGATACTAACAACTCATAACCAAAGATTTCCAAATAGGTGTTCGTTATTGAAAAACCATCTACCGCATCTTCTATACTGCGACATTTTATTCTTGAAAATGACCTATCCGTAGAGCATATTAATATCCATATAAAAAAGAATAGCCGTTACATGGCCGCTATGCCAGTTATCTGCATAAAGTGATTTATATTTTCTTTACTTTCTAAACGTCGTTGGGCCAAGAATCGAGCCTAGTGAAACTCACGACGAAATCCTGATTGATCCTGATCCGCCACACAAATGTGGCAAATTATTTCATAATATCTTGAGAAAATCGTATGATTCGGAAGAGGCAATTGTGCCCATCATGATTCACACAGCTTTTTATGAAATATAAACGAACCCATGCCACTGTGTGCGAGCGACTGGTTACACACAGTTTGCTTGAGAACAAATTCATCGCTGTACCGCTTAGTGGCTCGACAATCGTAGTAACTGTAGGGTCTTTATTAAAGTAGCTATAACTTGTTTATATGCAATTTGATTGTTGTTTTTTTGTACTCTCCCAATGCGCGAGGTAACGATCTATGATGTTTATATGGCTGATTGGAAGCCACAGGTAGCCGCAACGCGTTCGGCGACGGTTTGAATCTAAATGAAGATTCTTGATTTGTTTTTTTTTTTGTATGACCCTTCATCGGACTCCAATCTCACACTCATCAACTAAAGGGTGTTCCGATCAAAATTTGGTCAAACAGTAATGTGTGTGAGTCGATCAAAGCTTTTATCAGTAAGTCAAATTATTTTTCTTTTTCAAGTTCAGTTAATACAGAAGAAATATTCAGTTAAACTTCCTTTTTACCTAATGCGAATTGCCAGATCTTTCGTTTAACACCTGCCATAAGATTTTGTACAGTCTCCTTGTCCATTTTATTCGCCGCAGAACGCCAGTTTGCCTTGAACTTTTTCTCGCTCACAACAGCTTTTTGAGTCTTCTTAAGGTTCCGCTTGACGATGGCCCAATATTGTTCGATTGGGCGGAGCTCTGGCGTGTTGGAAGGGTTCTTGTCCTTGGGCACCACTTGAACGTTGTTGACAGCATACCACTCCATGGCCTTTTTTCCGTAATGGCAAGATGCCAAATTCGGCCAAAATAGAACGGAACAATTGTGTCGCTTCAGGAAAGGCAGTAGACGTTTTTGCAGGCACTCGCTCAAATAAATTTCCTGGTTGACGGTTCCGGTCGCAATATAAACGTTGCTCTTCAAGCCACAGGTACAGATGGCCTGCCACACCAGATACTTCTTCGCGAACTTTGACAGTTTAATGTGCTTGAAAATATCTGCCACCTTTCCCCGTCCGGTTGCCGTATAAAATTCCTGTCCAGGAAGCTGTTTAAAGTCTGCCTTAATGTAAGTTTCATCGTGTTGTACCTCACAATCAAACTTCGTCAGCATCGTCGTGTACAACTTTCGCGATCGTGCTTTGGCCCGCGATTTGGAGTCACCACTTTCTTGTAAGTCGACAGTTCAGCTCGTTGTTTAGATCTATTCACGGTTGAAGGCGCCACTCCGAGCTTTTTTGCGACATTTCGAACGGAGAGGTTGGGGTTCCGCTCGAAACAGCGGGCAACTCTTTTTGTCGTCGCTGTGGCCTCCGGCTTTCGATTTCCCCCCGATCCAGCTTTCCTGGCTGTCGACAAACGTTCACCGAACACATTTAATACGTTGGTAACAGTTGATTTAGCCACATTCAACAATTTCGCCAATTTGGCGTGAGAATAGTTTGGATTTTCGCCATGCTCGTGCAAAATTTTGATGCGTTGCTTCTATTCCTTCTACGACATTTTGATAACTGAAGTGCTAATCTCAAAATAGAGGCATGATGCTATACGCACACATCTTCAAAATGAGGGGTGTAAATTTTTTTAATGCACGATGAAAGGAAATACGTCAAGTTTAAGTCGACCAAATTCTGATCGAAACACCCTTTAATACATGAATTTTTCGAAGCTAAATGATGTGTTGCATTTTTTACTCAAAGTCACGAGCCGCAGCGAAAAATGATACAAGATCATGCGAAATCGCAATTTTATCTTGCTTTTTTTATTTTGGATCGAGATCAACACACGGTACTGGATATTACTCCTCAAGGCTCTTTATATACATGTCTCAATCTTAGAAGTCTTTCGGCGATAAATGTGCCGCTTGCGCTATTGACTTCATTTTTGACGTCATTCGTTATTAGTAAGCGTAGTATCGATCTATAAGAGTTATCTTTTAATATATTCCAGCACTTTCCCTTCTCTCTCTCTTTTCCTATTCCAAGAATTTCACCTATCGCTCCTTCCATTCCTAATTGCTTCCGTTCTTCTTCATATTTCCTACATTCTATTAGAATATGTTCTGCTGATATTTCAACACCACAGCAAACGCACATCTTCTCTGCCTCCTTATCCATCAGCCAACCATGTGTATGCCTTGTATGCCCGATTCGCAGTCGGGTTAAGATCCGTTGCTCCTGTCTTTGTTGACGATCGGGCCATGCTGCCGTAGATGGTTTAATTCTTCGAAGTTTCACTTCCCTTGCTTGGAAGCATTGGGTCTCCCACACATCAATTAAGATCCGTATGCTCCATGAAATCCGGTCGACCGCTGGAATCTCGTGAGTTTCCAATTGGGCTGTTCGTCCTTGGTTAGCCAACTTGTCCGCTTTGTTGTTACCTACTATTCCGGTGTGCCCTGGTATCCAGCAGATCGTTGCACCAGTTCGCTCCAATTCACGCTGGGCTTCTCGAATCCAAGGATGTGGACACTTGCCCGTCTCGACAGCTTCAAGGCAACTGGCTGAATCTGTGAAAAGCACGGTTTTGACCCCCGGGTTAACTCTCCTTAGAGCCAGCATAATGGCCCTTGCTTCTGCCGAGAAAATAGTACATTCCTTCGGTAGGCGAGCGCAACGTTCTTGTGTTGGGAAGGGAAATAAAGCCGTTGGTCCTGGCCCATTTTTGTGGCGCTCTCAATTTAAGATTTACCATTTTGTACTCACACATGTTACCCAAAGATGTTATCCAAAATAAAATAAAAAGGATGCGTACTAAGTGTATCAAGTGTCACCTATTATTTCATCTTAAAGGTGAAGGTCACCAGAATCGGAAGGTGACTGCCATTGTTACCGATTTGCGTCGATACTTCGAATTTTTGAAGTCACAACGCTTAGAAACAACAAATCAAGCTGAACAATGCATTAGGTCCAAAGTAACATTGAGAGACTCTCTTCGTCGACTTTCTCTTTGCTTTCCTACGGATATGTAAAAGCATGTTCAAGTATTTTCAACACACAGTACGGTAATATAAAGTGTAATTAAGGATCCAATCCGTAAAAAAACAGGCAAACCATTAACGAAAGAGAAAGTCGACGAAGAGAATCTCTCAATGTTACTTAGGACGTAATGCATTGTTTAGCTTGAAATAATTAACGAACCTTACGTTAATCCCTTTTTTTCAACTCTGCAATACACGTCATTTTGGCATGTGAAATATTTCGAGTTTTTTAGATTCGAGTCTTCGAACATTGTTATATATTCTGCCGACGTTCATCTTAAGGTCATATTTTATAACAACTGAACTATTTATTTCAAGTTTAATTTATCTATCATTGTCTCCTCTTCAGATTCGGCGAAACAAAAGCCACCATGATTAAATTGTTCCGAGGAAAAGCAAAACACATTACATCAAAATTTCCCGAACAATTATCCCCATTTGTGAAATTCTTACCAACGCTCCCCACACTCACACACATCACCCCAATTTCCCATTGGAGCCGAACCATGCGCGCTCTTATGCCGTGCGGTGTTTGCTGAAGTGAAGCGCACATGGAACGGAACGAAAGAACCGATCCCACCGCCATATCATCATCTCGCACCTCTCTTCTGGATTCCAGCGACCGGCAACAAAAACGGCCCACAGACCCACAGGGGGGGCTCTTCCATCCCGCATGGATGGTAGGTATTTTGAGAAAACGCAAGAGCATGAGAAGGCAAAAAAACCTCAGCAACAGAACATCGTCGTCGCTATAATGCAGAGTGTATGGTTGTTGGATGTTTTTTCGCCTTCGCCTTTGCTCTATCTTAATATTTTTCTGGCTTTTGTAGAAGTTTTTTTTTTGTGCTGTTTGGTTCTCTCGTTCCCTTCGCCGAATAAATGTGTAGGTACATGTCGTGGCTCTTGGCAGTGTCGGGTAGAATCAGCACTAAATAGAACCCGGTCGCTGCTGCATAGCGTTGGAACCGGTCCCTCGCAACTCGAAAGCATCTGGAGATCGAGCACCGTGGCGAGTTCGCTCTGTGCACCGGGACCTGGACGGTGTGCTCCCATGGGCAAAGGTCGGAATTTGTGATGTTTTTCTGAACTGATGGATCCACTTGATTGGTTATTCCGATAACTTCGCTGTTCGGGTAATTTTACCGAAACATCCCGCTATTGAGCCACCGCGTTGGACCTGAGCACCCAGAGCACATCGGACACATTTCTCACAGTCAGAACGGACCGTTTCCAGAAAACACACGAAACGGAAAACCCCAAAGAAGAATGAATGGGAAAACGAAGCGAGAATATAAATTGAAATGCTAAACTCAATCCACTTCTCGAGTCCTTCGGCCTTCTCCATTCTCCCGGTCTTGGGTTGCCTCTTTGCTTCTTGATGAGCGTGCTCAACTCGAACCGAACGGACTGACTGACTTGGCTGGCAGCAAAGTTGTCCGGTGCTCGATGTTGGTCGATTCGGTGCTGATGTGCACGGCATTCTACATCGAGCGTCGAAGCGCCGGAACCCAACTTTCAGGCAACAGCACCGACACTCTTGGTGAAGAGTCAGCAGCAAAAGCACGAGCTTCGTACACATTTTGCGGTCGAGACCTTGGGCTGCGGTGGCACATCTTTTTCCAAAGGAAACGAATCTCATTTGCAGGACCGATCTGCTGTGCGCGTGATTTTTTTTAAGTCGGTGGCGTGCCAAGGTGGGCTTGATCCTACGCACGCCCATGACTCGCTTAGTACGGGATTCCCGGATTAGGTTCCATTTGGTTCGGCTGGCAGTATAAAGAAAGGGATTTATGAGTTGATTTTTCCGTCTCCCGGATCGTCCGCGTCGGGAAAGCGCCGCTTATCTCCCGTGCATAAACGTTGCTACACGAAAAAAAAAACCCTTTTTTAGCAGCAGCCGGCGGTTTGCATTTTTCATTCCCTCCTGAATCGGGGGTTGTGAACTTTGAATTGGCTCAGATTTGCGCGGGAAGTATGTCTGCATCGATGATTATGCTTCATACACCGTTGCACACATCCGCCGCACTCAGTTCTACGATCCAGTGGCCGTTCGGATGTAGGTAATAGACCGTTTGGTAGTTCGCTAGCAGCAGCAGCCAGCAGTCGCCATTCTCATCAAACAATCGAAATCTTGTTAAAATTCATTGCTTTTTTCTATTAAATTCTTCATTCTTCCCGCGCTGCTGTAGCACGGTCCACTCACGTTTTCGGCGGAAAGTATGTGTTCGGATTAGTGGGGAAGGTTGCCGTCGTCCTTCTCTTGAGTCGGAGAGCTGTGATTTTAAACGTACTCGAGCGAAGAGCGTGAATGAGGAACGGGAAATATTCATTTAATCAGTGAGCGCATATTTTGAAATATCGCTGATGCGGTCGTGCGGAATCTCTGCGGCTTGCTTCATTCTCGGTAAGATTATCTACGACAGAAGGTCGCGCGAGATCTGCACGTGTGCGTTATCGGCATCCTTTTACTTTTTTGCTCCTGTCATGTTTTCATAAACATTCACGCAAAGTTGTGCTTCTTTCTTGACATTTGCAGTTCTCTGTTTATGGTATATTTTATTTTGTCGGCTCCCAATTTAGCGTTCTGAATGCAATTCCATTGGTCTTGGTGGCCTTTAAACCGGAGTCCTATTGCTTTTGTCATGCTCTCATAAATCGGGCTCGCGACTTTTAGAACGCTTCAAAGCCTCTATAAAGCTTGTAATACTTTTCTTGAGCACTTTTGCAGTAATTTTCGACGATTTTTATGTTTCCTTCTGGAGGGTGATCTGCGCTATGTCCATGCTGCACAATACTAAAAACTACAAGAAAAGATTGTAATCTCAAGGATTTCTTGGTTATGCTTCATTTATCTTGCTTTATTGATAACTACAGATTACTCCTGTAATTATTTGATTACTTACATGCGATTGTTTTTTATCTCTTTTTAATAAAACGTCATTGCAATTGCATTTCAAAGTATACGGGGATCACCAACGGAGTCTATTCGCTTTTCTCCCGACTCGTCCCTTCCTTAAAGACTGTATTCGATGAAATTTGGACACACGCAATTGTTCGTAACTTTTTAGCGTGTGGGTAAAAATTATTAAAATTTTAACTGAATGTATTTCATTGTGTTGTGTCAATTGTGTAATGAGTTGTGAAAACGGTCGAGTGATTGGGGGGGGGGGGCGGAAGAAAAAAAAGCCGCCAAACAAGGGGGGCACCACACAAAAAAAAAACGCACCGGCGGGACGAACAACAGCCGGAACGAACACACAACCGCACCTGGGCGACAAAACGAACGAAGACCGGACGACAACCAAGCGGAAAAAAGAGGGCGGAAAAAAAGGGGCACAACAACGCGGGAGGAGACGAGGAGGGGGGAAACAATAATGTGCGCGCACCCAAGATCGCGGGGGGGGGGGAGAAAGAAAACGGAAGTTGCCGGGTGGGGGGCAAAAAAAAATGGGGGAGCAGGAGGGGAGGCGGGGGAGGAGGAGCCGGCACGCAGCGGGAAGGAGCAAAGACGGCGGCGCAGGCGAAAAGGGAGCAAGGAGAGAGGGAGAGACCAATCAGAACGGCGGGGGCGGGGGACGGACAGGACAGCCACCACCACAGAAACCAAAGGCAAGGAAAGGCACGCACCGCCCCCGCCGGCGGGGGGGGGGGGGGGGGGGAGGAAAGGGCGGAGAAACGGCGGCAATCAGCGGGGGCGGCGGGGGGGGGGGGGGGAGGGAGCAGGCACAGCCCCGGCCGGCCGGGGACGGGGAACGGAGGAAGGAAGAAGGCCAAAAACAACGACGCCACCGGGCGGCGCGGGGGGCGCGGGGGGGGGCGGGCGGGGGGGGGGGGCGGGAGAGAGAGAAAAAAGAATAATGAGAAGGGCCAAACGCCGAACCCCCCGAACGGGGGATTGAAATTGGGGAAGGGGGGAAACGCGCGGGGGAATCTAATCTAATCTAACACAAACGCAGCCAGTACGAGAAAGGATCCTGGAAATAATTGGGTTAGATGACGCCCAATTATTTTTTTATTGTCATTATTGATGCTTGCAGCATATCAAAGACATGATACAAGCGTCAAAGCGGCCAGGCCTACTGCGTTGCATTAACAGCAAAAGATGATTCTGTAAAATGAGTTGGATTCAAATGAATAGATTTGAACCACAGCACATTTTGTGAAACTACAGGGGAGGAAGGGTGCGTGGACATACCGTACCATACGCTCCGAGGTAAGAATAATAAAAAAATTTTTAAAAAATTAAATAAATAAAAAAAAAATTTTATTTTTTTTTTTTTTGTTTTTTTAAAACTGATAGAAAATGAACTTGAACTAAAGAAAGTGTGGTTAAAAGTATGTAAGCAAGTCGGTCCTATCATTGCCCAAAATTTGATGAAAGGGGTCAAGGCAAAGGTGCGGGCATTTGGGTTGGGAGAAGAGGTTCAACAAACCAATGATGTCAAAACTTAACCATTTAGTAGTACTCAAGGCTCAAGGAAAATTTTTGGTGACCTATTTTGTGTGTCCAAATTTCATCGAATACAGTCTTTATCTGAGATTCCGTTCAGCATCTCGATTTAAATCAGATGAGTGTTTTTGATTTGTCAACTTGTCAATCCCAGTTTCATTTACTGAAATTGAAAAATGACTCCTCTTTTAACAACAGTGAGTCAGAAAAACAGGCCAAAAATTAAATTGAATTTGCAGCCACGGTAGAGCCGATTTGCAAAAGGATAGGCCGAAAGTAACAATGAGAGCCTCTCTTTATTTACTTTCTCTTGCGTTTATAGCTAAATCTCCTTTAAATTTTTCGTTGTACTAAAGCCTGTCCACGTTAAATTTCGGACACGAAAATAATACCAGCAACAAAAATCGACACATAATTCAACAAAACCGATTGTTTATTTCACAATAATAGAGTTATATCTACATTAGAAACAGTTGATCCTTCAGATGTTAATCCTTCTTTCTGTAAAATTATCGAACTTTCTGTGGTACACCCGCCATCAGGTTCTGTAAGGTATCCTCAGATACGCCCGCTGTGACGATTCTCCACATTCTCTTGAAATCAATGGTAAAATATACTTTCTTCTTAGTTTCGAAGAGCTTCCGCTTAACTAGAGCCCAGTACTTCTCTCTATTGGGCGAAGTTCTGAACAGTTTAGTGGATTGGCTGTTTTTGGCACGTATTTGACCTCTTGTACCTTATACCATTCCAGGACGGATTTCGTATAGTGACAAGAGGCCAAATCAGGCCAAAACAGAGCTGGAGAGTCGTGGCTTCTGATAAACGGTAGCAACTGCTTTTGCAGACATTCTTTCTCGTACACATCCTTATTGATAGTGCGCGTAGAGGCGAAACTTTTAGATTTTCGACCACAAAATCAAATACTTCTTCGGGAATTTGGACACCTTCTTTGTCCGGAAATGCTCGGCAACGGTGTTTATTTGCATTGCGGTATAAAAAGCCAGACCCGGAAGCTGTTTAAAGTCTTCGAGTACGTATGTTTTGTCGTCTATTATGAAACAAGAAAATGTTTGCAAAAAATTGCAATTCAGCAAATTGCCTTTAAATGTCTCTGAAGTAACTTCTCCACTTCTCTGAGGTAACTTTTCAATTCTGTGACGAGGTAAGTGCTGTTTAACTTCTTTGAAGTTACTTTGCAACCCCTCTTAAGATAATTTTCAACTGAGGTTACTTTTAAACTTCTCTGAAGTTACTTTCAACAAATTAGACAATAACTTCCCATTTCTCTGAAGATACATTACAATTTCAAGTTGCTTTCAGACTTCCTTGAACATACTTTTCAACTTGTCTGAAATTGCTTTTTAATTTCTCTTTTCTTGAGCAAATTTTCAACTTCTAAATATCCTTTCCAAAATCTCTGAATCGAATTTGGATTTCAAAGTTACGAATCATTTGCTCCTAAGTTACTTTTAAACTCTTCTGAAATTGCATTCCAATTTCTCAGAAGTTACTTTACAATTTCGCTGATGATTCTCTTGAACTTCTGTTAAGTAATTTTGCAATTTTTCAAAGTAACTTTCCAATTTCTGTTAAGTTAATGTTCGTTTTTTTTAAAAGTTACTATTCAACATCTCTGAAGTTATTTTCCAACAGATTTTAAATTACTTTCCAATTTCTCTGAAGTTACTTTTTAACTTCAGTGCAGTTACCTTTCAACTTCGCTGAAGTTGCCTTGAAACTTCTGTGAAGTTTCTTTCTAACTTCTCTGAATTTATTTTTCAACTTCTATGAAGTTACTTTTCCTCCCTTAGCTCAATCGGTAAAGGCGCAGCTACAAAGCAACACCATGCTGGAGGAGGCTGGGTTCGATTCGCTAAGGAAAATTTCTCGACTCCCTGAGCATAGGGTATGATTGTACTTGCCACACAATCATACAAATGTAAACATGGTACCTGGCATCGAAAGCTCCCAATGCATAACTGTGGAAGTGCATGAAGAACACTAAGTTGAGAGCAAGCAATAAGCAAATTTTGAAAGCAATAAGCTTGAAATGCTGAATAAGAAGAAGAAGAAATTGCTTTTCCACTTCTCTGCAGTTAGTGAACAATTGCTTAGAAGTCACTGATATTTGTTTCTAACTACTCTGAAGTCGCCTTTCAACTTAGCTGAAGTAATTTTTCAATTTCTGTGAGATATATTTCATATTTTTCTAAGTAACTTTTCAACATCTCTGAAGTTACTTTTCAACTATTTTGAAATGATTTTCTAATTTACTTTAATGTTACATTTCCAAGTCTAAAATCATTAAAGTTACTTTTCAGCTTCTCTGAAATTACTGTTCAACTCTGATTTTACTTTTCAACTTCTATGCAGTTGCAATTTCTCTGAAGTTACATTTTATTTGCTCCTTAGTTACTTTTGAACATCTTTGAGGTTACTTTTCAACTCCTTTAAATATTTGGAATGTAATTGTTCCGAAGTTACATTTCAATTTCTCTGTTGACTTCAAGTTGAATTTACCATTCAACTTTTCTGAAGTAACTTTACATTTCCAGTGAAGATACTTTTCATTTTCTTATGAGTCACTTTTCAACTTATCTGAAATTAATTTTCAAACTGTTAATGTTAAATTAATTTCTAATTTATCAAAAATACCGGTAAAAATTAGTAGTTGTGTCTTTCAAACCCTCTAATTGGTAATTGATTTCGGTCACATGTAGCCTTTAGGAAGTGTAAACAGAAATTTCACATTACTAGAACTGCTCCGTGCCATTGGCGGTATATGAGCACGATCAAGCGCGCACTATTTTGCCTATCAAGGGGGTACTTTACCCCTTGCCTACCCCGCACTGGGGTAGCTAGGCAAGATGCTGTGCGCTCGATCGGATACCGCCTTTCAAACATGCCGTACGCTCAATTTCAACTCTTCTATTCAATTTCACAACCTGCCGTGCTCTTACGGACCTACAGTATGTCCCATGAAAAAATGTTTTCAATACTTATTTTTGGGTAGCTTTAAACATTATTTTTACTGTTTTAATGCGTGTGTCAATCATCTGACTGTATACTCTGAGACGGTGTAAACAAAACAGTAGTTCGCGAGGAACAAAGTTGAGAAAAATGTACGCAAAGGAGGTTGAGACTAGTTTGCTGCCCGCCCAAAAGCCCGTAAAACAAATTGCAACGATTGTGGGATGACACCTGGCTACAGTTCACCGTATCCAACGTTCACTCCTTGATGGACCACGTCCACGGAAGCCGGGAAGTGGCCGTCCACGGACGGCTGGCACACCGAAGGTCATCAGATCAGTGAAAGACAAAGTGAGGCGAAATCCTATCAGATCGATCCGGAAATTGGCTAAGGAAGCCGATATTTCAAAAAATACCTTGCAACGGTTGGTCAAAGATGACTTGAAATGTTCGTCCAGGGCAAGAGTAAAGCGCCACCTTGTAACGGACCGAATCAAACAACTACGGCTTGAACGTTCGAAACGTTTGGTGTCAGCATTAAAAAAGAAGCATACCATCATCGTATTCTCCGATGAGAAAATGTTCACCATCGATCCCGTATCTAACACACGTACAGACAGGTTTATTTCGCCAAAGAAGATTGAGGATGTTCCAGAGAACCTGAAATTCCAGTTTACAACCAAACATCCGACCGGAGTTATGGTTTTCGGGGTATTTATCAAAGCTGGATTTAAAGTTAATACAGAGGTTTACATGAACATTTTAAAGGACTACGTTCTGCCATGGATGAAAGCCAACTTTGGAGCACACCAACACGTCATTTTCCAACAGGACGGAGTACCCTGTCATACCTCAAAAAGACTCAAGCGTGGCTGAAAGCACATGGAATTTGGGCCAAAGGACATTTGGCCTCTTAGCAGCCCGGACTTGAATCCTTTGGATTACTCAATATGGGCATATGTTCAGGCTAAGGCCAGTGAACGTTCTCACCCCAGTGTTGGCGCCCTGAAAGCTTCCATTACCAAGGCATACTTACCTTACCAATCAGACTATGGCCGGTGTGGCCTCTGCTGTACACAGAAGTTGTTTCCATTGTAATCGGTCCATGGCTGTTCCTCGCCAGCCTCGCTGTCTGCGGAGGGTCCGCAGGTCGCCTTCTACTTGATCGATCCACCTTGCTCGTTGCGCGCCTCTTCTTCTTGTACCTGTCGGTTCGTTTTCGAGAACCATTTTCACAGGGCTGTCGTCCGACATTCTTACGACATGCCCAGCCCATCGTAGTCGACCGATTTTTGCGATGTGTACTATGGGAGGTTCTCCCAGCAACTGGTGCAATTCGTGGTTCATTCGCCTCCTCCACGTTCCGTCTTCCATCTGCACTCCACCGTAGTTCGTACGCAGCACCTTCCGTTCAAAGACTCCAAGGGCGCGTTGGTCCTCCACTAGCAATGTCCATGTTTCGTGGCCGTAGAGAACTACCGGTCTAATTAATGGCTTGTAGATGGTCAACTTTGTGGTTCGGCGAACTTTGTTCGATCTTAGCGTCCTGCACACTTAGAAATTATGAATTTTACACGAGACGTAATTCATGTTTGTAAAAAGTTGGGGAACGTAAAAAGATTCTGTGTAAAATAATGTCTTCTGAAACTGACACATACGCAATTCGACGAAAGATATGTTTCATTGAATTTATTTTCTCATCTCTTTCGACTCATTCTTATGTGCTTTAGGACGCTTGCATGTGTCGGTCTCAGGGGGCAGAAATTTACATGACATTTTGGTAGTGTGTGGAACTCGATGACTGACTCATACATTGAGAAGGTATGCACTCGATTCCGTCCACGTTTTGAAGAAGGTGATTGAAAAAATTGGTGGACATATTGAGTAATGTAATCATGAAAGGCTTAATAAACGATTCCCTAAATAAAATTATTATTTTTTTTTATCATTTCCAATGTAAAAAACTTATATGAAACTGAGGATGGATTTTCGCATTTTTTTTTATGGGACATACTGTATCAATACTTTCTCTTCACATCTTTGGTTCTAGCAGAAATTGCAGTCCACTCCTAGGGTTGCATGTTGATAAGAAGGATATTTCCATTTCAAACAAATTTTAAAGTTAATTTTAATAGGTCTGGCATACAGTGAATTTTTCTATGGGTCTGGCATAAAATAAGCCTGTGTATAATATTGATGCTTGACTCTTGCTCTCTTTTATGGGGATGTGTCCCTGTTGTCAAATTTTTCGGTGGGGATAGCACACAGCTTGGGAAGGGGGGATTCACACAGCACACTAATAAAACCAACTCTTTCCTATGCTCAATCGAATTATTCCTTGCTTAACCCAACCAAAGTTAAATAAATTGATCCTCAGAGGTACCTGTAAGCTGGATCAGGCAAGCCAGTGACTCTTATAGTCCATATTTTGTGGTAAAATCGTAATTGATCCTTACTACAGGTTCCCTCAAAAATGTTCCGGGAGTGGCCAATGTAGCCAATGGCTTTCTCAAGTCTATCAAAATCATAATTATGAAAAATCATGAAGATAGAGCTGCCGCACAGCATGTTTTGGAGTAAAATCGTAAATGGTCAACATGGTCAAGGATCAAGTTTGTAATAAGGTTGGTGATGAAAAACCAACAAGAAAAAGCTGTCATATGGCATGTTTTGAGTAAAATAAGAAGTTAACCGCATCCAGGACCCTTCATCAGAACCTGTTTCACGGAAATAGCCTTATCTGGGTCAGTTCATGGCCGATTCATGTAACCGACATTTCATTCGCTTGGGAAAAGTTTTGTCTTTACGTGTGTTCACTGAAAAAAAAATTGACAACGGCATCTTGAACAAAATCTCATCACAAATTCAAGATGTAAGATAGCCTCTCCCGAAACCCGGAACAACTCCGGTGTCCGAACGCCAATTATGTTACCGAGATATAAAACTACATTAATTTCCCAGGCGAATGCTTCTAAGCGAAATTAAATCGGATAATAGCGTTTGCATTTAAAAAAACAAATGGACAAAAATTGCCGATTTTTCATGGGTTTACCTTCACCCGCACTGACGAAACTACTCATGCAGCATCAATCATAGTAGCCCATGAGCCAGCAGACAAAAATTGACAGCTCTATCAGTCGAACACTAACCGTGATGGCAAAAACAGTGAAGCAACTCCGTTCAGAAGTGTGCGCGTTCAAAGAACGGCACCCCGCCGCGTCGAAAACGGACATCGTACGGCACTTTGTGGACCGGGAACGCCCGTCAACCGGCATCTACAACATCTTGGCACTATTAAACAACAATCAGAGCATCGAAAGAAAGCCCGGTTCCGGACGGCCGACGACCCTGAGCGACAAGAAGCTCTCAACGGATGCTGAAGAGGAAGACCGAGGGAAAAGTGGCTACATCGCTGCGTGCGCT